>VXBW01005995.1:400304-439601 GCA_013400375.1 Thinocorus orbignyianus
AGAGGGGACGCCTCGGGAAGCGGGGGGGGTGGCCTTTGAGGGGAGGAGGGCAGGCAGAGCTAGCCTAGATGCGGGCAGAGAGCAGGGAGGCGGTGGGGGCAGAGGTCCCCGGGCAGTGGGTGTTGGGCTGTGGGGACAGGCTGGAGGGAGCGGGTCGGGAAACCTGTGGAGAAGGCTCTGGCAAAAGGGCTGAGGACCCGGGCCGTGGGGTGAGGTCTGGCTGCCCGCCCGCGGGGGAGGCATGGGCTGCCGGGGGTAGAGCAGCGGGCGAGTCCCGGTGTGTCTCCCGGCGAGGCTGGCCCCGGCGCTGCCCTCCCTGAGGAGTCCGACCGCTACAGACGTGCTCAAAATGCATGTGATGGAGCTGCCGCCGAAGTAATTGCCCACAGAGAGTGGATTTTTTTTGGGGGGGGGGAAAAACCACGAACAAACCAAAAAACAACAGTGCGGGCTCCAGTTCGTTGGTGCTTGGAATCTGTAAATCAATCTTCGGCTGATCACTTTTTATTTTCTTTTAGATCAGAATAAGCAGACCATGTAGCTTACTACACGTTGGTAAATCGGTTTTAACTGAAGTCACCTTGCAAAGCATGAGGCCTGTTGTAAAACAATCTGAGTGTTACAAGGGAAAAGATAATTCTTTCTTTTTTATTCATTGTGTCATATTTAGCTACAAAGTGGAACTGCAATATAAAATTAAAGTACAGTAGTTTATTGCCTGGCTCGGTTGGTATTGTACAAACACACATTATTCCCAATGTTTGTTTTGTACTTGCTAACGTTTAATTTGTGTCTTCGTATAAATACTTTTCTCTCTAGAGACAGTGCTGGTTCTGCATTGCTGAAAGTAACTTAGATGTCAGTTATTATCTGTATTTAAATTTTAGGTTTTATGCTGTTTCTTGAGGCTACCATTAATGCTTTTTTGCACAGTATCTGAGGTTGAAGGAGGTGATTTAATAAAATACATTTTTTTAGTATGGCTTATTAGATGCTAGTGCTCTAGTCTGTTAATATTCAACTGAATTTGTCAATAAAATACGGAATTCCTTGAGTCTGGAGCTACAAGAATGATAGCGTGCTTTTGGAGTGAGGTAATTTGGGCTTATTTCAGCTGGCAAGTATCTGGGAGCACATCCCTTCCTGAGGTTGTACAGGTAGACTCCTTGGAGTGAGGAACCAGGCCTGGAAAATGGAAAATTTAACTAGAACAAATGATTCCATTTCCATCAGTGAATATTCATTGTGAAAGTACCTGTTCTGTTTAAATTCCACAATTAAGTTTAGAAATCTTGATGTTTTCTGACTTTTTACAAATAAATTTTCCACGTACTCTTTCAGTAGTTCTAGACTGAACAGAAAACTTACATTGTTTAAATACTTTTAAAGTGTGCTTTTACAAT
The DNA here is from genome assembly GCA_013400375.1 of Thinocorus orbignyianus. Taxonomy (NCBI): domain Eukaryota; kingdom Metazoa; phylum Chordata; class Aves; order Ciconiiformes; family Thinocoridae; genus Thinocorus; species Thinocorus orbignyianus. The sequence goes on from VXBW01005995.1 coordinate 401,708, forward strand.
ATCTAAAAAGTAAATTGGGCTGAAGTGGTGTCAGATCTGAGTAGAGCTGCCTCAGGGATCATGTGGGGCTTTGTGCTTGACATTAATATTTAGTGTAAAAACTGTGTTGCTGTGCTCTCTGCACTGGTAAAAAATGACAGAAAAATACTTTAGGGATTCTAGGACTAGGACTTGCTGTGTCTAACTTTGAGCGAAAATGGCCCCAAAATTATGAGATTGGGGAGCAATGATAGCATTTGAGTTTTCTTTCACAAAATCTTAATAAAGGATAGATGTTCTGTGACTTTATTTTAGTAATGGTGAGTATATGACAATATCATTATTGTTATGACTTGATTCTCTAAAACTGTTGAGACAGTTACTTTAACTTGTAATTATTCATTAACAAGCTGGCTGAGTTTTTACAAAGTTAAGAAGGTTCCAACCTGAGGCAGTAGCCAGCCACTTCGTCTGTGTGTGTTGTGGAATTGCCCGAGGGAGGATGGTAACAGAAACAGTCCCCCTCGTGAAACAGTTTCTAAAAACATCCTCAATAAGCTGTATGTTTGGTTACTTCAGCTGTTTGATTTCTGTCTTTATTGCTATGTGTCTCGCTTGCTGCCTGTTGAACAGTAATTCAACCACTTTTTTTTTCTTTCTTTTTTTTTTTTTTATTTTAATAGCTAAAGTTGAATTCTGCCTGAAGGACTTGGACCTTCTGTGTGTGCCTGGTTCTGTGCTGAAAGAGTGAAGGCTTCTTTAATAACACTTGGGAGTTGCCTGTAATGGTGGAGAGGAGGTGAAATTTTAGAGAGGGTGGAAGTAGAGCTTGTGCCAGGCTGCAGATTTGACTCCTCTGTGGAGGAGGGTGGGGAGGGAAATAGGTGACTCTAACCAAACCCTCCTGCTTCCTTGACTTCCCTATCATCTCTGAGCCATCTATCCTCCCTTCTCTTCCTAGCTCCCGTGTAATTACTGGCATGGTTGTCTTTCTGGACAAGTGAGTTGTTTTGATATGTGTTAGATAAAATACTTGTTTTAACTGGAGCTAGTGTGCACCAGCAGTTTGAGGGGATGTATGGTATTGGTGTGTTTTAAAGACCAGACTCTGAAAAATGATTGCCCTTCCACAGGATGAAGCCTTTTGACTAGTAAAGAGCTTTTGAATTGTTAATTCAAGGGGGCTTCTTTCCATTTTAATATTTCATTATTATTTTTTTGTTTAATAATGGCTTTTCCTGTTAGGTAAATATAAGGGTTTTATTAAAACAAGTAACAGGGTGGCTTGTGTATATGGCTTTTATGTTTAATATCATAAATGTGCCAATATACAAAAAATGATAGCAATTTGCTCATGGATTTCAGGATTTTGAGTAAGATGAAGCACAGAGGAATAGCAAGCTTATAATGTATACAGTTATGTACTTCATTTTTTTCAGATGTAAGATTTCTTGCAGCTGAGTGGCTTTATAGTTCTGCTTAATCCATCTATACTTATTTTTTAAAAAATATTTCTATACCTAGTCTTGTTTATTTTACAACTGTCCAAAAGAGGACAGATTACTGAATACAGTGACACTTGAAGATCTTGGGCTGCAGCCTGAGCTGAAAAGAAGTACTGTCAAATGACTGAAGTGGTGAGATGCTATGGGCATTCACAGAAATGGGAAGGATCTGTCTGTTGTCCAAATGTTTCTAGTAATGATCATAGTATATTCCCTATTCCTATGGCTCTTAAGAAAGAATTGTGGCTACCTACCTGTATTTTCATATTTGTTTAGAGTACTATATTTTTTTCTATGTAAGATGTAATCCCTGTGATCCTGGGAAGACCTTGAGACATTTAGCTTTCTTTTTCTTTTTTAAATACTTTTAACTAGTATTGGATAGTAAATAAGAGCCTAACTAGGTTTAAGTTACATTAGAATCAGATTAATGAAGATCACTTGCTATTACTACAGCTTTTGGCAGTAGATTATTCAAAAGGAACAAGTAATTCTTGTACATTGCTGAAGGAAAGGCTCTGCTGGACCATATAAATGCAAGAAACAAGGTGCATTCTTAAAAACTTTTTTTTTTGTGTATTACTTTGCTGGCATGAAGGAAATTGCTGTTTAATTAGAAACACATGAATAAAATTGCTTAATGTCTATAGTGCAACTTAAATATAAATCAGAAATAGCAGCCTGTAGCAGAAACAATATTCTTTCAGTGTTGCATTCTATTTTTTTTATTTCATACCATAAAATGGTGGATAATAGGTTTTTAGATGACCCTGGTATGATGATTTAATGGAAAACAAATACTTTAACTTACAGTAATGTGTAAAGGGAGAGCTGTACTTCCTGACTGCTGGACTACTTGCTGAGAAACACCTCACTCATACTTGGTGGCTGTTTGGAAATTCAGTGACCAATTTTATGGCAGCAGTGCTTGCTGCTTCTCTTTAGAAGAAACTCTTAACTAAAGCAAAGCTTGGCTAAAACTTTTGTTCCAAAACATCTCTATTTTCAGTCACAGTTATTAAAAAATAAATTGACAGGGTTTAGTTCTTCTGTCACAGCAATAAATAACTGTTGTAAAAGTTGATGCTGGAGTTGCTGTATTTGCACAGAAATAAGAAAAATAGGGCAGGAAGAGCTGTGATCCACTAACTTCTGTGTTGTCTGCAGTTTTGTATGCGTAGAGCTGGAACAAGAAGAAAATGCTTTTTCCTTATCCTAAAAATAAAATACTCATTTGGAACAGTGCCTTTTCTTTCATTGGCAATGTTGGACCCTGTTAGGTGTGTCAAAACAGCGATACCTGAGCTTAGTAATAGGAGGAACTGAATCAGATATTTGATATCATGCTTTACAGAAATTGTTCACTGTGGAATTCTTCTTTTTCCATTTTTTAAGCTGATGGGAAGAATGGTCTTTATTAAATATGTGAAACTTAAGAGAGAGGTAAACCCATTACTTTGACCTCTTATCAAGAATAAGCCAACTGTTGGTGGTTATAATATTTCTCTGTCAGTGTTAGGAAAAAACAGTAAAGAACATCTGGATGTGTTGTGGCAGAAAAATATGCTACTGATTTTCAAGTAAATTTGCTCTATTGACTTTTCTTCAGATAGTACTGCACAGAAAATAAGGTAAACTACAATAGTGTCATGAGTAACAAATTATGTAACTTACAGACAGTTACAGTGGGAAAACAAAACGTATTTTAAATTATTTCTGTGGGAGAAACTTAAGTATTTCTAGGACTCCTAAGGTAAACTTTAAGCCTAGTTGTGATCAGATTTTTGTGTAGTCCTCATTGAAGGTACTGCGAAAAACTAACTTTTCTGAAGAACAAACTCAGACATACTCAAAATCTTGTGTAATTTTGACAAGCTGAGCATCTTCCCATGTGAGGAGAACTGGTAACTAGCTTTAAGTTAGCTTTGAGGGTGGTGAGGCATTGGAACAGGTTGCCCCGTGAAGTTATTGATGCCCCATCCCTGGAAGTGTTCAAGGCCAGGCTGGATGGGGCTTTGAGCAACCTGCTCTAGGGAGAGGTGTCCCTGCCCAGGGCAGGGGGGTTGGAACTTGATGATCTTTAAGGTGCCTTCCAACTCTGACCATTCTGTGATTCTAAGTTAACCATGGAACTGTGTACTTTAAACATAAACCCCTTATTAAGATTCAGTTTAGCTGCTACTAAATCATGTTGGCAGATGTACCTTTTTGAGGGCTGTGAGAGCACTTGCAAAGTTTTTGCTGTGAGACCACATCCCTTTGGTACAAGCAGTTATGGGAATGGACATTGTCCTGTGGTTGGTTCTTGACAGAACAAATGCTATGCAAGGAGTGAATGTGAATGTTGGATTCTCTCTACCTGAGGAGAAGTCAGAAGCTTTTGCCTATTTGCTTGATACTTTGTGTTGCTTAGAGGTTGTACATTTTAAATTTTTACTAGGATTTGAGAAATATTTGCTGAAAACTTCTAGAGTATGTGAAAGCAGCATCATGTCATGATCATGACACTGCTACTACCACTGTTATCAACACCGTGTGGCAATGTTGCTTGGACCTCTTGTGTTTTCAGTTCCATCATAAAATCTGATTGTTTACTGCTTGAGGAAGAAAAGGCCTCTGGTATAGAAAAAATATCTGACACTTTAATCTTTCTTGATTAATCTCTTAAAGGTAATGAGGAGGCTTTCTAGGGCAGGGTAATCTGGGTAATACTGTTTTAGCTTTGTTTACAGCAGAAAGGAGACTGTAGAGAGAAGTGATAAGTATTGCAGATGTCAAAGATGTGAAAACGTATGAATGGGAGTAACTTGTATTCTTAATATGTAATTATCCTGGAAACTGCTTGGCTAAACCTACTTGGTTAGATATTGATTCAGTGATGATGGAGCAGGGGCATGCCTCTAATGTGGGTTTTCACAGGTGTGATAATTGTACTGTGACCTGGCAGGGAAGGGAAATATGTAATTGGATTTTTGAGTGCTTTGAAGTTGTATTGTGGCTTCATCTAGGAACTGTAATACTGAGGACATGTAAACAAATATTCCAGTTTCCACCTGCAGGGGATGGGGATGTGACAAATATAAACAGGATTCCTTGCAAGGATATTTTTTTTGGTGTGAATTACTGAATTTTGTGGGTATGTTGGTAGCGGTTGTTGAGGGAAATTGGAATTTGTCACGTGCCTACCAGCTTTCACTGTATAAATAAAGAAGATCAATTAAAGGCATTACTATGCAAGTGAGTCCTTGCAGCTTGGTTTTCTGTTCTTACTAGTCCATGGCATTCATCCTACATGCTATTTGTTATATTAACATTTTGTAAAACAAAAGAGGCTGTAATTATATGAGATACTGCAAGTAGGCTCTGTTCTCATATGAAGGCATTTGAATGGCAACTGGAGAGCAGGTAGTCTAAAAGTGTTCTGTCTGTGGATTACTCTCAAATTAGTAAACAATTTTTGTTTAACATGGGTGAAGAGGAGTAGTTCAATCAACCTTTACTTGGCAGAAGAATTAAATCAACAAACCAACCAACCATAAACAAACCAAATCACCATAAATGCTGTTTAAAAATTTAGAGAAGGAAAGCTTTTTCAGAAGCTACTGCAAATATGTGTAGATTGCAGGATAGTTGTGGAATAGTGCAGGTTGTGTCTACAGTTCTTTTTAAACAAAGTATCTTCCTGTACCAGAAACTAGGCTTGATATTTGTTTATTTTTTTTTTTTTAAAGTTGAATTTCTTTGAAGTAAATACAGGAAAAACAAAACACAAACCCTCTGCTTTTTGGCATCAGAAATATTCTGTAGTAATATATAAATATGCAATAATGTGTGTATACATTCAGACATGTGTACTATGCAATTAATGTTTGCATTTTAATATACTTTTCTGTTGTCATGCTGTATGTGGAACAGCAAAGATCAGATATGTTGGGATCTGTGAGAAATGGTGAGTATGGTTAACACTTTCTGCAAAGACTGTCAGAAGATTGTATCCAGGAACTGTCCCTAATTCTTGTAAAATCAATTTAATTGGAATAATTGTGATCTATGTATTTTCTGGAGCAATAATTTGGAAAGTAGTAATGGTAAATACAGTCCTCCAAAATGGTATTATTTCAGTTCATATAAATATGCAGAAGTTGAGGATGAAACGGATCTGATTAGTGTTTTGTGATGTAGATGACTTGCAGCGTGTAGGGCAAATGATGGATAGTTGTGAAGTTGGAGGCTTTTTGAAACTAGGGCTGCTAGTGAAAAAAAAAATTTACACCACTGTAGAAAAGTCAACGCTAGAGGTTTCCTATGTAATACGTTCTCAGTCTTCATTTTCTTACCTCAGGGTTACTTGAGCTTGTTTGTCTTTGTCTTCTAGTGTGTGTAATGGATGCAATTCTATCCGTACAACCTATGAATTTGAGGTGCATTTGAAGCTCAAATGAGTAATCGAGAAGGCTTGTGATTTCCCTGCTGTGAAACAAACATTCTAACAAATTTCAGCACCTTAGGGATGGTTTCTGCCTCCTGAGTCATGTGGTTTCTTGAGTGTATTTACACAGTGAATGCTGTAATTATTTTTTCCAAGAGGGAGATCATCCACCTGACTTCAAGCTCTCTCAGCAGATAGATATGTGTTGAATCTAAAAAGCTGTGTTTGGTGTTATGCTGGATGTTATTAAAAGGAAGGCCAGGCTGGGCAGGGGAAGGGAATGTGGTGGGTGGGTGAAAGATGGAAGCTATTCTTGCTTCTTTGCCAGGGAGGCAGTTCCGGAATATCCTTGTGGGAGGATGATAACGAATTAAATTTAAGCAAACTGAAGCACTTCGCAGTTTAGCAATGGTGACTGACCTAGGTCCCGTGTAAACCTTGCCTATCTGCTTGGCTGCCTACTAAATCAAGCTCTTAAAACACTACAGAAAATTTGATCTTTGTAAGATGAGCATAATAGGTCATATCCTAATGGTTTTGTCAGCCGCTAAGAACTGCATTATGAACATTTCTTCAAAACAAAATCAAACATTCCTTTCTCCAAGCTTTCTGGGAGCTTTCCCTTGCAGTATCTTCCAAAATGGGTCTTCTGTGGAAGGTTCCCTTCCTCCAAAGTGGCCTTTTGCTTCTGCTCATGGCACTTTATTTTAAGGTTATTGTGTATGGGGAAATAATTCTTGTGCTGACCTTGTAGGTGATCTGAATGTTTTTTGTTTGAGGTCTTTAGCAAATATTACCAAGACAGATATTCTGTGTGATGTGGTATAAGCGTGTAAGCTGGTTTTAATAGTTTAGGTTTACCTAGGGTAAGCCTGCTACCAGAGTAGAAGAGAATAAGGGGTTCTCAAATGTACAAACCGGGCACTGGTTTACATTGTAAATCAAGTAAATTGAGGTCATGTAGCAGAGTAGTTCTGAAGTTTAGATTGCACCTTGACACCAAATATATTTAATTCAAGGTCTTATTTGCAGGCAAGTATGTGAAGATTTAGATTACACCTTATAAGCTGATTTCCTTGCTGCTGTTTTCAAGTACTGAAGACAAAAGATTGGGCTGAGACAGTATAGACTACTTTTAAACTATATGAACAAGCACCTTCCAGTTCTGTTGCCAGCGTCTGGTTTTTTAATAGCTCTTCTGTATCTTTTCTTTTTTTTTTTTTCCTCTGCAGTCCAAGCCATATATATTTGATCGTGTATTCCAGTCGAACACATCACAGGAACAAGTATACAATGACTGTGCTAAGAAGATTGTCAAAGGTAAGGTAGAACAGCAGCTTTAACCATAATGAAAGTCTCATGTTCGTGTGGGTTTCAGTATTAAAAACTGATACTTCTGTTGCTCTCTTATATCTTCTGAATATTTAATAAAAGCCAACATGGATTATTGCAGTATAAAATCATCCTGTAGTTGAGCTGATAAATTACATTGGTGCTTAACCTGCTCTTTCAGTCCATTGCAATGTTTAATAATAATTTACCTTTGTGTTTTGGTGTGTTTTTTTGCAGATCTTTGCAAAAGATTGTTAAATATCATTTGTCGCAAATTAACCAAAATAACTCATGAATAGTTTAGGTTTGGGGTTTTTGCCCCAAATTTATTGGTGAAAACATCCTACAATGTTTGCTTGGAGCAATATAATATGAAAGGAAACTTGTGATGTCATGTGTGCTATAGGTACTTTTAAGCTTGTTGATTTAATACACAGTTTAAGGGGGATGTTTTGGAATGTGATTTTTAGCCTCACTGTTAAAAGTTTAAATGTGAATTAGTGCTGAGCATGTCAGAGTGTACAGTTTCTCCAAACTTGAGTTGCCAGAATTGGTTTAGTAACTTCAGAAAATCCTTCAGTAAGTAGTTGTTGTAAGCAATTAGCTAGTTTCCTGAAAAGTAATTAACTTGTTGAGAGCAGTAATAAATTCTAATTGACCCAACTTTCGAAACCTCAGCAAAGCCTACCCATGAAATATCAACTATTAGTGCCAAGAGAAGACTGGGTAAATGTAGGAGTTTTTTGATCACTAGAAAAGTGAAGTGCTGTGAAAAATCCGTGCTGCTATAACTATTAATGAACTTTATAACTATATTACATATAGTTATATGTATCATAATGTATAACTATGTTATATATAGTTAAAGGAACTCACAGTTAACTGTTAGTGAGTTAAATAGTAATTAAGATTAGATCAGAAGTTTCCTCCTTAAAAATTGGAGTTAACTAAGAATTGTAATGGTACCCCTTTCCTCCATCTAAAAATCTCATCTATTTCTCTGTGCAGCATTTCTAGGCTGTGCTACATCATGTGGCAACTGAGCTGTAGCAGGGGGTACACATGGGTTATGGGAATGATGGGGTGGGAATGACTTCCCCATTTAGAGTATCTCATGCTTGGTTTTGGAAAATAGGAGTTTGCGTGCAGGAGGTGATTCTGCAGTAACTGACTGTAACAATCCAACCCATCTGCCTCTCACCCCTTAGTCTAAAACTTTGGGGTGGTTCACTCAACTTGAAACACAAGTTAATTGACCAAAGAGTAAGGTGCTTGAAACTTTTGGCATAGCCTGTTCTCTACACAATTGCACAGTTAAACTTTTCTGAAGGCAGAAAATATTGAAGTGTTCTCCCATATGGTGGTTTCTTTTGATTTATCAAAGACCAGCCATTCAACCTGGCAGTTGTATTGATTTCCTTTTTGTACTTGACTCTGAAATCCTGATTTTTCTAGTTGAAAGAACAGATGCTTCTAACACAGTAAACTTCTAAAATGCAGTCAATGATGAATGACTTAATGCATTAAAAGGGGTAGAGAGGAACACCCTCTAGCACAGAGTTCCCAAACATTGAATGATTTAACTTGCTGAAGATTTTAGGAACTGCCTGCTTGCATTCTATTTCATTTTACTTTCCTTTAGAAGAAGGTAATGAACCCTAATGAAAATGCTCTTTCCCTTTAGATGTACTTGAGGGATACAATGGTACAATATTTGCTTATGGGCAAACATCGTCTGGAAAGACACACACTATGGAAGTAAGAAATCTTAAAATAATTTTCCTCTTAATGTCACTGTCATCTCTCTTCAGCACAATAGTCTTATCTGGTCTTGTCATGTCAGCTTGTTTTCATCTTGCAGCTTTAATTTTCTTTCCATTACAACATTTTGATACCCAAAATGTGGGGTTTTTAGGACTAAGAATGGCAGTTATATTTTTTTCAGCCCTCAGTAGCAGTGTGGAAACACAAAAATAATGTTAATAGTGTGTTTTCATTATGTTTAGCTTGGGAGATTTCTGAGATAGTTCTTTTCAATCCTGGTAAATGCTGGGCCTAATGATGGTCAAGACTTTCCTTTATAGGTAAAATAAGGGCATCATACTTGTCATCATTTTAAAACTAATTTGTCTGTTAACTATTTGGCCTTTGGATACTGTTTGTGATATTGAATTCAATATGAAAATTTAATTTTATTGTATCTTTTTCCATATCTTCTTCTAATAAGGGGAAACTTCATGACCCAGATGGAATGGGTATTATTCCAAGAATAGTGCAAGATATTTTTAATTATATTTACTCTATGGATGAGAATCTTGAGTTTCATATTAAGGTAAACTTTTCTTCATTTTTACTAATTTAATCTGTGTTACAATTGAAGGTAACCTATGGTTAAATGGATGTTCTGTATCTGTTTGAAATGCCTGTAACTTGGAAAATCTAAATGTGAGTTATTTCTGAAGTAACTGATTGTTCTTAAAGAAGAATTACGTTAACACTTTAATCTTGTTTCCATTAAACATTGATGGTAGCTATCCTGATAACCTGTGGCAGTGCTGATAGTGCTTGAAGCTTTTGATCAAAATAGTTTCTTCTTAAAGGTGTATTTTAGTTCAGCCTTAAGGACTTGAGCTTTATGTGGGAGGTCATAACTCATGCTGGGTCCTTCTGATCAGAAAGCAAAGCAGTTCTAGTTTCTGATGCTGTATTTTTATTCCCCTTCCCGCTTCTAGGTATCATATTTTGAAATATACTTGGATAAAATAAGGGACCTTTTGGATGGTAAGCCTTTTATTTATGTTGAACATAGAAAATAAATTGTTCTGGAGAGACTATAAAAATTGAAACCAAAAAACATCCTCATGATACTAAGATAGGTATGCAGGGTACTCACAGCCTGTAAATGATAAAGTTACATCCAAATAAGAAAGCATGGAGCTAGTCTGTATAATAATACTAAAGCTGCAATAGTGGCTGTTTCATGTTTTATTTTTTATAAAGTATTGCTGAGAAGTAATATCTATGACTCTGTGTTGTAGACAGCTCATTCATTTTGCAAAGAAATCATGTATACCTTAGCTTTGCAACTCTCTCTTCCAGTTTCAAAGACCAATCTCTCTGTTCATGAGGACAAAAATAGAGTTCCCTATGTAAAGGTGAGTATCAATCTCATATATTTTGATCTTTCACTCCTCTAGTGTATGGCATTCATTTCTGACTTGTTGGTGTGATGGTTTTTTGCCTTTTTTTTAAAGGGTTGCACAGAGCGTTTTGTATGTAGTCCAGAAGAAGTTATGGATACTATAGATGAAGGAAAGTCAAACCGACATGTAGCAGTTACAAGTAAGTATTATCTTTTGTTGTCTTAAAGTGCTTTATTGATTTGCTTCTCTTCTTGTATGCTTTAAAGTGGGGAAGACAAAAGTAGTGGGCTAAATAATTCAGGTTTTTGAAAGGCTCTAGCATAAGCACTTTCAGAAACAAGTCTTTCAGAATCAAGTATTTCAGTTAATATCCTGTTAGATGTTACTTAAACTTGGATTTAAAGGAAAGAGTGTGGGATCAGTGAGAAACTCAGACGTTGAAGAAAAAGATGTTGTTCTTCATTGGGAATTGTGCAAAATCCCAGTTTGTGGCATTAGTTTTGATTAGCCTATGAATCTATAAGTAAGGTGCTTCAGCCCTTCTGTTGCATATTCTAAGAAAAGCTGGTCAGAATATATATTCAGTCATGCTGCAGGCATAAGTAGCATCCCCATGCCCTGAGGTTTTTGGCCTGTGACATGCAGCAGAGTTGCAAGGAGCCACGTGACGGGTCTCCAGATTCCCACAAGAAGCAGGATTAGGAACTGGCAGAGGGTTAAAAACCAGTAAGAAAGTATGAGGTATGTGTAAAGTAATACTGCAGTTCTTGGAAACTGACTGTCAGAAATCTTTGAGGACCAGTTTGAGGATGAGTTTCACAGTCCTGCTGTGTCTGGTTCGTTCTTCAGGAAAAGAAAGAATACACAGTTATTAAGAAAATAATTTTTTTTTCTTCTTGTTTCTTTGGTTAAGGATTAAAAATAAGAATACAATGTTCCTTTTAAGGAATGACTCAGTCTGGCCCTTCTGCTTTGGTGCTCCTAGATAGTAAGGTTCTGAAGTAGGGACCAGAGGAGGTAACAGGGAAATAGCAGAAACTTGAATAGAAGGATATTATTCTATGTTGAGCTGCTTCTGTGGCATCAATAAGCTGGTTCTTTACGCCTCTGAGGTTTTTATGGTTAAAAGGAAGAAGAAATAGGCAGACTTTCTCATTCAGATTGCAGTCAGCTTAAATTTTGTCAATGAATTAAAAATAATTCTTTAAATACAGTAGGTCTTGTTTAGTCTGCACTCTTCACAGTGGAGGGAGCAGTAGGTTTTTAAACCAGAAAGAGCTCAAAGGCTCTGGCCATGTAGGTCAAATTTTCACAAATTTTTCTACCAAAAAAAAAAGTTCTGGTATCAGAATGTAAATGTGCTTTCTGTTATAATGAAGTAAATTAAATGTGTGAAATCCATAGTTGACAGGCTGACAGATCTTGTCTGTGAGCTGGTGTGGTAGTAACAGAAGCTCAAGGGAGCATCTTTGTTACTCAGTTAGACGATACTATTGGTTTTGCTGTCTCTAGTTTTGTCATTCAGAGATTCCTCTACACAGTATCATTAGCTTTAGATCTGTCACTTTGCAATGGGAAGATACTGTGTTGTTAAGTTTGTTTGTATTTTTGTATTTTTGACAATTTATATATTTTGGATTATAGATATGAATGAACACAGCTCCCGGAGTCATAGTATTTTTCTTATTAATGTAAAACAAGAGAACACTCAAACAGAACAGAAACTAAGTGGAAAACTTTACCTTGTGGACTTGGCAGGTAGTGAAAAGGTAACTTAATTTTTTTTTCTCTGAAAAACTCTGGTTATTCTTTGCAATCAAATATTCTACATTAATGTAATACTGATTGTTCAGTTGTCATCTCTGAAGCATTTTAATTTTGACTTTGAAATGTGGTTCCCGCATCCTAGTCTGGGTTGGTTATTAGATACTACCTCTTTAAGCTGATCTGCATTTCTGCAGTAAGGGTTTGGAAATACAGAATAGGGTGGGGAAATAGGTTAGAGTTCAGTCTCAGTATCTATGACAGCACAAAAATGTACAGGTCTCTTGGGTAGCTAGGTACTGGAATAAAAAGTGATATGGATGTGAAATGTTTGTATTTTCTTTATTTAGTGGTACCAAGTTTCTTAAGTTGAAATTCCTATTAACATTGTTTAAAATGACAGCTTGCTTTCCCGTGTCAGTGGCTTAAAGCATGGAAGGAACTATATATCAGTTTGGTTACTGTGTATAAACTGTAATTTAGCTTTTTAAGAGCTGGATTTTTAGTTCTTTTCTTACGCTCATCTTTGCTTTTGGGGTAATCCCCATCTTTTTCAACCCTTCCTGCTTGCTCTTGTCTTTCCTCATGTCATTGTTCTGTGGCATTATTGTTGTCTCCTGTGTTTCTTAGTAGTGGTCTTTTTTTTTTTAAATGAGAGTGAAAAGCAGCATTAAATTGAGAACAAAGGTAAAGATAAACGCTGCTTTTCACGTCTCCTTTCTCTGTAGTTTTGTTCCTTTCACTGTTTATTTCAAACTTGCTTTTGTGCTTCTCCCCAGCCTTTTTGAAGCATTGTCTTCAGTGGCTTTAAACATCTGCAAATAGAATTGCTTGGTTATAGTTGAGATCACAGCTTGGTGAGAAGAATAGTAAGGGGAGGGTTATAGAACTATAAGTCAAATTCAGCCCTTGAGGCAGAAGAGTAAATCGATTGGTGTCAGGGTAGATTTTTTTCACATTTCTGGTGATGTCTGCTTAAGTTCCTAGAGCATCCATCTAAGTCACATTCTAAAAATCTCTTCTCACATTCTTGCTGTATTTTCTGGGGCATGTGGTGGGAAGAGACTGGGTAGTGTGTGGTTTCTTTGGCTTTTGTCGTTCTGTTGTTGTGGTTTTTGTTTTGTTCTTTTTGTTTGGTTTATTGGATTATTTCTTTTTTGTGTTTTAAGGATGACCCTTGGACAAACCATATTGCTTCTTAAGAAGAAGTTCTACCTCTTGGTTGCTCTGTAGATTAGAATAAAAGTAAATAAGGATTATTGTAAGGAATTAACTTCTTGAAAAACTTAAATTTTTGAAGTTGCTTGTTCGATAGAAATCTGTTAACTATATGTTTATCTTCCACAAAAAGGTGTACTTTGCAGGGACAATATTCACTTCAGTTTAAAAAATCAGATTTGAATCAGTTTTGAATGAAAAATCGATGGTAAATCAGAGAGTCTGAAAAGGAGTTTGTTAAATCTAGCTTGCTTAGGAGTACTTAATAAAGTCAGGGAGACTGGCTTAAAAGCAGGAAAAGTACTCAAGTTTTATATTAAATGTGGAAGGTGGTTTTTTTGTAGATGCATTTAGTAATTTACTGAAATATTGTATAGGTTAGTAAAACTGGAGCAGAAGGTGCTGTGCTGGATGAGGCCAAGAACATCAACAAGTCTTTGTCTGCTCTTGGAAACGTCATCTCTGCTTTGGCTGAAAGTAGTGTAAGTGTTCTGCTCTGTATTTTTATACTTTGGGATTGCGTCTCTGAGCATGATATTATGCCAAAGTTCCTAACTGACCTCAGTGATATGTATGGAGTATTTTAAACTAATCCAATTGCACCAATGCATTGCACATTGCCCTTTTGCTGTATTGACACTGACAGTTAATAAAGTTACGTTTAATGTTGAGGGACAAAGCATTATACTGACAGTTTTCCTGTACTGTAGAAGTTACCAAACATAGAAGTACAATTGTTTGTCATCCCATGCATGTTAAGTCTTCTGATTTGTTAATTAAAGTAGAATTTAATGTCTTTGTAATGAAGTTATACCTAGCAAAAGCATAACTCTTATGTCAATCAATTAAATATGTCTGAAAAATCACGACTGATTCATTTAACCATTTTCTTTGTAGACTTATGTTCCATATCGTGATAGTAAAATGACCAGAATCCTTCAAGACTCACTAGGAGGTAACTGCAGAACCACTATTGTTATTTGCTGTTCTCCATCTTCATACAATGAGTCTGAAACTAAATCTACTCTTTTGTTTGGCCAAAGGTGAGTAGATGACTTCATGTTTTGTTCTTTGCTTGGATATAAATACAGAATGAGAAATAAATAAGTTACTCCCTTAAGTTCCTGAACCGAGCTAATTAGGGTGTTTGTCTTCTGTAATTCTTCAGTGCACACATGGCTGAGTGTTGTCATCTGTCTTATAAAGATAAAAATCCTTAAATTCAGTATGATCCTGAAGACTGTATTTCCAGGAAGACAGTGTATTGTTTGATTAAAAATGCAGTTTAATGTATAGTCTTGGAGGGTGATCAATATCTTTTTTCATTTTCTTCATGTGGGAGGAGGGAGGAATGATTTTTTTTTTTTTATCCCCCCCCATTAAGTTGAATAGGTTTTGCTGGGAGAACCTTCCCTCTGATGCTTTCCCTTGATGGGGTACTGCATTACATCATTTGGTCTGTTTTCTGGATCTGGCATTCCAGTAACATTTGAGTTAATACTTTTAAATGCCTGTGTCACTTGTGATTTGAATTCATAAGTATCCATTTCAGATCTGGTATTTTGTTAGCTGTCTCTTCTTTATCACTCCTGTTATTAAAGTTTCATTGTGATACTCTAGCTCCTGACCACTAGATGTAATCACTTAATTTCCTGGAGCACGCTACAAAAGCCATCAGCGTTTCACTTAGTTCGTCTGATCTTCTCTTAGCCTAACTCTTTCACTTCAATTCAACAGGACAGTTTTCTACTGGTCTTTTCAGAGAAGATTTTTATTACAGAAAGTAGACTAAATGACTTTAAGAAATCCTGAAAACCCTGGTAGAATTTGGGTAGTTGGTGGGTGTGAAGTAATGACTGCATTCTGCAGCAGTGGAGACTTTTTTTTTTTTTGTCTCATTTCACAATCTAGGAGGTCCTTTCCTCTCATATTAGTACTTGAATGAGCTATTGGGGAGTGGCTTCCAGCTGTAGCTCCAGTTTCGTTGCTTCATGCTCTTGACTTCTTCAGGAGCTAATAGGTTATGCTTTTATCTCAGCTACTGTGGTTAGTCTGGTATGTGAATTCAGCCTTCTAGAGGTGTTAAATTTCTGCTGAAACCTGGGCTAGATAAATATCACATAACTTAGTAGGAAATTGTGTCCTTTGGTAGTAATCAGTCCCTGTAAGTCTGTAAGCACCAAGAAAGGTGCTTATAGGAGTCATGTTATGGAGGAGGGCAAAAATTTGTAACTACCATTAAACTTTTTTCCTGTTTTCACCTTTGGGGGTTGGGTGGTGGTATTTGGTAGTAGGAGACTGTACAGAAGAATTATTGAGGTAAATGAGGTGTGGCACTAAGGTAAAAACTGTAACTTTTATGAAGATATGAAGTTAATATGTTAAGATGTGATTTACCTGACTGAATGTAGACAGTCAATCTGACCTTTATAGCTTGGACACCATTTTAGGTGATGGGCATCTGGCAATTGGATTTTTAGGCTGAAATGGGCTGTTTCTTCAGTGAGTCTGGTGGTTTACACCCTCGGAGTATTACACTCTGGAGAGGTGTTTGCTAGATGTGGTGAATACTGCCCTTTGTTCAAAGCAGTGTGCTGGCCTGACTCTAATTCTTTCAGGTGAAAGTACACAGCTGACTTTTTTTTCCAGATCAACCAGCTTTAGATTTCTTTTTTAACCTTCTCAAAACTTATTATATTGCTCTGCCTGTTAACAGTTGTATCAATCCCATTGAAAGAATAGCAAATTGGCAGGGAGTAGAAGTAAGCTTTTGGAAGAGGTGGGAATTGTTTACACTTTCACCAGTGATGCGTAGTAATTTTACTTAAGAGCCTTTAATTCTTCTCTTAAAATAAAGAAAGGTTCAGAGTTTGTTTTTTTTCTTTTTTGCTGTGTAGAGCAAAGACCATTAAGAACACGGTCTGTGTGAATGTGGAGCTCACTGCAGAACAGTGGAAGAAAAAGTATGAGAAGGAAAAGGAGAAAAACAAGACTCTGCGGAACACCATCCAGTGGCTGGAAAATGAACTCAACAGATGGCGTAATGGTGAGAAGCAGTTATATTTTTGTTGAGCAAACTTTTGGGAAGATGATAGACACTGAATTGTTATAACCAAAAATAGCTAAGAGCACTACGCAAGACAGTAGTAGGAATATTGAAGCTGGGATAAGAAGTTGCCATAGGAACTTCGTATTTTTCACTGTGTTGCAACTGGAACAACTAATAATCACATAATGGGGAAGAATGTTTGGGGGTATATTGGTATTGGGTTCTTTAACACTTACTACAGAAAGACTAGAGTTACATTCTAAAAAAATTATTTTGGGGGAGAAATTATATTAATTGTAAATGCAAAAATTTGCAAAAATGAGAAGTGAGTAAAATTTCCTCTGGCTTGGCTTTCAAATCCAGATCACTGTCACAAGATCCTATCTTTGTTCAAAACTCAAACATGTTAATAGGAGGAAAAAAACCCAACAGCCCAAACCCAAAAATGCTGGCAGTACAGAATGTGTGCCCATCTCTTCTTCCTGAATAGTTGTTGTCTTATCTATTAAAATATCTGGCAGAATGAAGTCTTAAATTCAAGAATGGAGGAACGTAGGTCATACTTGCAGACACGTTTTGGAGCTTGGCAGCTACAGAAGATGATATTGCATTTTTGTAAACAACTGCACAATATCCTTGTGTAAATCTGAGAAAAATGGGCTCACTTAAGTAAATCTAGTGGGTGGGATATATTTTTAATTTTTTTATTTTTGAATCTCTTATAGAGGCGGTGTGAGACCCCACTTGAAATGTTAAGTATAGTTCTTCCAGAATATTGACACAAGGTGCTGGACTGTTGGAAAGAGCCGCTGCCATCCAAGGGCTGCATAAAATGTTTTGTAATAAGGTGCTAAGGAATTTGGTTTAATTTAGCAGAGAAGTGCCTTGATTGGCATATGTGGTATTTTTTCTATGCAAAGTTAGTAAAGTGCTCTCAGAAGAAGAGGCTTTACGAATATAAAAGTATAAAAGTGTAACTAAACAAATGTTTTAAATGGGAAGCAGAGCAGTTTAAGTATGGCTACGTAGCAAGACAGACTTCCAAGGGAAAAGAAAGGATTTTCTGTCTTCAAGGCAAGTTAGGTGCCTTTTTGGAAGATAATGTTTGATGTGAGATCTGGAGCTCAGCAAAGTAAGTGGGTGAAATGCAGCGCTGTGTGGTAAGCAGGAGGTACTTTGGATGATCCAGCAGTCCGTTTCTTTACCATGTAATCATGTGAACTTGGTGGCTTACTAACTGCAACATTAGCAGTACAGTTAGGGAGTATGTAATGCTTCTCAAGGCTAAGTTTGTGGAAAAATACTTCATGGCTAACTACTAAAATCAAGTATATCCTTTTCTTCAGGGGAGACTGTACCAGTTGATGAACAGTTTGACAAGGAGAAGGCCAACTTAGAAGCTTTTGCGGTGGACAAGGATATTACTGTTATTAATGATAAACCAGCTACCACGATTGGAGTAACTGGCAATTTCACTGATGCTGAGAGAAGAAAATGTGAAGAAGAAATTGCTAAACTATACAAACAACTGGATGACAAGGTATGCCATTCTTAGTTAATGTAAGACCTTTGGAAATATATCTTGAACTGTATTATGTAATACTTAATTTGCCAGTCTTCATTTGTTAGTACAGCTTGCTTCAATATTTGCTAGAAGTGCCAACTCTAGTTCTGAAGCTCTGATTAAGAGCAATCAAAATTGCCTTATCTGGTTCTCAGTGAGCATCCTTTCTTAGTTACTATCCCTCCATTGCTGAAACTAATAAAAAATGCTCTGAAAACTAATGTCTTGATGCATAGAAAGCAAGATAAAAATGAAAGTTAGGAAGGAAAGTTAACGAGAATCTTGAAGGGTATTTCTACTTTCTGGGTGTAGAACAGTCCTAGTTAACTGTCTGCAATAGTACTGCACCAGAAGTAGGAAAAAAACCCCGAGAAAGTGGGAGAGTAATTTGAAGACAGCAGTTTTTACTTTCCATGCTATGCATATTTTATTTGAACATAATTTTAAATTTAAGCAGTAGTACTACATTTGGAGACAAAAAAATATTTTAATTAAATCCTCATTGTTTCTAACTTGGAAGTTAGAACAGCTTGGAGAAGACAGGTTAAGAGCCTAATGGATCAGCCAGTGAAATCAAAAGGGTTATTTTTTTTTACTCTTAATGCTTTCTGTTATATAGTTGTCTTAGAACATGGAAAAGTTAGATGCCTACTATGTGATGTTTCTTAGATTATTTTTCCTGAGTGATATTTGTCAGTTGATTGAACACAGTCTTATTTCAATTGCAGGATGAAGAAATTAATCAGCAGAGCCAACTAGTAGAAAAACTGAAAACACAAATGTTGGATCAGGAAGAGGTGAGTTTTGTTCTTGCATCTTTCTTTCTTAAAGAAATTTGAGATGTTCTGAATATCAGGTCACTGTTTATGACCAGGGAGCAGAATCACATCTTACTGCTGTACAATAGTTCTGTTCCTTATCTAAACGCTGTGCCTGTTCATTCCCCTCCCACTGACACTGAGCTAATGGCTGAGCTTAAACCAGTTCACATGAACCTTAAGTATCCATGAAGATTGAAGGAATTGAAATGTTTTACGTAAAGACATAGGCAGTTTTCCCCATGGAAACTTAGCAGAAGAAGGGAGGGAAATATGCCTTGGTATAATGTAAGAATCTGCTTTAAGGTTTACTTTTGATCACTTGCTCTAGAGAGAAAGAAGGGAGGGAAATGTAATGGCCCATGATGAAAGAGAAAGTATCTCTGGGTTACTTCAGAGCAGGTTTGCTAGAATATTCAAATGATTTGTACACGTGTTGCCACTGATGTAACTTAATTAAATGGTGAAAATACCTGTTAATAATGAGATGGTTATTTTCATTTAGCCAAGATATTAGAGAAAATCTGTATAGCACAAAGACTGAAAAAATAGTCATCTTTGTGTACACAGCAAGAAGGAAATGGGTTTGAGGACTCAGGAAGTTGGAGCTACTATTTGATCTTTCAGTAAATAAATCTGCCTCTTTAGCAGCTGTTCACTTTGTCTAGTTATTCTTCAGCAGCTAATAGTATGAAAATGCTGGAAGCTTAGTCCTTAACCTGTTGACAGTTTCAGACTTGAGAGTAGTGTTCAGTGGCTTTTTTGAGAACTTGCAATATTCCGTGTGCATTTCCAGTTGCTCCTTATGCATCTTGATTTGTAATCTCTTCCATTTTAAAAATACATTAAAAGCTAAAGAGCTGTGGATGTAAATGATAAATGTATTTATTCATTATACTTGCATTGTACTTGTCCTCTGCATCCTTCTTGCATGATACTAAACGTTAAAAATATAGATATAAGGTATTGTAGTAGCTAAAAGCTTTATTAAGGTTCAACTTATGCGAGGAGTTTTCTTGGTGTTTATTTGTTGTGATTTTCAATAAATGTCTCTCAATGCTGCAGCTTCTAGCATCAACCAGACGGGACCAAGACAACCTGCAAGCAGAGCTGAATCGCCTTCAGGCTGAAAATGATGCCTCTAAAGAAGAAGTGAAAGAGGTGCTACAAGCCCTTGAGGAATTAGCTGTCAATTATGATCAGAAGTCTCAGGAAGTAGAAGATAAGGCAAAGGAATATGAACTGCTTAGTGATGAACTCAATCAAAAATCGGTACGTAATTGGGATAAAAAAGTTACTGAGAGTTTTCACTATAACTCTTCTTGCATTACTTGGTATTTCTTGCTTCAAATGATTTAAAGGCTTTTCATAATGGAAAACAGGAGCTTAAGTCTAAAATTTTTTTAGCTTAAAAGCAAAAGATTATTTTCTAAAACCAATAAGATGCACAGTGAATATTGACTTTGATATCGCTCATCTTCTTCGTTCCTACGGCATTTTACTACCTAAAGAGTATTGAGATAAATCCTAGGTATTGGAAGCAAACACTTTCATTACATGCTGGTGATCTGACTCAGTTTTGTTTGTCTTTCTGGTGCGGTTGAGGTAGTCCTCACATAAGAATTGCTCCTTCCAATCTGGAAATTACAGTGAGCTTTTCTTGAAAGGATTATGTATTTGTGTGATGTGTTTATGGTATGTAAAATATAACTTATTTTGATGCCTTCAGAAAACAAAATGAACTGCCTGTTTTGAAGGGAGTAGTCCTGAACGCTGAGGATGTGTTCCAAAAGATGGCCCTGGTTAAAATACAGATGCAGGATGCATACCATACACCTCCTCAGATGCCTGCATAGTTTCTGAATTGACTGATAGTTTTGGTAGTCAATTATTTGACAGGCTCCAGTCAGTTTTAAGCATTATCCAAAAATTCTAAGTACTGGAAAGGACCAGCCTGTTCGCTGGCATTGCAGGCAGAATATGTGGTGGTTCATGTTTTGTTCTCCGTTCTTGAAGATGAAAACTGAGTGGGTCTGGGTCTTCTAGTGAACGTGGCTCTCAATTTTCAGTTAGTAAGATTTGACTAGATACAACACTGGCATTAAAATTGATGTTTGCAAGATCATGAAACCGATCTTTAAAGTATCCTGAGCTGATTAGTGTTTATTGGCAACTTGCATCACTTTAAGGTTGACTGAAAACCAGATGATCTCTGGTCTTCCTTTTGTGAGCAGCATTTAAAATTTGGTGGAATAGGAGTAGCCGTCCTTTGGCATCACTGGCTGAATCTTTCCTACTGTAAAACTTCTGGCAATTTTTTATTTAATTTTTTAAAAACTGGAGACCAGAGAGCAGGCACCTTCTGAGTATGCAGGCTGTTCAGATGCATCCCGTTGTACTGCTGTACCGCAGCAGCCCAAACTAGCTAAAAAACTGCTCTAGAGTACGTATAGTGCTTATGAAATCCTCAAACTGGGTGCTGTTTTTTGATTTGCAAGTAAGAGTTAAGAGCTGTGCAGGCAAAGATTAAACCGTTTTCAGTTGTTTTCTTTCTTTACTAAAGTATGGTGAAAAGTGTTTGACTTGGTGTCCCTGTATCTTTTTCCTATAAACACAATCCTCTGTAGTATTTAACTGTATATAACTCTGAATGCTGTTTAGGAACGTTGATGTGAATTTTGTTGCAGAGTTGTAAGGTTATGTTTTGTGAGCTGAAGACCTCTCTTCCAGTAATTTTTTTCAGAAGAAATACTGTCACTCTAGGACTTCTAAATTTTTTTACTATATAGTGTGCTCACATAGGTTGATACCAGTCTGGTTTTAGGCATAAAAATGGGACATTTCAGTAGGCAACCACATGTTGTTGTATTTAAATAATATGAAAAATGAAATAATACGTTCTAAAAACAAGAGTGTGTGCTGTTCATTACAATGTGACTTCTTTTACTGTAGGTCACTCTAGCCAGTATAGATGCTGAGCTTCAGAAACTTAAAGAAATGACTAACCACCAGAAGAAACGAGCGACAGAGATGATGGCCTCTTTACTAAAAGATCTTGCAGAGATAGGAATTGCAGTAGGAAACAATGATGTCAAGGTAAGAATTAATGCTTTTTCTTACTGCCATGTATTACTCTCATGCATCGTGGATAGGTGGGGTCGGTTTTCTTAGTATGGTAAAAATGACCATCATAGAAAGCCTCATGTATATTCATAATTTGGGTGTAAGCTTCTCCCTTGCTTGTGCTGTGACCTGTCAGGTCCCAAACAGAATTTGATTATGCAAAGACAAAGAAGAGCAGGTATGACTTTCTTTAATTCTTCTCTGAAGTAGTGTTTTCATTCATGCTGTTAAACTACCATGTGAAATGGTCAGAATCGGCAGCATCATCTTAGAAATCTAATGCTGACCTACAGTGGCAATCAAAATGTTACTTATTAAAAATTGAATGAGGAACTGAAATAAAAGATAAATATAGAAGATCACTGTTTACATTCTTGTTCTACAGTGTTAGAAATCTATAGTGAACTGTATTTCCCTCTTCCAGTGACTCGCTACCTTTTTGCAAACTTCTAACACTTAGCATTTGCACACCAAAATGCAGCTTCTCTCATTATCAGTCGAAGCAGGGGACATGCTGGGCACTAAATCTTATTCCAGCTCATATTTAATTCTGTTTTGTTATCTGAGCGTTCTGAATGTGTCACTCCACATTTTTCAGCAGCCTGAGGGAACTGGCATGATAGATGAAGAATTCACAGTTGCGAGACTGTACATTAGTAAAATGAAATCAGAAGTAAAAACAATGGTGAAACGTTGCAAACAGTTGGAAGGCACACAAGCAGAAAGCAATAAGAAAATGGAAGAAAATGAAAAGGAGTTGGCTGCCTGCCAGCTCCGTATCTCACAGGTAAATGTTTCTTTACGCTGTACTTAAATGTTCTTTTGAATTCATTAACCTGCTGGGGGCAGGGGGCAAAGTTGCAGTTTCTTCTTGGCACCTAACAAAGTACATTGCGATCGAACAGCCAAAAGACTCAGCTGAATCCTCAGTCATCTTTGCAGTTTGTATGCTTCAGAGTTTGATTGTGAGATAGGATGTCAGAATTCCTGTAATACGTCTGTAGCCTGATACTGCTTTTGTAGTGTTTGTATTAAGTGCTGGGGTCCACATGTTCTCTACCACAGGATCCTTTAGAAATACAAGCCCTACAGAAGCAGTGGGTAGTGAGGTCTCTGCCTGCTAATGCAGCAAGTTGGAAGTGGGAGAGGTAGCAATGGCACAGTAAGGTTACAACAGGCTACACAGTAGGTTAAATTTAACCTCTGCTCTGAGAAGGGCCATTTTAATGTGATTACTAGAAAAGATCAGTAATGTGACTTCTAAAATTCTGAAAATTGGGATCTACATATACAGTTTAGTTCTGTATTTTGTTTTGTATACAGGCAGTCTTCTTTGTATGAGGAGATGCATATTTTGGTGCAGTCTTCTAAATACAGTGGGACTCTCTTGTCTTTGATAGTATCTAATATTCTAAACATCTCTTCTCCCAACCAAAAATGTTTTTCATTCTAGTCCAGAATAAAGGCGTTTTACAGGCTGTGTTACAGATCTACTTCAGTAGTCATATTCTTCTTAAAGTTTAGTTGGCACCATTTTAGTTTTGAGATTAGGTTACTTGTTTAAAAATAAGTATAAACTGTTTAGGCAGATGTAATTCTGTGATATCTAGACCCAAAGTAAACGAATCTTTCCTTTCTGCAAGCACGAAGCCAAGATCAAGTCATTGACGGAATATCTTCAGAACGTGGAACAGAAGAAAAGACAACTGGAAGAGTCTGTAGATTCCCTTAATGAAGAACTAGTTCAACTCCGAGCACAGGGTAGGAATTGCCTCCCTACACCCTGCCCACCGCTGTTACCGTTTTACATCTACAGAGATAAATAGGAAATTGTTCTGTTCTGTTTAGATTGAAGGACAGAGCTATAGAATGGCTTCGTGCCACTGAATGTGTAGAGTTAGTCAGCAGGAAAGTGTATTTGATTTTTGAAAGAACTACTATGGGTAGGATTAAATTTAAGATGGTACTGATTTAATTGCCCTTAGTGGTGGGAGAAGACTTCTTTCAAATTTTAAGGTGTTGAGGGGGGAAAGGGGAATTAATGCCATCTTCCCTGTGGTTGCCCATTTACCTGGCTGAAATGTTTTCTTTTCTCTCTGTCCTTACTAGAAAAAGTCCATGAGATGGAGAAAGAGCACTTAAATAAGGTTCAAACTGCAAATGAAGTCAAGGTAAGTCAATTTCATTGTTTTGGGGGTTTTTTTTTTTTTTTTTTAAACCAAAGAGAATTATGGCAACTTCTTAAAGCATATAATACATACTATTTTTTTCTAATAGCAAGCTGTGGAACAGCAAATTCAGAGTCATCGTGAGACACATCAGAAACAAATCAGTAGCCTGAGAGATGAAGTTGATGCGAAGGAGAAACTTATCACTGAACTTCAAGAGTAAGCGATTGTCATTATTTTGTTAGTGCCAAAAGTCTCTGTGTGAGTACAAAAGCACAGTGTGGTGGGCAGGGGTTTTCTCAAGCAGTGTCTTTCTAACTTGTTTCTTTATTGAGTATCGTTTCTGAGAGGTTCAGGTGATGTAATATTTCCTTTTGTGTTCAGCCAAAACCAGAAGATGATGCTTGAACAGGAACGTCTTAGAGTTGAGCATGAGAAGTTAAAAGCAACTGATCAGGAAAAAAGTAGAAAACTGCATGAACTTACGTAAGTGATGATTGTACATGTTGGTTTAACTGACTAAAATTTTACCAGTGCTGTGATCCTGTGAATCCATCTTATACGTCACAAGGATTTGCAAAGAAATATTAAGAATTAGTTTAGTGTTCAGTGTCTGTGTTCTGTGGCTTTTTGAATCCACTTATTTTCCATTGTACGTCGTGAATGGACATGACAAACACTGGGCCAGAAACTGCAGATTATTCATCTTTCAGTCTTTTTTTTTTGTCTCTTTTTTTTTATGTAGAGTTGTCTAAAATGCTTGGAACTGTCTCCTTAATGAGACCTGGAAGATGGATAGGATGCTGAGATATTCTTTAGAATATTTTACTACCTCAAATGTTTAATCATTTAGCAAGTCCAAATTCCTTTCCTGTATCCTGTCATCTTAGTAATTGCACTTCCTTAGAATTCTGAGAGAGAACACTAGCAATGCAGTGAGTGCTTCCAGGTTAAAGAGGGAGGCAGGAACTCTGTAAAGTGATAATCATTAGGTTATATTCCTGTAGACAACAGTTGTTGTTTATGATGCTGGCTTTGGCAGGTGTGTTGGGGGCAAGATGGGAAAACAAAACAAAGAAAAAATCTTTAATATCTCAGGTGATACTTGTCATCTCAGCTGGCCAGAGCTAAAATCATCTCTCTGAGTATTCATAATGAACCTGACTTTGAGAACCTTTCTTCAGGGACATGGTTTAGTGGTGGACTTGGCAGTGCTAGGTTAATGGTTGGACTTGATGATCTTAAAGATCTTTTCCAACCTAAATTATTTTATGATTCTGTTCTACAAACTTAGAATTTACGCATCCAAATGCACTCCTTTGTATTCCTTCAATATTAAAAGTACTTCGTCTTTTCCTTCTGCAACTCCCTCACTCCCACCCCTACCCCATGTGGATATCTGAGCATGGTTTCATCTTCGGTTACATCCTTAATTGAGGACTTCTACTGAAAAACATTTTTCATTTCTACCATACAGTGTTTTTCACTCTAGTCTCCTAAAATATTAAATTTTTTGATTTATCCTATAAAGTAAAACTTTCCATTTGGTTCAGATGATTTAACATGAATTTATTCTGTTCTAGGGTTATGCAGGACAGACGGGAACAAGCGAGGCAAGATTTAAAGGGTTTGGAAGAGACTGTGGTAAGATAGTCAATATATGTTCCAAAGCAAACGTCAGTACTTGCTAGCTTTGCCCCTTGCCCTTCAGAGTTTGGATTGGTGTGTTGTTTGTTTGTTGTTTTTAATCATTTTTAATTCCCTGTCCCTAACTGTAGGCAAAAGAACTTCAGACTCTTCACAATCTTCGGAAGCTGTTTGTTCAAGATCTGGCTACTAGAGTGAAAAAGGTAATGTGGTACTGTAATGAAACTTGGCATTTCTGAGACTGCTACATAAATTTCAGTTTAGAGCTAAATTAGGGATTGATCTTTATGGAGTGTAACTTTCCTCGCTTGATCTTAATACACAAGTTGAGACTTGCGCTCAACCTCCTCTCTCCCTCCCTGTCCTGTGTCACTGCAGAGCGCTGAGATTGACTCGGATGACACAGGAGGCAGCGCTGCACAAAAACAGAAGATCTCCTTCCTTGAGAATAATCTTGAACAGCTTACAAAGGTTCACAAGCAGGTACAGTGAGGCTTAATTTCAAGTTTTATTTAAAAACAAGCTGCTTAAGATTCATTGTTATAGAAGGGACTGAATGCATATTGGTCATAAAGTAACTGTTTTATGATTTAATGCTTCTACATCTTGAGTGTGTCTCTTAACATAAAACAATAGACTGAAGTTTTCCGATTAAGTGCATGTGAATGTGTAACAAAACAGCTGTGTTTAAACTGAGGAACATCCAGGTTAGTGTTATAGTGATACTATATTGTTCTGGGAGATGCTTGCCTGTCTCTCTGACTGGAAAACAATGTAGATTTTAAGTGCCCATGTCAGGTATCATGTTCTTGCACAGTAACTGATTTTTTCGAATTACAGTCTAACTGATGAACTCTTAGATTTACTAAAAGCTTAAGCAAAGAACATATAGTAGCCTCCTGTTTTGCATGTTGAGGGGTGGGAGGATGTTTGGTTTGCTTTCCCCATGAAGAGAGATATCAAGACAGTAACCAGTTCTATTTTTGTAGCTGGTACGTGATAATGCAGATCTTCGCTGTGAACTTCCTAAACTGGAGAAGCGACTTAGAGCTACAGCTGAAAGAGTGAAAGCTTTGGAGTCTGCACTGAAGGAAGCCAAAGAGAATGCTTCACGTGACCGCAAACGATACCAGCAAGAAGTAGATCGTATAAAGGAAGCTGTAAGATCCAAGAACATGGCCAGGAGAGGACATTCTGCACAAATTGGTTAGTAAAGAATCTCTTGCCCTGTAAAGCTTCATCTGTCTCCTGATTTTTTTATTACTTTTTTTCTGATCTTTGTGGATGTAGGCATCTTTGAACCCTGGCTTGAAACAGCATGGGTGAACATGGTATATTTTCTACCATGAGTTATATTTTGGTTAATAGACTGTAAGTGTGTGGGGGTGTTGGTGTATGGTTGGGTTTTTTTATTTTATTTATTTTAAATGGGTCTTTTCTTGGTAGCTGGGGTTTTGTACATGCTGGGAAAGGCTTACCACCCTACAATTCTAGCCTGAATGTTTAATTTCCTAGAACAAAACAATACGCTGAACATGAGTCTTAAATTCTTATGGAATCATGTTAAATACCTAAGATTAAGTCAGTATTCCATATTAAGGAGAGAGATTAAGCTGTCATCTGAAACAACCACCACAAAATTGTCTTGCTCTTTCTTCATCTTGTGGCAGAGGGGCAGACAGAAACCCACAACTAATGTTGTAAGATCCCTAATTCCCTTTTTGGCTCTTTGTTCCAAAACATACAGTATTCCATAGCCCTCCCTTGGGGAAAAGAATGGAAAATCCCAAAGTCTGTAGTAGCTGCTAGCATTTCTTGCTGTGTGGTGGGAGGGCAGTCCTGTTCCCTTGGTCCTCTTTCTATGAAGAGCTGAGGCCCAAGGTGTGTGACCTGTGGAGGGCTGAACTGCCTTAACGTTGTTGTAGAAGTAGCTGTGGTCCAGCCTTCTTGTTGCTCTATGGCAGGACTTCAGCAATCAGTGCACTTCTGTGTTGATTCCAGCTGCTGAAATGAACATTGCAGTTAAACTTCACTCACGTTCTGTAGGTCTGCAAAGAGCTGCTGCAGAATAAGGTCATAATTTTTTTTCTGGGTTGCTTCAAGTGGTGGCCTGAAGAGGGGTGCTTTCCTGTCTTACCATTCTCTCAAGTGGGCACCAAGAAGCCAAACAGAATTCTCTAGTGAGCTTACCACAAGTGTAAAGTTTCTTGTACTTAAATGTCTAGTTGAATTATAGACATGTCTTACTGGAGATCAGCTTCCTGTAAGGCAGAACTTGAGAAGTTTCTCTGATGCAGTTGCTCCCCGTAGGTGCTTTATATCTGCTCTTACCTGCTGAAACTTTAAATGCTTCTGTTTAATATTACAGAACTCTGTAAAGTCATACTGTTGTGTGTGTCCTGGTAAGAGCTAGTGTGAAAGTTATTACTGAAAATACAGTTTGTTTATCAAAGTGCACGCAGCTTTTGAATTACCTGTCAAAACTACTGGGTTTGAGTACAGTCATAGAGCAAGTTTTATTTTTACATAAGTGGTGGTAAGAAATTGAGGAATTGCTGTTACCTGTGGATTAAGCAGTGCACAGAACCACCTGCAGAGCTGAGTAACCAACAGCTGCTCAATCAAGTAGATGTGGGAAATACAGCAGGGTATAATGATTCCTTGCAGGATACAGAACCCTCATAAAACATTGTCTAGTGATGCGTCTTATTTGAGTTCTTATTGCCAAAAAATAGGACTCTTACAGGGAACTGCATTAGGTGGGACAGATAATACATGTGAGGATGATAATTATCAAAAACTTTGCTAACTTTAATTCTAATAGGCACAACAAAAGCAAAACCTTGTCTGTTTTTCAGGGCTTGTTATAACTCATTACTAATCTGTTGGGTTCTCAGAATACCATCTCCTAAACTTGTTAGTTATTCAGTGTCTTTCAGTTCTGATTATCATGTTTGGACTCCTGTAAAATAAAGCATTAGTTAACTTGAATAATCATAGGTGAAATTTTGATGGATGTATTTGTGAGCCATGTTTCTTTCCATGCAGCTAAGCCCATCCGTCCTGGCCAGCACCCGGCAGCTTCTCCAACCCATCCAAGTGCAATTCGTGGCGGAGGCGCGTTCACCCAGAACAGCCAGCCTGCTGCACTGCGCGGGGGCGGAGGGCGGCAAGACAAAGTGTAAGTTTTTCTTGTAGGATTTTTAAATGTATGACTAAAGCACTTCATATTAGTTTTATTACAGCTCGTTCTGTGGCATCAAGTCACTCAATCAGGTTAAATTTATTTTTTTTACAGAATTTGATAGTTAGAGGAACAGTATACATGTGCATCTGACTAATTCTGACGCTATTTTTGTTACAAAGCTGGTGTTTATTGTAGAGTGGTAGTTTTGGAGTTGTTCTGCTGGAGTAGAACAAAATGTGAAAACAGTAAATTGGAGATAGTTACCAGTCACAACCAGTAGCTACTGTTTGGGAAAAGAGTGGGCCGTTTGAATTCTTGTAGTTTGCTAGTATCTTCTTAAGTATGGTTTTTGTCAGAAAACATTCAGCAATGAAATTTAAAATGACCTTACTCTTCTATGTTGTTTATTTGCTGTTCTTACTACAATTGCACACTGCTTCACGTGTAAGTAATTTGGAAGTATTTAACAGAAAAATTCACATCTTCATATGGTAAATTTAAAATGTTAACCTGGGTAAAATGCAGTTACAGTAATTGAAATTAATACGTGCACTTATTTGAAAACGTCTCCAATTTCCTAAGTAATTATCTGTAGTCTGGTATGTGATAGGCTTAAGTTGTTCACAGAATCATGTCTGGTTTTTAATTAACATCTGTGTTATAGTTGGTCTGTTGGGCAGCTAACAGTAATGTTTTGCTGCATTCTTTGTCATCTTCACTTTTGAGCATTCATGGAAGTGTTCCCTCAGTTCAGGTTATCTGAGTGTTCAGTCTGAAAACACTCTGGAAATGCCTGGGTGGTGCTCAATTCCTGGGTGCTTCTCTTTTGAAGGGCTCCAGAGCAGCTTGTTTCTTTTTATTACCTGACAGACTTTCAAAGCTTTTCCTCCAATTTAGAGCAAATCAGAGTGCAGTGCTAGTTACAGTACCTGGTAATGTTGGGTAGTGTCCCTTAGTAAATAAGTGGTTGAAATAAGTACTTCATCTCTAAATAACACTTACCTTGAATGAGCAAGGACATGGGAATTCATGGGTTCTTGATTGTGTTCTTTGAAATTAATCTTCAGATAGATTCCCTTTGTAGTCCACATAGCTATTCAGCTGCTCAGTGCAGAGACATTTCCAGGTATGATTGACTGGATGTATTTTAGATGCCTGCTTTAGCATGAGTTTGCACGTGCCGTGGTGTTGCCTAGAATTCTAACTGAAGAGGAAGCCTATTTAATCTCATACTTCTTAAAGAGTACTTAGAAGAGTTGATCATCAATAACTGGATTTTGAGCCTGCATCTTGCTTTGGAGAAGAGCTTTCACTGTTGGTCCCAGGGAATTTAAATGGGAGACTGCTTCAACTTTTGCACTATTGATAGGTAAATCCTGAAGGAGTGGAAAATTGCTGCATATTGGCCAGAACACCTCTTTAACAAACCAAAAAACTCATATGTAATGTTCTTACAGAATCCCTTAAGCAGTTGTAAAGCTTTTGTACAATTCTCCTCGTGTCAGCATGATACACGCTGCTGCAGAACCAAGCAGAGTTTAGCAGTCAGAGGCAGGAGAGTTATTATTCCAGCTTTCCTATCTTGTTTTTGGAAGAACATGTCTCTTATGGACGTAAAGGAAGAAAACTTTCTTGAACTTTATTTTACTATTAAATAGCAATTTTTTATGAGCTTGTGAATATTTAAGTAGCCACTATAATTTTTCTGTTGTAATATCAGTTACACTTTGAGGATTAATACAGATACTAAGCATCTGAACCTCTGGTTAGAGAAGAAATTTTGGTACAGTAGAAACATGAAGTTCTGGTTTATGTTTGGAGACCACCATATAACACACTACTCTGGAAAAACCAAGGAAATACCAAGATGGCAAATTGTTATTTCCCCATACAAATCAAACTTTTAGGATATTTAATGCCAAGTGATCTCTTCATTCCCATTTGATCTTCCCAAAATAGCAAAGTCAAAACTGTGCAGCAGCTGGTAGGTGGTATCCTGGCAGTTCTCCCTGGCCTGGAGAAGTAGCAACAGTCACGGGAAATGGAGCTGGATTATAATTGGTTTGTGTTTTGAATGTTTACTTGGTTAAGGCAGTCAGGATTGGATACTCAGTCAGTTTATTGTGCTGTGGATGTGTTGGTACCAGACAGCATTCCTTAAATGCTTTGTGTTGAGTAATTTCTTATTCTAAAGCAAATGTTTTATTAGCACGTACCTGAGTGGTCTAAGGATTGGGCTCTTAAAAGCTGTGTAAATAATGACTGTGGTCTATTGTAAACATAAATAACTTGGCTTTTTTTGGCTTATGAAGTACAAGCACTTAACTCTGTTATTTTTCTCATTTCCAGTTGCTGAAAAGTAAATGCAGCGTGAGGAGGAGTGGATATCATGTAGAGGGAGTCATTCCATGACAATAATCTCTCCCTTTGGGGACTGTAGGATTATTTTTTGAAAATGTATAAATTATACCTGGCCTGTACAGCTCTTCCCCCTTCTACAAATTCTGCTAACTGATTCCCAAAAAAACCCACCAACTAGAGTGCAATTTTGGCGTCTTGAAAAACGACATGTTACTCCAAGTGTAGCTCTGCTCATTACACAGTTTGTCTTTCATGTCTTAAATTTAGTCTGCACTGTGCCAAGCTGAATGTACGTTGAGAGAACCTTAGTTGAAATTTTCTAGCTTCATTTGTGTCCATCTTACTGTCTTAGGGACTGCGCGACGGTGTTTAAGCATACTTTCATTTTTATCACTTCACATAACACTACGTGTCCTACGGAATTGGAGCGGCACTCCACATTACAGTTTCCTTTGGGAATGCTGCTCAGAGCATTGGAACTAAATTTATTTGTACAGTGTAAGAATACTGAAGTGTGCTTACGACAACTGCCACGGGGCACTGCGATTGCTACACCACAGAACTAAAGAGTTCAACCTGAACAAGGCTGTTTAACTGTTAGCTGATTAAATGCCCGTTTATTGGGTCATTTCGAATTAAATATTGTACAGTAATAAGAGGAAACCTAAGTTTACAAAAAAGACTTTGGCAATGGATTTTTCCCATCTGTCCTGTTCTTGGTTCTACACACAGTACAGTCTGGTGGAGTGAAAACATTCTGCTTCATTCTGATGAGCCTGTCTGTCCCTTTGTGTGTATGTGTGATGGTTCACTTCTGCTATTTTATAATAGTGAAATGAACACAATCTAAAATTTAACTTGATATTCCACTACATACACAGTACTGGAATTTTTGGCTAAAATTTTAACTCTCAATTTATTTTTTTTCCAGCAACTGGCCAATGAATTCAGATACACTATTAAAGGATACAACTTTTTAAAACTGATGTATCTGGAAATTCCAGAGACATGTGTTTAAAAAATAATACAATAAATAAAGTGCTACCCTGAATTGTATTTGTAATGCGTTTGTAAGTAGGTATATGGAATGTCCACAGTAGTAGTTGTTGAATATTTTTCTTCTTTGCAATAAAGTCCTGTAAAGTGGCTAACAAAATGAAACTGTTTTTTTTTTGTTTTGTTTTGTTTTCTTTTGTTTGTTTTTGAGCTCCAGTACTTCCACTGAGCTGAATCTGGGTTTTAAAATTTTATAGCATAATTTGCCTAACTTATTCCTAGGGTTTAGCCACTGTAATTTTTAGAACAGCTGCCTTCTGCATAGAAATTAGTTACCAGGTCTTTGAGAAAGAAGGAACTTAATCTTCCTGAAAGAATTCAGTTACCTTTCCAGACCGGGGTGGTACCACTGTGTGTGCTGGCTGGAATTTTTTGCTGGGTGTTCCTCAGTTATTGTGGAAATGGTATAGAGTCTATGACTGCTCAGACAGCAAATCACTTTCAACTTTTATATAATAGACAAAATATTTATATTAGGATGGAGTGTAGTCAGATTTTAGACCTTGAACCACTTTTTTCTATATCTACAGTAGTCTGAATTTTTAATAGTTTGATTTTTTTTTTAAAAAAAAGATTGAGTGTATCAGCCCGAAATCTCACTATTTTGGGGGTTTCAGCCTTTAAGACAGTTCTGTTCATTAAGGCTGCCAAGCACTCCAAACCTGCGGTTGTTTTAGAGCACGATTAAAGACAGCACACTGAGGAAAGCAAAGGAACAGCAAACTATTTTGAATGAAATTTCTCTAGATGGAAACAGCACTGGTCCATGTGAACTATGGGTTTGCAGACTGCCATATGTTAATATGCAATCAGAAAACAAAAAAACCCCGACTTTACGTTCAAATGAAGCAGGATTGTTTTTCTCATGCCTGTAAATGGGGTTTTCATTCCTGTAGGTAATTACTGTGGGGTTTGGTGCTGAAAATTGCTGTGTTTAAAATAATAATAATAATAATAAACCCCCTAGCCTGTAGCTCAGTGTACATCACCTTTTTATATTTAAACTTTTTTTTTATTTTATTTTAAACCTTTTATGAAGTTTACCAAGAATTGCCTCTTAATGTAAAAAAGGAAACAAAGAACAACCAACCTTTTTGTTTTCTGGTCTGGCTGCCATAGCTCAGCCAGGCAGGACAGTTACTGGTTTTTGTAAATGAAACTATTCAGTCTATACGGGGAATGTTCAACGCTGCTGTTTCACCTTGCAGTCTTTGAATGGTTCTTATTTTTATGTTCCTCTAGATCATATTTTTTAAAAGATGGTTTAGGATAGGAACTTGGTGAAATAGTATTTATTTCTGGTGAATGACTAAGTTATTTACATAACTTAAATGCTGACTCACTGCTGTGTGTAACTCTAAATTTGACATGAGAGGACAAGTCTACCTGTGGAATATGGTTTAACCTCAGTACACTTAAGATGCATTAAAACAATTGGTTTGGGGGAGACGCCACATAGTTTTAACTTACCTGCATGCTGTAAATGTATTTGTGTTTGAATAAAGAGGAGAAAAATCTTTGAACTTGGTGAGTTTATTCAGTCTCTACGCCTCTTTGTTAAATTGTGTCCATACAATCTTTTTCAGTTGATAGGCTTCATGACCAGTTATCGCTATGCAAATCAGGATCTGTGATGTCTCTAACCTCTCACTCACTCCTCTGTTTGTTAATACAAGTGCAAATATGAATGTTTAAGTCTTTGTACTCAAAAGATTGTTTGTTACAGGAAAAGAACACACTAACAAGCCCCCCACAAACGGAACAAAGGAATAAAAAAAACCCTACCCCCATAGTTGATGCCCATAGGAATGTTCAGAAGTTGATGATAGGCACAGTGTATCAGAATTTGAACCCCTTCCCTCTGGAAATACTTTGACTTTTTCTAGGGGCATACAGTGTATGTAGTTCATCAATGAGCCAATTTAATATCCATTTTAATGGCTTCTCTTGGTTATATATGTTTAGGTTTTTTAAACATCAACTTCTACCTAGGTATCCTGGATACAGTAAGTGACACACTTGAATTCTCCCTTTGCATAGGGCATAGATGTTGGTTCCCATAGATGGGTGCTCTTTCTCTCAAAGGAGAGATTTCCTCTGTTGCTTGCAGCTGCTATTTTAGTATTCAACTGCTTTTCAAAAACAGACCTGAAAAACAAATGCCCAAACAGGTAGTTATTTCTTTGTTGTAACTTTAAGTTAGATATGGAAGACTATTGCTACATCCTATTCATTAAGGGTTTGAGGGTTTTTTTCTAGAGTAAGTTGGACGCATGTTAGAGACAGCTCCACTTTCTTCTTTTCAGGAGGAGAAGAACTAGAGGAGATTGCCTTAATTGAGGCCTCCTGGCGATCAGGGAACCATAGATGAGCTTCACATTCCATGCTTACTCTTTCAAATGAAACTTTGAAATGAAGCAGTGTAGAAGGGTTTGACCACGTGGTATAGTTTCTGAGCAACTCAAAAGTTCAATTGTAAAGACTTTAAGATGACAATGCATTTTATCTGCTTTGATACGCACGAAGAATGGTACCTGCTTGCAACAGTTCAGTCTGCAGATTACAAACTCTAAAAACTGGCAGTCCAGCTGTAGCAAGTAATGCCCACTCTACTTTCAGCTTCAGCCGTAGCTGCCAGTGACAGGGAAGTGACATGGAGGTCTCTTCTGCCAGTCTGACAGACCGTTTGGATGGTTTGGGTCAGACCAAGAGCCCGTTGAGCTAAATCTGTTCCCAGAGGTGCCAGATAGGTGGGTTACCCATAAAATCAGTCAAACACGGTGATTCCTCTCAACAGTCTTCTCTAGATGAGTTACCTCAGGGGCTTTAGTGAATGTGGTGTGGTGACGCTCACAGTTCTCATTTTATCCACATGCTTGGAGAGTTGTCTGGAATCCATGTCAACTTGTCTTGGTTTCAGTGGAAGGGAATTCCCATTAGTTACCACCTGCTTCATGAACTCCTCTTGCTTTTTGAACGTGGATTCTGCTGATTTGGTGACCCCTTAACCTCTTTCCAGTAT
Source organism: Thinocorus orbignyianus (assembly GCA_013400375.1). Taxonomy (NCBI): domain Eukaryota; kingdom Metazoa; phylum Chordata; class Aves; order Ciconiiformes; family Thinocoridae; genus Thinocorus; species Thinocorus orbignyianus. Next base: position 437,073 of record VXBW01005995.1, read on the forward strand.
TTCTGTGCCAGCTGGTCTTTGTAAACCTCTCTTTCTGAAGGCTCATTTTCCTTTCCCAGTAATCTGTAACAGAGAAAGAAATTGCGTCTGTAAAACTGCTTACTAATGACTTGGTGTGATACTGTAAAATATTTCATAGTGCATCCTTTCAACAGAAGATGGCTCAGTCACCCTGGTGACATGCTCACATTTGAATAGATCTGTCTCTCTGCTGGGGGATGACCAACTCAAACCCTTTTAATTGCAGACAGAGACTAAGGGATGCTCAGAAAGGAAAATAAATCTCTTCTCACTCTGAAGTTTCTTATGAGCAATGGCATGGTCACTTTTGAAATGAAGAATGAAATATTATTACATCTCTGACAAAGCAAAACTGGTTACCTGCTCCGATAATCACAAACTGCTAAGGAATTAATTGACAGAATGCATTTGTTCTGTTGAATGACTTGGGGTGGCTTCCCTCTGGAACGGATCAAGAAGTTTTAGCACCGACTTAGGAAGTGTCAAAATGCATCACTGTATGCGCTGTGTGCAGAACTGTCTGCCGGGTCACTTCAGTACATGATAGAACTTCATTAAGTGACACAAGAACCACACCTGGAAGATGAGTACTGAAGACTGACGGGTATGTCAGAATTTTTTGCCTGTGGAGTTTTGAGCTTATGAATCTTTCTGAACTCCCTACAGGAGCGTTTATCATTTTATCTTTCACCAGCGTGTGCTGGGAGGAAGGACAAGTGGGACTGGGCAGGAGAGTAATTTGAGCTGCTAGTTCTTACTGTTTCATTATGAGAGTTGGAGGTGCAGAGGGCATGTCAGCTAGGCTAGCCAGTGTCATGGAGAGAGCAAGAGCTACCTGAAGAAGAAAAATAGAATGTAAAGGAAGAGAAGAACAAAGATACATGCAAATAAGACTACTTTGATAGAGCATATTTGGCCTATTTACTTTGAAAAGGAAAGTAAGAGGTTAATGATTATAAAGGGGAAGGAAAGGGGTGTTTCATGGCATAGTATGGCACACCTGCACCCTGGGAACCTTGCGGGTGTATGTGTATGTTTCAGCAGAATACTTGCTGTGGGGTCTGTTGTGCTCCACGCAGTGCAGGCATACTGGTATCGCTGGTAAGTTCATCAGCTGTCTTCTCCACCTGTGGTACCAAGGGAAGGATCAATATGTACCTCCAGCAGCATAACATTCTCCACATTCCTAAAACCACAAAACTGGGTGTGGAAATGACTTGGAGGTGCTCCTGGGTGTATTTTCAAAGAGCTATTTCCCTTGCTGTGAATAAGGAGTGTTTGCGAGACCCTGTCCTGTCCTGAAAGTCAGCTCAAATTGTCTTCTGCAACCAGAGATGAATACACTCAATAGCTGAGACTGTATTGGAGATGCTTGTGAAGCCACTTGCTGTCCAGTGGGTGCTTGATTTGGCTTTTCTCAGCAGCAGCACTAAAAGGTATTTAAAAAGTAAAATTAGCTCAGCGAAGTTTCAATGTCAGGTTCTGATCAGCCTAGGGTGTTTTACACCATCATTCAGCGCCCTGTGAATGAGCAGGTATTTGCAGATTACTTGGTGCTGCTCTTTTTCCGAGAGGGTGTAAATCATTCTTTAAATGCTTTTACTGGAAGAAAAACCCCTTCAGCAGAAACCATGCCGGGTCTCAGCCTGATGCCCAGGCAGCCTGGTTCCTCCCCGGCTGACTGCGAGGCCTTTCTGTATGTGGCGACAGCGGGGTTGCCGATGGAGGAAGGGAACCCACGCTCCACGCTCTCCGAGCTGTGCCCTGTCGGGTTTCCAGCTCCTGGAGGGTTATTTCACAGGGACAGCGTGGCTCCCATTGCTGAGGGAGCAACCCTGGTCCTGTCAACGCCGGCACTCGCCTTGAGGCCAGGGGGTTCCCTGGCGTCAGGGACTGTCCCTGACCGGGGGGAAGGGAGGAGATGGCTGCTTCTCCCGGAGGAAACTGTTCCTGCTTCTTGCAGGTCTCCATGTACTCTGCTGGGCCCAGGCCTGCACGGCCAGGCCCCGGGCCTGCTCCCGGGCAGGCCGCGGGCGGGCGCCNGCGCTGAGGGGAGGTCGCTGCGGGCGGCGCTGAGGGGCTGGGTGGCCGCAGGGGCACTCGCAGGCCCGGTGCGGTTGGCGGCTCCCCGTCCCGCTCCGCCCCGCTGTCTGCCGCCCGCTCCGCCCCAGAGCTGCCCGGTCTCGATCAGAGGCCGGCACCAAGCAGCGGCCGGGCTGCAGCGCGGCTCTCCTGCCAGGGGGCTGACGCTTCACTGGCTTCCTCCAAGTCGCTGGGTGTTTTTCTTCCTTTAAACATGTTTATATTTAGTGTGGGTCCTTCCCATCTTGCAAGTCCCCTTCCCATCCCTGATTTCAGTAGTACTGGGACCAGCACTATTGAACATCTTTGTTGGAGACATGGACAGTGGGACAGAGTGCACCCTCAGCAAATTTGCCCATGACACCAAGCTCGGTGGCGCGGTTGACTCGCTGGAGGGAAGGGATGCCATCCAGAGGGACCTGGACA
>VXBW01005995.1:439978-465440 GCA_013400375.1 Thinocorus orbignyianus
ATACTTTACTGGGTCACAGAAAAACTGCCTTCGGTCTCCTCAGCGCTGAGCACATCCAAATGGTGAGCCCTGACTGCCTGTCCCTGGCTCTTCTGGTGTCGCTCAGCAGGCTGGTTGCCTTTTCCATGCCTCGTTGGCCCATATAGAACTTTGTGTCCCCCAGAACCCTGACGTCCTTTGCCACAGGGCTGCCCCTCAGCCTCTTGGTTCCCAGCCCATCCTGATGCATCTACCTCCCTGTGAGGAGAAACCCTGCCAACTTCCTCCAGGTCTTCCCCTCTAATGTTGCTTAAACAAAACCTGCAGAATTAATGCTTATGCTAAAAACTCAACTAGCCTTACTGCTGCCATGCAGAACAAGGGTCATTTGTCACAAGGAAATGCACCGGGAGCAGATCCCATGTGTATCTTTCTATATCATGGTATATAAAGTGCAGACTGTAAAATATTTCTGTCCTACAGAGCTGCATACAATTGAATCTTGGCATTAAAATATTATGAAAATCTGCATATTGTGTTTCTTAATAAGTACCAGAATATTTTTCTAGGCATTTCCCACTCGTAATTTAAACTTTCTTTTTTTTTCTTTTTTTTTTTTTTTTTCAGGGAGATACTTTGAAATGTCACAAAATTTATTTGAACTGCCAAATAGCATTGTAAGATGCAGAAAGTCAGACCTGTGTGGCGGGTGAATCATTATCAAGTCTACTCATAGGTGAAGCTTTGAGACATTTTTGTATTTTTCTCTCATTTCCAGCTGACTTGTCTCCATTGATCCATAGACACATGAGCAGCACGAGAGAGGCGGGAAGAGTCATTCCTGATGAGAAATGGATTTTTTTCCCCCCATGTTCATTATTGTAGAGGACTGACAGTTTCCCTTGGCAGCCCATACAATGGGCTTGCTCTCTCTAATAAAAGCAGATAGCATTAAATTAATGTTTCATTCCCATGGTGACAAACAGTGGCATCCAGTTCCAGCACAGGATAACTCAATGACAATATGGCAGCAAACAAGTACCTCGCCTGTTAAGGGCTAATCAGAGATGCAGAGTGTTCGAATTGGACTCAAAGCATCCGTGTAGCTTTTAGTGAGTTTATTAACCTGGAGACACACTGGTGAAAATGAGCAGGGAAATGGGAAATGGGAGAATGTGCAAAAAAACCCAAAAAACGAAACAGCAAAAAACTAAAGCACATAAAACTAAGCATTAAAGCATGGTCAGTTTTAATAAACATTTTCATTTTACTTTTCATCCAGCTGTAACCAGAAGAACCTGTGCAGGAGCTCTTGGGGGAGGAGAACTGTATCCACACCCGAGTTAGTTAGAGAGGGTGAGTATGTGCAGAGATGAAGAAGAGGATCCATGGTTCATGTGCTTGGCTGATGAAGCTGGACAGATCAGGCCGGCAGCCCTGCAAAAGGTGGAGTTTGGCTTTGTCATGTTCTTTGGTTGGAGTTTGGCAAACTAGGATAAAGCACAGTTGTAGAGAACGAGCCTCAGAGGTGTTTGGAAACTGTTGCATGAGGGAACTCCCATGAGAAAAGAGCAGATATCCACAGCACAGAAGGGCCATTGAAGCCATCAGCACCTTGCTGTGCTGCTCCATGGGGAGCTGCTGGTCCTGGGGCAAGGCCTGGCCCTGAGGCTCCTCTCTCTGCTTCTCCTCTGCTGCTTTTGTCCCCTCCTGCTGGATGCGTAGCTGGTGGGCCCAACAATGAATGCATCTTTCTTTTGAATGTATAATATGTATGGGTAGATACTCTGGAGGGAACAAGGTAGTGAGATCTTGAGACAACTTGCAAAGAAGGAGACATTTTTGCAAGGACAGGGAATTCAGCCTTTGTTATTACAACTTGCCCCGGGGTTTTGTTCTGCACATCAGCAGTTCTGCAGGAGGGGAAGGAACAGTGGCAGCCTCTTTGAACAGAGGTTTCCCCTTTCGCTTGTGCTCAGCTGTACGTGCTGCATGTTTCTGAAAAGCTATTTTGCTGCATGTGTTCTCAGTGAGAGCAATGCTCCAGTTAGTGCTAGGGACAGAATCTTATGCGTGCTAGCTGCTTTTTTCTTTTTACCAGATTAGTTATTTAAAAGCATTTCATTCGTGTCCCCTAGAATTATTCTAAAGATTCTCATCACGCTCGGTTTTGGTTTGGTTTTTTTTTCATTAATGAAAACTCTGGGAGCCACATCTGGCACATTTTATTGATCATAATCTCATGGCTGGAAGCTCATCTTGGTAGCTATAGCAACAGAACTTTTTTTTTTTTTCAAATGTCAACATAACTTCACAAAAAAATGGAATAAGGGGAACCAGGTCATTTAAATTACTAAGCAGGCTGCTAATAACTCTTTTTTTCTGTAATCAATTCTGTATTTTCTAATTTGGTACAGTAAATAATGGATAGGAACAAAATCTTCTGCCAGCTACATCTGCTGTGGAAGCTCATGAAAGGGAATAACATGGATGCACATGGTGTCTCGAGAGTCCTTTTGCTGGTCCCACGTTGCTCCCATCCTCTGCTGGGCTGCAGGCACGGATTTGCAGCACCATGGAGCACAGATTCACAGCCTTCCCTCTGCTACCCAGCTGGGCAGGGCTTTCAATCACTTCCCACAGCAGCAGGGCTTACTCCAGCTCTCAGGGGCAAGAGACACTCCCAAAGTGTGCCTAAGGGTTAAGGTGAAATGATAGACTGAAATTATAACTTTCTGTAAGTGCACTCAGATGCCTAAAGACCCCTGTGAGGTTGGCACCACCGAGTTGTTCTTATCACGGATTTTCTCAGGTATGTCTGCTCTGGCTCAAATCACCTCTGAGGCAGGGGACCTTGCAGGTAACCTGGCCTGCGCTGTGGGATGGCTCTTCTCTCGGCTTCTAGCTCCAAAGACTGACTCTGAGAGCATTTGGAGCAGTGTTTCTTCATCCTGCCTAACAGCAGCATCCTGCTAGCACCTGGAAATGATGGTGCTGGGACAGTCAAATGAAGTGGTGGGTGGATGCTATTGCCTCCCTTATTTTCCTTTGAGGCTTTCCAGCAAGGCAAGTGGAGAACCGCCCTCAGCCTCCAGCCAGAACAGAAAGTCAGATCCAGCTGTGGCTGCCTGACTTTCTCAGGTCTGCAAGAAATTACATATGGGTATAAGTGATACTTCTAAAAAATTTCTAGAGATTCAACCCTTGGCATCATCTTTTCAGCAGCTGAAAGAAACAGCCTTTTGGAAGTGCTGGAGAGCACAACCCCGAGACAATCGCAGAGGGTGAAGGGCAGGCTTCTTCTCTGGGGCCCCCACCACTCCCCAGGCAGGGGCTGGAAACTTCCCATCAGCTCCCTGGTTGGTGATCACTGCAAATTGCTTTGGTGGCCTCAGTGTGTTCCCACAATTGACGCTAGCTTTCTCCAAGTCCCCCTCTGGTGTGGGAGGTCTCCCTGGGGCGTGCAGCCTCAGGCAGGGCTGAGGTTCTTGGCAGCACCCCACAATTATTATTATTATTGCAATCAAGCTTGCAGCTGGAGGGCAAGTCCTCTGGGTGCTCTGCTGCTCTAAATATCACCTAATTGACCCCAGCTTCTGTGCAGTCCTCTTTCTCGCAGCTGCAGCAGCAACACGGTGCAAGGCTTTCCCTGCAGATGCCCTTTTCCACCCAAGGAGCTCCATAGATCATCAGCCTCTTCTTTTCATCTCGCTCAAAAAAGCAGGCTGGGTTAGGCATTTTTGTTTTGCAATGTCTTTCCTGGGTTATGTTAGATCTCCATCCACCCCAGCAGAAGGCTGTGGTTGGGCATGAGTTGCTGGGGCAGAGGCAGCCGCCTTTGCCCCGGCCACTCGCGCCCAGCCGCAGCCCTGGCATTTTTTCCCGGTGCAGATGGCGCAGCCGCTCATGCGTGTTAATCCCAGCGCCAGGTCACTGAGCGGGAACAAGGCGAGGATTGTTCCCCCAGAGCCCGGGAGAAAGTGGGAACACAAGGCACAGGGAGGGGAGAGGAAAGACGTGCTGCCCCATCCCAGACAGTGTCAGAGTGTGAATTGTGTCTCCATCTCGCTCTGGGTAACACCAAGGGCCGGTTGCTGGAGGAGATGCTGGAAGAGACGCCAACACCTCGTTGCTGCTGTATGAAAGGGTGAGTTGGCACAGGTTGGCGCTGACTTGGTGAAACACGTTTCCCCTGTGCTGCACCCACAAAGCACCCCAGGGAAGGAGATAGCCATCGGGAAAATATGTAGCTACAAGTGCTGCCAGGGATTTGACGCAGCAAAATACCTCTGCCGTTATTGATTTCTGCTGGTTGAAGCACACCTCCCTGCTGGGGCAGGTCCCTCACTGCTTTAATGCTTAGATATTTGGTGAGGTGAGGTGGTGGGTACAACATCAGTGGGAAGGACTAGTCTGCCATGGGGCTAAGGATGGGCTTTGTGGTGCCCTGCTTTGAGTTCAGCCAGTTGAGTGCATCGCTGTGAGAAGTTTGCAAATGTGTCAGGTGAGAGAAGAAACGGAAGAGTAAAGTGCGTCCACCAGAGTAGACAAACCAGTGTGGTTGGAGAGAACTGAAAGAGAAAATAGCTCATGTGGCTGGGGGAAAGTCAAGGGCACTTGTTCAAAGTGGTTGTTGTATTGGGCTGGAAAGGAGTAGAGGTTTATAAGGGTTTTCTTCCCTTAATTTAATTTTTTCTATGTCCCTACTTTTCCTGAATGCTATCCCAGGAAAAGCCTTTCACCTTAAGCAAATATTTTATTGTATTATCATGGTTTAGGGCCTTTAGCAGAGCAGAGCTGCAAGAGTCTGCCTGCTGCTGCTACTGGCAATGGGCAGCGTCATTGCCAGGATCCTCAACGCAAAATCCGGCATCCGTGGGGAAGTTTTGGAGTCTTATAGACCTCAGATATTTTAGGAAAAGATTAATGAGACCACCTCTTATTTTAATTCCTGTTGTCTCTTTATATCAGGGCAGATTACATGTCACTGCATGTCTGAGACAAGCCCGAGACAACTTCATAACTCAACATTTAGGTGTACTCACAGCAACCTGCCCTAATCCTGTAAACATCTAGTTCTGTTACCTCCTCCTTCTCCACTCCTGGAGTGATTGAAGACCCCACCTGTCTGCAGCCACAACAGCGTGGCTCCCATCATTCATGGGCGAAGTCCAGTGCCTCCTCACAGCCCATGCCAGACATTGGGTATAGGGGCACATCTGGCAGCTTGTCTCACAGCTGGAGTTTCCCAGACCATGGCAGCCAGGGAGAGGGGCACTGCTGATCTCTCTTACACAATTTGGAAGTCTTGGTGGCAAGGAATGTGCTGCAGGGAACGTTTCAGTATTTGGTACTCAATAATTATAGGAGTGAGAACGAGAAAGTGCTTTTCCACCTCTGCTGATGAGTGGTGACCTCCAGACCTGAGACTCATGCTGACTTGACCCAATAACTATTTATGGTCTCTGTACAAAAAAGGGAGAGCTTTGGCAGGTGGAGAGGGCAGTGAGATCCTGCAACTGCCCTTGGGTGGAGGAAGGGGCTAGACCAGGGTTTCCCACATCTTGGCTGACTGTTTTAACCACTAAACCAGTGGGTGCAAGTAGCAGCAGTGAAACCCAAACCCAGCACCTAGATGAACGAAAACAGAAAGTCATGATTCATGTATGGACATACAGAGAGGATTCCCTACTCCCACCTCCTTTATACCTTCAAAGACCTGAAAACCCTCTCCTTTCTTTTTTTGAAAGATGGGATTAGAAATAATATTTGCAAAGAAGTGTTTAAACCCTCGTGGGGAGTGGGGCTGGGCCTTACCCACCCTCCTCGGCAGCTCTTCCAGCGGCTGCCTGGGGCATGCTGTGCTCGCTGAGCTGGCTTTTCATCTTGTGGATACCCACCTGCCTCCTCCCTGCCCACTGTGCCATCGGGACACTGTGAATGCTGGATGAAAAGTTAAATATTGCAGGGTGCTATTGCAGCCTAAGCCATCCCTGTGGCTCTCAGCCGTGTCTGTAGCTAGCTGGGTATGATGATTGTAGAAGGATGGTTTTCTAGGCTTGAAACTCAAAAGTGCCAGGTAAAGGAGAGCAGGGCAATACATTTAGCAGCAGAGTTAGGTCTATGTTCTATATATATTACTGGTACAAGCATTTCTATTTGACTCAGCATTCATTAATAAATACTCATTAAAGTCAGATAGAAGCTGGCTGCTGTCTAATACCCCAAATACCTCAAGCTACTCACAACACTACACAATGTGTACAGTATTTATCCAGTTATATACACAAATTTTATTTCATTATTAATTGTTTATCTATAAAAGTATATAAATATAGAGACATACACACTAATACGTATGTATGTCCACATGGCTGTAGGCACGCATATCTATGTTTGGAAGTCTTATTCCTGGAGACAGCTCTGTTCTGCTGACCCTGTGATACAGACAGCCTTGCCAAAGCTCTCTGGTTGAAATGACCTAATTCAGTTTACGTCGGGAGTGTGGGGTGAGGCCGGGTCACCCTACTGCACACGCAGCCCCAGCCCATGCAGCCTGGAGTCACCAGCAGCCCCACCAGTGCCCTGGGAGGCTGTGGCCAAAGATCCTCCCGCTCCAGGGAGCAGAGAGTCATGGCCAAGCATCCCTCCTTCCAAGGCAAGCTGAGTTGGCAACCGCCCTGCATTGCGGGAGAATTCACTAAGGAGCACACAACGCCCTGAAAAGGCGTTGGGTCATCCTAATGCCAAGGCTGTGCACGTTGCCATTGCTGGTGGTGACCACACACCGGCTGCTCGTGCCGGGGCAGCTGGCAATGACCATCAGTGGCTGCTGCCACTCCTACACTGGGGAGGTGGTGGTAGGAAGCTGCCTGCTGCCACCTCTCTTTCTGCACAAGCATCCCCAGAGCATCAGTAAAGTGGATGATCTTGTCCTGTACTCCGATTTACTTGGAAAAAGATATGTCACTAAATATTGACTCATTCTGCAATGAGACTCATACTTTCCAAACAGCTGCAGGTCTCTCCTACCCTCTGAAATATTCATGTGGGGGAGTGACGTGGAATATGTTCCCCTCTAAAATGTTACTTTCTTTTGATGTGTGCGCTAATGCATGTGAAATACCATTGCTGAGATTATGCTGGACTGTCACATGTTGGAGACTCTATAAAGTTTGTTTCTATAATGGCACTTCTTGCTGCTGAACATTTTAATCAATTTTTTAAAAATGAAAAGCAGACAAACAAATATTGGGAAAGATTTGCTTGAGACAGGGAAAACAGCTCCTGGGGATGAAACCATTTTTATTGCCCTTAGTTTGTGAAACACTTCACAGAGGTCAAACCTCTTTTCCATGTAAAGATCACACATGGGGGTACAGTTCTGACTATGGGACTTCTGGAAGTAGCAGAGGTAGAATATCTGGTTTTGATTAGACATTAAATAATTAATGCTAATAACATGCCAATGGAGGGGATGGGGTGGTAGGGCTGTGTCCAGACAAAAGCGCCTTGCTCTTAGCCTGCCTCTTAAACTGGAGTAGATTTACACAGCATCTTGCCTCTGCCTGTGAGATTCATCTGTGCAAGCTGAGCTGTGTCCTGGACCTCCCTTGCAAAGCAGGGCAGGCCCTTGCCCACAGGAAAGGGAATTTAAAAGAAAAACAGAAGCCAACCCCCAAGCCCCAGGAAAGGGCACCGTGCTTTGAAAGGAGCCAGCCCGCTCGCTCGCTCACACCCCGGTGACTCACATCCTTGGTGGGTGCGAGTGGCAGCCACAGCACCAACCTGAACCAGGGTGTTGGTGGGTGCCACAAGCAGCCGTGGGAGGTTGGGGTCTCAGGTGGCAGGGCCCTGGCACACATCGCTGCTCCCATCACAGAAGAGGCACCTACCAGACTCCACACAGGCGCTTGGGTCACTGCATTTGGGGAGTCTTTTTGAGCACTCCTGGCTGTTTGTGACAGCGTCCGGAGTGTCACCCGTGCCACAGCCACAACCTTGGTTGCCCACTGGTTGGGTGACTCCAGAGGTGCCGAGGCAGGTGTGGGAGGAGACGCTGGCACGGGGGATGCTGTGACTCAGTGGAGCGTGCTGCCGGCCCCGGGGCTGTGCTGAGGCAGGTGTGGGCAGGCCTCAGCTGCCACGCGCCTCCCTTCTGCTGCCCTTCCTCTTGAAAAATGATGAAACTAGGTTGTTTGGAGTATTATTCACAATCGTATTTCACCAGATAAACCCAGATGTTGGGTGCGATGCCAGCAAAGGTGCAAAGGTAACAACTCTGGGAGCTGAACACTGTTCTTCCTACCTGATGAAAGCATTCATGGATTTCACTCTCACACTGTGACGTGGGTACGTGTCTCTGGCTGGCCCTCTGCCTCTTGCTGGCACTACTTGCCTAAGATTCATTGTCATTTTAAACTTCTTGAATATCCGCCTTGGACAGATCAAATCTTTGATGTATTCCTACCAACTCTGTGTGTGAACAGGAGGAAATATAGAAGCACTCGTCAGGACAACAGTAATTAGTTGCAACTTCCAAACTGAAATGCACAATTAATGCTGTGTCACATGCTGAGTATCAGTCATACAATGAGAGGGTTGTGACGGCAATTAGGAATTCCAGAGTTTAAAGGCAATTGTTGAGCCAAAAATCCCGCTCAGCTTGTACAAATTGTCCTGGGCAGTATTAATCCACTGTGCAGCATCAGGCAGAGGGACTGTTTCCGACTCTCAGCAACATTTCTTGCAACCTGATCTTCAAAGAGTTGACAGTCCTTCTGTCCTGGAGCACATCTCTGGGTGATAAAGTAACTCTGAGCCCAGATGAGAGCCAGCCCTCTCCCTGCAAAAATCAGTCAGTGAATATTGGAGGGCCTTATGCTCACCTTTCCTTGCTTGAATTCTCCTCCTATGCAGCCTCCAAGACCCCCCTCCCTCCCTCCCTCTTGAGCTTCTCCCCTTCCATGCAGAGCAGGAAGCAGATGTGCGACAGGAGGCTGAGGGATCCAATTCATTGACCCATCAAAGAGCAAGAGGACAGCGGTGGCAGCAGCTGAGCAGCACTTCCCTCTGCCGCAGTCACCACCAGGCTGTGTGAGTATTCACACCCTGCTGGTGAGTGTCTCTCCCTGGCAGCAGCTGGGAAGAAACATCCTCACCTGTTTTTCAAACACGGAGCACGGAGAGCCCCACAGGTCCTGTGCTCTCCTGTGCCCAAGGGGCTCAAATCCTGAGAGCTTCACAAAATCATATTTTCTTGCTCTTGGAGTCAAACGTGGCCAGGTTTACAGATGCCAGCAGCCCTTACCTGACGCCTACCAGTTTGGGGAACAGATCTCAGACTTGCCTGTGCCATTGGAGATGTGTGAACAAAACTGATCTGTGCCTGCCTCAGCACCCACGGCTCAGTAATGCTGTCCGCTGAAACCACTGGGTCACTCAGCTTGTCCATGGATATTCTACCTCCATCACTGCACATCTGAAATATCTGTTCCAGATCTGAAGCACCTTTCATAGAAGCAGAATGGTTTAAGTTGAAAAAGGGACCTTTAAGATCACCAAGTCCAGCCACCAACCTAACACTGACAAAAACACCACTAAACCGTGTCTTTAAGCACCACATTTTTTGAATACCTCCAGGGATGATGATTCCATCACTTCCCTGGGCAGACTGTTTCAATGTTTAACTACCCTTTGGGTGAGGAAATTTTTCCTAATATCCATCTAAACTTCCCCTGTCACAACTTGAGGACATTTCTTCTTGTCCTGCCTTGCTTCTTGGGAAAAGAGATTGACTCCCACCTCACTACAACCTCCTTTCAGGTAGTTGTAGAGAGCAATAAGATGTCCCGTCAGCCTCCTTTTCTTCAGGATATACAACCCCAGCTCCTTCAGCTGCTCCTCATAAGGCTTCTGCTCTAGATTCCTCGCCAGATTCACTGTCCTTCTCTGGACACAGTCCAGCACCCCAGCATCTTTCTTGTAGTGAGGGGCCCAAAACTGAATGCAATGCTTGAGATGTTGAGTATAGGGGGATGATCACATCCCTGGTCCTGCTGCCCATGCTGTTTCTGATACAAGCCAGGATGATATTGGTCTCTGTGGCCACCTGGGCACTCTGCTGGCTCATATTCAGCTGACTGTTGACCAACACTCCCAGGTCTTTTCCTGCCAGGCACCTCTCCAGCTACTTTTCCCCAGGCCTGCAGAGATGCATGGAGTTGGTGTGACCCAAGTGCAAGACTTGGCACTTGGCCTTCCTGAGCCTCACACCACTGGCCTCGGCCCGTTGATCCATCCTGTCCAGGTCCCTCTGTAGAACTTTCCCACCCTTGGGCAGATCAACACGTTTGCCAAACTTGGTGTCACCTGCAGACATGAGTGCACCTGAGGGTGCACTCATGGTCACCTCTGAATGCAGGGAAAGGCTGGACTAGCTGGCTGCTGAACAAGGGGTAAAAAAGAAATGGTGTCCTCACTGAAGCTGAAGTTTAAAATCCTGCCTCTTTTAATATGCTAAGGCACTTAATAAAAGAGGGAGCTGGGTGTGGGTGCAGATGGTGCAGTGCTGCGTTCCTGTCAGAGGGAGGAGAGGGAGGGGACCACGAGTGTGTCAGTTTCCCCATTAGCACTGCTCTTTTTGATTTTCAAGAAGGCAGACTTGTTTTTCTCACCAAATGCCTCCTGTCTCTAAACCCCAAACTCCTCATGGCCTCTTATTGTTTTTCCTAAGCATTTTTCACTGAATGCTGCTTTCAAACCTGCCCCCAAGCTCTGCTGGTACTGCGGGATCAGCTTATTTAACCTTTTGCCCCTAACGGTCCTCTTCGAATATTTACTGCTCAGACTTTGAATAGCGGAAGATCAATTTAATTCTGCACCTTTTTCACACAGTAATTGTATTAAACCTCTGAATCCTGATGCAGGATTATCAAGAAGCTTCTACAGCAGTAGGACCTGATCCACACACTGCTGATTTCTTTTGGTGTGTGAAAGTTGTACAGGACTCAAGAAAAAGCAAATATCATTTTCACTGCAGACCTTCCACTGGTCACTCAGCTGACACCTGCAAGTGCCATTATTGCTCTGAACAGGGAGGCAGCCCCATCCCAGCATTATGAACCAGCTTGAGAAAATTCCTGATTTTTTTTTTTCAGGTCAGCAGCTGAACCAAAATGTTAATCAAAGAAACAACGATCAGAATGAGCAGGATGTAAAATTTGCAGGTGTTCCTTTTAGGTTAAAATAGCTTTGTCTGCCTAAGGCATCCCATCTGACCCAAACCAAAACATTTTCTTTCCTTGTATTTATAAAAACAAAAATAAGGAGAGGGTCCATACACAGACCTGTTTCTGCATACCCCAATTTGTCCCTCACCAGTAGTACCTCATACAGCAGGTGGAAAAGGCTGCAAAATAAAGGAAATTTAAATCCACATCTGCCATTTACTGTCAGAGGAGGCTTCCGTGGAGGGGGCTGGCCCAGAGGGGTTGGAGACAGCCATGTACTTGGGGGCCAGATGCCTTGGGAGAGACAGTTGTTCCTCCAGCTCTTCTCCTGCCTCCCCCCCCCCCCCCCAGCAGGTTTCCAGGAAATTGTGTGAATAAAAGCCTTTGTAAAGTGAAAGGAGAGAGGGTCACGGAGACAAGCTGGAGAGGACGATGGCAGCCAGTGCCACGCTGACACGTCCTCCCTCAGAAAGCAGCTGTGTCCCCATTGTGCTGGGTGAATGACAAGGCTCTGCCAGGATGTCACGCTGACCCAAAGCATTGATGCTGTGTCCAATTGACCAATAAATCATGTCTTGTTTGGGGATGCTGAATAGCAGCGTAATCGCTGCTCCCTGATGGGTGAGGTTTCATTTGGAGTAGATGTGAGTCTCTGATGCCCAGGGGTGAGTGTTTTGCAGTGGTGCAAACTGGAAGCGCCTCCAAGCAGGGACCAAGAGCATCCTGCAGCATCCCCCCTCTGCAGTGGGGAGAACTGGCACCAGCAATTCATTGTGGGTTTGTTTGTTTGTTTGTTTGTTTTTCCCAGCAGTAACTATTTAGGTCAAAATTATGAACGGTTTTGGGATGACTGAATTACTTTTGGGGGAGAATTTGCCATTTCCTTCTAAGAAACTGCTGAAATCTCCCTCTTAATTACTATTAGCAGCTCTGAGGATCCTTTGGGCAAGTGGAATCCGTGTAGAAGAGACAGAAGTAAGACAGAACATTTTCCAAGCAAAGATATAATTAGGGATTACAGAGACTGATCCTACTACATAGTATAATTAGGAGATTACGGCATGGCATTGGCCTGGATTAGACTTGACAGAAAAATCTCTACCCTGCTATATAAAACCTTCCAGGTTTTGAAATGGAAACCTGTAAACAAAAATGGTCTTCACTGTCTTAACCCCATGTTCTACGCAGCCTGATGCTGCCAAGGCTTGCGTGTTGAGGAGTGCATGGAAACTTGTGTGGTCTCTTGGGTTAGAGGTAGAGAAACCTCTGCTGGGAGGTGACCACCACCTCTGTCTGCTGCTTCCCCTTCCCTGCAGGGAAACTGGTCCCAACTGAGCCTCCTTTGGTGTCCCCAGTCCTCCCCAGTCCTCCCCAGCCAAGCCTTTCTCTGAGCTCCAACGATGTGTCTGAAGCACAGGGCTATGAGGCTTGGGGACCCCCAGCTATGGCCTGTGGGCCGGTTCCTGCTGGGATCTCCCCTAGGGTTTGGGAAGAGGCTTGAAGGGCACCCACTATGCCCCCAGCCTTGGGCATTGCATGGGAGGACAGAACCAGTCCCTCACACAGTAAGTGGGGCCAAGGACAGCACCCTGTGGGCTGGTGGCAGGGAGAGAGGGAGACACCGACCTGCACACAGCCCCGCAGAGCTCTGCATCCACCAAGACAGCCCCTAAATCAAATGGACACAAATAAAATTGTGAGAATCAGCTACATGGATTACATTCCCTTACCTCCTACACTAAAGCACTTCTAAAATCAATAACTTGCCCCAAAAAATTAAATCTCACCTCGAAATGGGCCATCAGCAGGATAGGCTTGGTGTGGTCTTGGTAAATTCGTGGATTAATTCTTGCTACAAGTCAGTAAAACGCTCCAGTGAAGCGTGCCCCAAATCAAGCAGTAAGACCAATGGTGCTACTTAACCACAGCATTTTTTGGGGTGCCCAGAGCTGCAGATTCCCCTAGGTGAAGAGGGGAGCAGAGAAGCGCAGTGTCCTCCCGCAGCTCCAAGCACTTTGCCAGGGATTTCTTTGTCAGGCAATATGGTTGGAGCAGCAAGGCTGCCCAGTGCCCACAGCATTTTCTTATCTCCTCACACCACTTGTTCCTTTTGTCTAGTATTAATTCTTCAGGACAGAAGCCACCTTTTCCCTGTGCTTTATCTGTTACTTGTTGTAAATGTGAACAACTCTGAGCACTTCATTCATTATATACTCTCCGGCACACAGGTGGATAATAAAATAATAACCCGCATCTTACAGTCAATTAACAAGAATAAATTTGGGGATGAAACACATGTGACGAAAGCCCGATGTGAGATGCCCTTGCAGCCTCTGCAGATCCATTTCCTGCTTCTCTTTCTGAGACTCAAAAATCAATGTATAGTAAAGTTTCAACAGCCTTCGCATGTAACTGCCAGATAATAAGAAATGATCTTGACCAAATCAAAGGCTTCTTTTCCTTTTGGGAGCATTGATTTTAACAAGGTCATTTGTCTTTCTCCTGCTGTGCAATCACAGAATGAAAAATTGCAGAATTTACAGAAAATAGATAGTCATCAGCACATCATCTTGCCAGACTATGATTTGTCTGGAGACAAATGACTGTCAGATTTCCTCAGCCTGGGAAGCTAAGCTGAACGCTGCCTGTCGTCCAGTAGTTTTGCCAAACTCCCCAGCATTCACACCCACCACACCAAATACTCAGGATACTAAAATGAAGATATTTAAACATTTGATTTCACTAAATATCATTCCAGACTGAGTGTTTGGATTCTCAGACCCATCCTCTTGTAAGGTGTTATTTGGAATTGTTTTGCAATTTTATCTATAATATGATCTCAGTCTTTCTGACACACCTCAGGCTTGTTAGCAAACATAACTGTCTCCCCGCTATACTGGATTTTCCTTGGGCAGGATTATTAACCCCTTGAGTACCTTACTTAGCCTTTTGCTATCTGACAAGTCAATTAAAGAGTTATTTGAAGTTGTAATTAATGAAGGAAGATTTAGAACTATAAAAAGTAATCTGTATACTTCTATAAAAGCAGCTATCTGGGGGATATTAAATGACTGTGATGTACAGTCAAGAATAAAAGGTAACACAGAAAATTGGAGCTGTCATTTCATCTCCCATTAAGAGATTAATTAATTTTCCTTGACAGTGATAGCAATTGAGCTTCAACATAACGACACATGATACAAAAGCATAAAAGCTTCTTTTAGAAGTGCATATGCTTGGGATCCTACGAAGTACAGTAGATTTTTTTTCCACACATTTGGCAGCAGGACAATTAGGTGGTTTGTCAGAGGGTGCAGAAAGGCTCAGGAGGGCCTGAAATTGGAGTGTTTCCCTATTTCCAGAGTGGTGTTTTGCTATTGTAACATGTTGAAGGTCTTGCTATTCCTAAAATACCTGCTTGCTTAGAGGAATTTTATATGTAAGTCTTCTCACTTGTGTTTGGAATTAATTAAATCCTGGGAGAAAAAAAGAAAAGTCTTTTTGTATATCTAACAAAATGACCTGGAAAGAGCTGTATTTAAAAGAAAGCCGACTGCATGGCAGCCTTGTTCTGCAGAATAATGCTGTCGTTGCTGTACAGGGGCTGCTTTGGGGTCCACCCAGAGCCCCAGTGACAACTCGTTCCCCCAACGCCCCCCCCCACACCCCCAAAAATGCCACTTGTGCTGCAGTGACCCCCAGCCCTGCAGCTCAGCCACCCAATTTAAGGGACCCAACTTGACTCCCAGGAAGTGGGATGAGCGTCTCCGGTAGTCCACTCGGATTTTCCAGCAGATGGCAATAACCCACAAAGGGTGAGTGGGAGGAGGGGGGGCTTGCACACCAGTGGGGCAGGAGCCTCCCCAGCAGCCCTGCCAAATCCTGGTGGCAGGGAGAGAGGGGAGAAGCAGGGAAGAGAGAGCAAGGCAATGAATAATAGATTACTAAGATCTATCCAGCTAGAAAGTGCATACACAGGAGAGGGGAAGAGTGCATAATTCATCTATAATTGCTTGGGGGGGATTTTAAATAAGGAAGAGAGATGGGTTGCACGTTCCTTTCATTTCATTTTTAAGTTTTCCAGCAGTAGAAGCGTGCTCTTGTTCACCCTTTTGGGCCTTACAGCGCAAAGGTGACCCAGCGACCGTCATGCCACCCGTCAGGTGACACAGCTGGTCACACACGGGATGCCAAGGCGTGACTGAAGCATGACCTAAAAATGACTGTTACCTGTAGTACTGCAGGAAAAAAGTGGTAAGCTTTAAAAAGACAGGGACAAAATCCTGGTAGTACCCTGGCAACAGCTACTTAATAGCTCCTGAAAATACTCTGGAGGAATTTTTATCTTGTGATCCGTGGTAAATCATCCTGCTCACTTTGCAAACCATGGATTTTATGTGAGGTTGGCTTTTGTCACCACAAATGGAAACCTGTTTAACTTTCTTGTGTTTCTCCGGAATAAACAGGGGAACAGGAGAGAACACAGGCTGGGTAACCTGGAGTCTATAAAGAATGTTCCCTTGGGAATAAAGCATGTTTGTGTCTGGAAGTGATGATTTTATGTGATAAACTTACACCCTGCATTTGCCAAGATTAAAGGCCTCAAAATTCTCACTGGTGTTACAGAAAGCGAACACAGATACAGACCCACGCTGTCAGCTCAGAGGTCTGTTTGTGCCAAGATTCCACCTCTGAAAGTCTGAAAAATCAAGCTCTTCTGGAGGAATAGCAAATGAGACAACGTGCCCTGGATTTCTCTTCGTGGGGGGAGGTACAAAAGGCTGGTCTATGCTGTAAAACTCGAGCATTTATAACCACCGTTGTTCTACAGCTACCTGCGCAAAGCTCCTTTTGTCTTCTCATCTCCCTACGCTCTTGGCCTCAGTGAAAGACTTCGGCAGCAAGTATCATGTTCTAGTTTGTGTGAAAAACTTTCTCACTTTCTACTTTGTAACACTTCTATATCAGGGAATGTTCCCTTCTTTTTTCCCCTTTTCTTTTCATAGAAAAGCGCAATCAGAAACTTTTGATCTGTGCTCTCCTTACCGTGATGTTACGTTTTTGTAATTGCATTTCCAAAAAAAAATGTCTTCAATCTCTTAAAAAAAGGCATAATAAAATGAGAAGAATGGGCAATACCCAATCATAAAACCTGCAGAAAAATACTGAGCTACTCTTAGACAAAAAGGCAATTCTTCCATTTTTGTGCCTCCCTTGCCCTCTTCCAAGAAGCGAATTGAAAGGGCTGAGGAAGATAATTGTTTCGGGTGGGTATGTGATTGAGATCTTAATAATAATGTAATTGAAGGAGGACTAGGTGAAGACTCACATCTATTAAAAAATAGTAACATTTTATTATTTACTCACCGCTGCATCAGCAGAACTCTTGTAACTTCTGCTGGAGTGCCAGCTTCTCAGCCTCCACAACAACGACCTGCTTCATCATTATTTTTGAATTACTGTGTGTTCAGCATCTAATGAGCTTCTGGGTTTGTGGCACGCAGGGAGGATGTGGGCCAGGTCACCAGCTCTGCCTTTAGTTTACCCTTCTGTGGTGATGAAGCTGATGCAGGTGGGTGAGTGTGTATCGTTCTGTGCCAGATGGACTGGCACAAAAAACTGCAGTTTGAGAGACCTGCTCTTGCACTTTATTTTCTGACCAAGAGACGAGATGCTTATAAATGCTGTGTTATATTTGACTATCACTTATGGTTATTAATGCACAAAACAATTTCCATTGAACAAGTAAAGACTAGGAAGGGACGATATATTTCCCAGTGAATGGTAAAATCGCAACAAATACGGTCTCATTCATTCAAGACCTTCATAGATCCAATCTGAATTCATTTGAACGATGCTGCCTAGGGAGAGCAAAGGAAAAGCAATGTCACTGTATTCCCATCACGGAGCTGGGGGAGGGGGCCGCTTCTCTTTGAACATTTGCTCTCAGACTGAAAGAGGCAGGTTCAGTGTCTGCTTGAGGGGATTTAAGCCCCCTCCGCCCCCTCTTTCTTAGTCCTCCATCGCTAACCGCCCTGCCATTAAATATTCTGGGGTGCTCGCAATCCTGTTGCTGCTGTTCCACTTAGCATTAATAATTAAATCTTCACTGGCAGAGGGACTGAGCTTCAGATACCTCCATCCTCGAGGAGTGCGCTGGGCTGGGAAGCATTCACATCCTTTGTTGAAATGACTGGTCATATATTCTCCACACCCCAGAACGGTGCCAGCCGGGGGAACACTTTAGAGTCACTGTCTCACAGTTAGGATGCTAATCTGGAGGAGACGGTAAACATGATTTTAAATCCAGTTTCTGCTTCATTTGAACTGAACTACAAGGTCTTTGTTTCGCCATTAAAACTCTCACATTTAAATTTGTTTTGACCCAAGCCAGGGCCTGTTTTTAATTTTGTTTTCCTCCTTACTTTTTTTTTGTCTCAGCAGGAAGCCTGAGAACTCTCCCTCCCTTTTCATTAATTGCAAACATAATGATAACAAAACTCTGAGCCAGCAAACACCTCTCACTCGGCTTTGGAGTTTATTCATCCCTAAGGTATAGCTATTATTTCGTAATTGGAAGCACCTTCTAGGTATCCTTTTATCAGCAGTATAACAGATACTTAGAGCTCTGCTATTACTTCCTTGTGAACCTGCCTCCGTGTTGACAGCTTTTATCTTGGCTCAGCTGTTTGCAGAGGCTCTGGGGCTCCTCCCTTCCAGGACATAGTTTCATCCCGACCGAAACCGGCATCCTACACAGCGTCGCTCTGTCCTTCGGGCAGACAGGTGCTGCGCCGTGTTCCTTCCCACTCTGCAGGAAGAGACCGTGACCTCAGTTATGTAAAACAGCGGATGGAGCTTGCATATTATGTACTGCTAAAGTCATAATTGAGACACACAAGGCTTCTAGCCTTTCTAATTAGGAACTGAGATAATTACAACTGCAGGAGAGCCAGAGAGGGACTCTTTGTCAGGAAGTGGAGTGATAGGACAAGGGGTAATGGTTTTAAATTGGAAGAAGGGAGACTTAGATTGGATATTAAGAAGAAATTCTTTCCTGTGAGGGTGGTGAGGCACTGGAACAGGTTGCCCAGAGAGGTTGTTGATGCCCCATCCCTGGAAGTGTTCAAGGCCAGGCTGAATGGGGCTTGGAGCAACCTGGTCTGGTGGGAGGTGTCCCTGCCCATGGCGCGGGGGTTGGAACTTGATGATCTTTAAGGTCCCTTCCAACTCTGACCATTCTACGATTCTATGATTTAATGGGCTTCAAAGGAGATACAATCTCTCCCCCTCCCAAAAACGTTTACATTTGCCATGGACATTTTGACTAAAATATTTATTTATTTCTTGATTGATTGATTGATTTCTTTTATTAAATTGAAACACGGCTTTTCAAATGAAGTCTGTGATTACATGAACCAGTGGTTTTGGTGAAAAAGAGATAATTTGGGGATTGGCTTAATGACAGTGATACAGGTAATAAGTTTCCATGAACGTTTTAGGGAGCTCAAGCACAGTGAAGGGCTGAGCCTGGGGGAAAAGGCATCAGACAACAGCCAGGGGTAGGAAGTGTGATGCAGTGCCACAGCTTACACAGTCTTTCTTTTCTCCCTTTCTTTGTCACAGAGCAAATTTAACATCAAGCTATGACCTACTCAAAATGTTCCAAGGCATCCTTTACACAGGCTTGGGGTATAAAGCTATACTGGGCAGCCAAAATACTACAAATTTCCATTCTTTCTAGTGACAAACCATTTTTACCATTTAAAAACCACACACAAATAATGAAACCCCAACCGATCCCTTTTTATGAGTTTCTCCCATGGCTTGCTCTCTAGTGAAAAACTTGAATGACTCATTTCTGGCGAGCAGCAGCTGAGGTAACAGAACTAACGACAGCTTCGGCTGTGTCACCTACAGCGTTATTGCTATGCCAGCCTTAGAGCAATGAAATACTTTGTAGGGGTTTCTTTTCTTTTTTTCAATGGAAAACGATTGCGCAAACAGAAAGAGCAAGGAAAATCAGCACAGAAACCTGCAGGAAAGCAAACAGAAAACAAAACGAGGGCTTGGATTCCTGAAGATACCTCTATTTGAAGAAAGAACAGCAGGATTGGAAAGAGTTTGGTCCCTGAACTCCAGTGACTTCTTGGGAATGGCAATGATATGCTGAAATTGCAAAGAACTCTGAGCCAGCACATAGTTTCCTTCATACCAGCCCACTCAGGGACTTGAAATAACTTTTTTTGTGAGAACCAAAACACAGAACTGAAAGAAAGAAACACAGTGTGTCACAGAAATGTCACAACCTTCTACCTGACTCCTTTTGCAGTAGCTATTAGCACAGAAGGCTTGTTTTCTCTTTTAGGAGGCAGAATTAGATAGAGAAGAGCATGTGCAGGGGCTACAATGGAACAGAGGAAATAGAGAAGGAAGAATAAAAGGTGGCACCTGTACTAGTAAATTAAACATGGTCACAGGCACTGGAACTTGATCATCCACACTGTGAAATTGTCAGAGCAGTCCTTCCCATGGTTTTGGTCAGAGGCCAGTTTGCCCTCTCCCACAGACATCCTGCCACGAGACCTGTCCCAATAGGCAGCTTAGCTGCAAACACCAGATTTTGAAGAGTAAGAGTGTGTAATAGTGTGGCTGCGGGCACTCTGGGCTGGTTCGGCCTCACTGTCTGAGAGATGCTCAGGCCTGCTTAATGCACTGGTGCAGGCACAGCCATAGAGAATTCAGGGACTTTCATGTCCTTCTTCCTTTGATGCAAGCAACCAAGTCACGTCTTTTCTCTAAATGTATCTAACAGCATCTCCAAAGGAGTTAGATTTTTTCCCTGATTCTAATGCTCTGTCTGAAGCCGTTCAAAATCTCCACCCTCCTGATGGCAAAAAACTCTAACAAAAAAAAAAAAAAGGGACCAATTTGCAACCACTTTGCTTAGAAGGAAAAGCTCTCTTGGTGTTTCCCCTGATATATTTACAGAGAAATGTGAAATATGGCAATGGTTAGGGGCCTTGCAGAAGATGGAATGCACCGCTCACATCATTTCAAGTAGTCTCTTCCATGCTGAATTTTTAAAAAATATGTATGTTTTACTTTTGCTGCTACTGGCTATTCCAATTCTCCTCTCTGTTCCAGTTAGAAAGCACCTCCTAATTTCCAGCTCGCTTCTACTCACAGCTCTGATGGAGAGCCACCCTGCTCATACAGTATTTCCTGCAGCAGCAGCTTGCCTGGTCACACAGCCACTAAAACCGTGCCTGTACTAGTAAATAAAACAAGCCAAGGCTGTCCTCTGGCCCTGGGGAACTGGCAGCATCCATCAGCTGAACTCTTCCACCCTCAAAACCAGAGTGGGTGCACCCAAAGTTCCTAATGGGCACAGTCTCTGGTTTTCTGCACTAATTCTCAAACTGCTTGAATGTGGAGAAATTCACTTTGGCTACAACCACACGCCAAACCCATGCCAGGGAGCGTGCAGACAGTGTAACATGATGGGTGGCCCTGCTCATTTCCAGCACAGCCGTAGCCTTGGACCGTGACTTGCAAGAATGTTTACGGAGTCAAATACCACCGTTACCAGATGGAATATTTTTCTTGAACCACTGGGATCCATAGAGTGAAACGTCTCCCATCAGGATTGCTCTGTGGCTGTGTTGTCTTCAAGAGCAACCCTATTGTGACCAGGCAACATCTTTAAGAGAAAACATCGTGGTTATAGAACAAAAGATTTCAGAGAAAAATGGAAAGATAACACCTGCACGTCTATTTTTCTGAGGATTAAATTCACTTTGGGCAGCTGAAAATTAAAATTGTAATTTACCCCATTTCTCCTCTGACTTTTAGCTATATGTGTTAAGCAGAGACAAATCCCACCCAGTCCATCAGTTTCTGTTTTTCCTCAGAAATAACATTCACCTTCAACCAGACAGCCTCATGTAACTTCCCTGTGACCATTCCCTGGGAACTTTACTGGACCTTGAGAAGCCTCTGGGGTTGTACAGGATTAGCAATGCCCAGCACGAGTTTTAACTTCCACTTTCAGAGGGCCCAGAAGTGAGCACACTGGGCCCTTGCACCAGAGTGAATTCTGAACTTGTGTGATTTGGGGAACCAGAAACTCCCTCGTGCATCTTCTCCAAGCCTGAATTTTGTGCAGTATAATAAAATGAACTTAAATTTAAACAAAACATTGAACATACAAGGTTTTATTTTGCTCTTTTTGCTCAGCTATGTGATTTCTTTGTATTTCTTTCGATTATGCCTATCAGTGGTTCATAAACCAAATTCCTTCCTTTTTGTTAGACAAAAAATGCAGCTACTTAGAAGTGAAAGACGCTGGTGCAGGACCCTCCTTGTGATTCTCCAAGGTGTAAATGAACATTTACACTGTGTTTTTTGAATATCAATACCTTTCATTATAGGCTTATCCCAGGAAAGGGATATTGTTACTTAAGAGATTAATTGTCTCTTGCATGTTTTGTCTGTCAGCTCAAACCATGGCTAAGGCCATGACTGAGTCGTGCAGAGCTAAGGTTTAGCTTGGGTGAAGGTCTTAGCTCAAGGCAGCACAAAGAAATGTCCTCCCTCACCCGTTGTCTGCTTTAGCGATTCTATCAGAAAATTATTCGGTACCTTTCTCCATTGCTAACTGCGCTGTGACTCAGAGGTATCTTCTCATGCTCAACACAGAAGTGACACAGTTTGGAATACAATGCTCAAGAGAAAAGCAATGAACAATTTAACTTTGGAGGTAACTAGTGACTCTGGTCTTGGCAAGAGCAGAATTAAAGGATTTGTTTGACGAGAACAAGCATCACTTTGTTCTTTGGTAATGCTTACAATCAGGTAGTTGTGAAACAATTTGTTCTTTACTTGCGAACTGAGACTGCTAATACAAACAATAGGCACATTTGAATTTTTGTCACAGCTTCCACTGGATGATCTCAGAGATACAAATACTGAACACCGCAATGACCATGTGGTCAATGAAGAGAACAAAGTGAAAAAGCATGTGTTGACCACAGTCCATTCAGTCTAATGCGATTTCCAAAAAATAATCTGCTGGCAAGATGGAAAAATCTTACAAATTCCTCCTCGATTTTTCACAGTAAAGCAAATTATCTTCTCTGAACTGTGGATAAAAGTTCCTCCTTAAGGCAGAGAACATTCCTTTGTAGTGCCATGGTGAAAGAAGTTCTTCACCAAACTTCTGAGAAATCTGGGTTCCTTTTTCTGTATTCTTTACTTTCTTTGTTCCCTTTTCAATTGATTTTCCTTATAATGCACGGTTATATAAATAAAAATTGCTCATCTGTTACTTGAGTCAGGAGATAGAGAGTAAATTGACAAGTTCATACGAAAAGCCCACAGTTTCTGCACTTTGTTAAAAAGTGGTTTTGTAGTAGTGAGAAAGAACAGAAAGGACGACTTCATTGTATGTATACGTGTGGGTGGTAAAAGTATTTTTAGACAGAGGTGAGAGGCTAGAAGCTGTCAAGAAAGCGAGAGTAGGAGCAGAGTAGACAGGAGATGCCCCCGGTAATGTGCTTTATATCAGGCAAGCTGAACCATCTTATAAAATACACTTGTAAGTAGGATTTGAAGTAAAATAAAAATATTTTCTATTCATATCAGAACCGTTTGCTGAATTAAGTGCACTCATTTGTCTAAACTCAAAATGACTTCTCTAGTGCATACAACTTCTGAGGTTGTAAGACCAAACACAGAGAATCAGTCTCTGAAAAAAGGAGTCAAAACCCAAGAAGACACCAAAATGAGCAAGGTGGGTATTTGTGTACATGTGAGAAAGCTTTTTGTATTTGCCTTTTCAGTCGTTTCCGAAAGAAAGAATCAACATAGTTCATAATGAGATTAGTCTGTTTGGTAAGGGGGGGTGGCAAACACTGAATAAACAACCCAGATTTAATACTGATCACGTTTTAAGCAGGACATTTCTGCCAGTTACTTAACATCAGCCCTGGCTGATGAGTAACAGAACAGCAACGTCCAATCTATCTCAGATACACATCTCAAATTAATTAAAACATGACACGCATCTAGGATTACTGTGGTTGAGCCATAAAATAAAGGACAGCTGAACTTGTAGGAATTTGAAAGAGAGGACTCAGAAGAAAAAAGAATAGCCAAAAAGTAAAATGGGATTTCAAATTTAATAGGCTCAAACTGTTACACACATGACCCTGGCATTTCAAAACTTTGAATCTAAGGAGAGAAAGCATCCTTTTTGTATCTGAAGTGAGACACCAAAAATGGATTTTTCCAAGTCTGGATTTTCAGAACTATGAAACTTGTTTTCTACTGATCCGTGATTTATGATAGATTGTAAGTATTGAGTCAACTTTTTCTCCACAATGGCAGCTTTTATAATGTCACTTTCTTAGGTGGCTTTTCCTGCACCTCTATGAGGCTGTCTGCTTTCACAAAACTTCTGGGAGCTTAATTTCCTTTGAGACAACTCCCTTTTGGCAAACACAGTTAAATTTGGACAAAGGTTTTGAAAGTCTGGCGTAACAGGACAGACAGACTCAGTTCAAACACCGACTTTTCAAAAGCAATCAGTTTACAGAGAGATGGGTGTCTTTGTGTGTGAGTTACGATATAAAACATTCAGAATGCAACAGATGCATGAATTAAGATTCCTGTAGTTTCTACCACAACAGCTCACAGAAACTACACAAAGCAATTGCGGTTGGCAATTCTTTCAATAGGAGATTCGTGACATCACTGCATGTACTGGACCTTCCCACCTAACCTACACATACAGCCCCAGCTGAGATGTCAGTATGACAGCCGTCCTACTTCTCCAGTGAATACAAGTCAGGGTGAGTAAAGGTTGCGAACTCTAGCTCTTTCTGCTCCAGTGAGATGATGGAGAAATCCTTCATAGGCAGAATACGCAAGAGATGCTAAAATTGGAACTTGGGCTGGACAGTTTATTTGTAATGTGGAATCTTTCATGACTGCACTTGGGCAGGGACTCAAAATTACATATCTTCTGGCACCTTCGGCTCTATTATGCATGTTGATATTATGTGGGACCATTGGTTCAACACTGACTCAGAGGGAAGAGTGCCTCAGATTGAATCACTAATGCCATATCCTGCAGCACTCCAGTGAAGCCTTGGCAGTAAGGAAGGCTAATTACCATGTGGTTACTATGACTGATTTTTTAGATGCTTTTATGTATACCTCAGGCATGTCAGTAGCTAAAATGCAGTCAGCTTGCTCAGAAGTACCCAAGGGTCCTAAAGTATACTATATTCTACCACAAAGCCAGGCATACAGGGAGAATGTTATCAGACAAAACCATCCAACTGAAGACCATATCCTCAATTGCTCCGTACCTTTTCCACACATATATATTATCTACAAAAGAAAAACTATGAATACAAAACTATTGTCCTTTTTCCATGTTTATTTCACTTTATCATGATAAATAATAGACATCTATATGCAAGGTGTTGATCATCTTTGTGACCCTCTGCTGGACCTGTTCCAACACATCCATGTACTTTCTATGTTGAGGACTCCAAAGCTGGACACAGTACTCCAGACAGGGCCTCACGAGAGCAGAGTAGAGGGGGAGAATCACCTCCCATGACCTNGAACTGACACCACCGGTCACCTGCTGCCATTTGGACATTGACCCATTGATCACAACCCTTTGAGTGCAGCCATCCAGCCAGTTCCTTATCCACTGAGTAGTTCATCCATCCAATTCACGACTTTCCAATTTGGAGACTAGGATGTCATTTGTTTTTTTGGTTTTTTTTTTGTTTTTTTTCCCCCCACAGAATCACAGGATGATGTGGGGTTGGAAGGGACTTCTGGAGACCATCTAGTCCAACTAGAGTGGGTCCCTCTGGAGCAGGTTGTTCAGACTATTTAAAAACTGTGGTGTGGTCAGTTATCACCCACGACAACGCTCTGGTTGCAGTGGGGTGGAGCTCTAGTTATTGTTTTCCACCCGTTCCCTCTATCCCGGAGGGAGTGTGCGGGGGGGTGTGTGTGGTATCACCACGCCAATTAGAAGACCCTCCTGCGTCCCTCCACCAGTCCACGGCGGAGACGGCGGCCAGAGCGGCGGGACCAACCCGTGAGACCCACGGGCGCCAAACCGGCAGCGACATCCCCTCTCCCGGGCCGCCACCTCAGGGACAAACCGGCCCGCGCTCCCCCGCGCCGCTCCCGCGCGCCACCTCCGCGCGGCCCCGCCCCTC
>VXBW01005995.1:465510-721108 GCA_013400375.1 Thinocorus orbignyianus
CACCTGCTGGGGCCGCGGCCGGCGGCAGACAAAGGGAGGCGGCGGGCAGCAGCGGCGTGGCGGCCCTTCCCGGGCTCCCCTGAGCTGGGGCGGGGGTCGGGAGGTGGGGGGGGTGGATTTTGCCGCCCTTGTGTTAACCTGAGGGCAGCAGCTCCCGGCGGTTCGGCCGGGGTGAGTCGGTGCGGGTTTGCGGTGTTTATCGCCGGTCGTTGGAGTCGTGGCAACTCAACAAAAGCCCGCGGCGAGGGGCGAGCGGTGGGCTGGGGGCGGCTGGAGGTGCGGGGTGCTGCAGCGTGGCTTCAGGAGGTCTCCTGACAGTTGTTTAAAAGGCATCGCTTGCTCAGTGCTCTGAGTCATAGGTAATTATTAAATGGTTACTTATTATACCTTTAATTTTTAAGGAAGTGTGAGCTCGGGGAAGCTCGTTCACTTGGGAGCGGTGCTGGATTTCTAACCTGCGTTAGCAATCTCTGGGGAAGCAGCAAAAGATTAGGCTTGTTTTCGCGAAGCCTGTAAGTTGGCTGTGTTTTGTCTATATTTGTTGTTTGCATTTGCATCTTTGCCTCTATTTTTATACAACTTTTGCATGCTCTAGATGTGCACTTTGCAGATGGTGGTTTTTACAGGCGCTGGTGAGGAGGGCCGTTTGCCTGCATGAAAATATCCGCTGAGTAGTTAGTTGTGCCCCTTAGGAAGAAAGGTACGAATAGAGGATGGATTCTGACAAGGTTTGTCGTGGGACCTGTCTCCTGAGCAGTGATGGTGCAGTATGGCTTGAACCCCTAAGAAAACTGCCCAGGGAGAAGCAGAATCGTAGAATCTAATGAGCTGTAGTCAGGGTGTCTCATCTGTCTTGAACTGGTAAGAATTTATCCTCATTTAGCTTCAGTAATTGAGTTTATTTCTGTATCAGCACTGCGGAAGGGTTCATTTCAGTAGCGGGTGAAGTTCGATGCTGAAAATGGAAAAAGATTACACAAGTCAACTGCTGCTGCTTTGTAGGACACTGTGAACAAGGTCACAGGAGGAATTTTAAGGCGATTGGTTAATATCCTCAGTGGCATTCTTAATAACTTATCATCTGTTTCTGTTATAAAGTAAGTAACAGTTCCATAGCCAAGGTGAGTAAGGTTTTTTTTTTCCAAGGGGAAAATAAATAGCAAAAAGTCTTTTTAGCATATCTTACACTTCACTTGCCTGGTTCTAGAAGATCAGAAGGAGAGAAATATTCTGTGCCTGATAATTTCAAAAGAGAGGTATGAAATGCCTACTGTGTACCTCCTGGTTCTTGTACTTTTTATCATCTTTAGTTCTAGGATAATGTTGAAGTTAGGAGTGATCATGCCTTATATGATATATGATTGTATTGTATACACATCATATATGGATTATACCTACCTAGATGCGCCTGTGTGTGTTTGGACCATGCTCCTTTTAGGACCATTTGCGTGTGCTTCAAGATGAGCGTAGTGAGCATCATTCTGCAGTTACGATTGGGTGCTGTGAGGAGGTGACGGTGCCGCTGTAGGGTCGAAGTTGCCCCAGGAAAAACATACCTGAAGCTCTTCAAACCCAGCCTGTCTGAGGGGTGGCTGAAGCTGTCACTGCGGTGATTGGGGTCTGAAAAGGTCCCGGTGTGTGTGGCTGCACATGGGATCTACCCAGAGGCAGGTGAGGTGTACATGTAGACTCCCTGGTGCTGCGTTTGCATCCCTCTCCCCATCACCCCCCACTGTGGGGAGAGGCTGCGGAGGGCACGGTGCGGGCCCGGCCCCGGGAGATGGGGGAGCGGAGTGGGCCGCCCGTCCTGTCCCGTCCCGTCCCCGGGGAGGAGCAGGTCGGGCTGTGCCCGCCCGGGGCAGGGGCGCGGCGGGGAGCGGGGTGGCGGGGGGGAAGGGAAGGGAGGAGTTGACCTCTGCAAACACGGAGGGTTGCCAGCCTTACTCAGCCTGGGCTGAGTCAGAGATGGGAACGGTTCCCATGGGAAGTCGGAGCCCGAGAAGATGGGTACGGAGTGGAGCATCCGCTCGCTGCCCCGGCGTGGGGTGGTGGTGTGTGTGCGGGGCTGCTGCACGCAGGCCCGTGTGTGCCATCCCCAGTGTCTCCTCTCTCTTCAGGGCTGCTCCTAGGAATGTTCTGTGAAAGGGTGGAATGTATTTCTGCACGGGGATGTGGCCCTCCTTGAGTCAGTTACGCCGTAGCATTTGGGGTTCGAGAAAAGTGTGGCCTGAGTCTGTTTCTTGGTATTCATGAATAAGTTTTCTTAGGCCTTTGTTGTCAGTTATTATCAATCTCTTAATAAGGCATTGTGGCTTTATTTAAGGTATTAAAGCTGACAGGTGTCTTGTGTGGAAGGAAATAATTTCTCATGCTTATCCTCTAATTAGGGTTCTTCAACCTTTACCAAAGTGGGTGCCACCCAGCATTAATGGTAAAGAAAAAAAAAGTACAGTGAGGTTACAAGGTCTGACCTGCCGTATGGCCTCAGTTGTTGACTCGTAGCACAGTGGAGTCAGTGCTCCAAATGCTGATACTGTGCATTCACGGCTGAATTATTCTAAGCCCCTTAAAGCAGAGGTTTGGCCAAGGTTTCTGTGGCTCTTTACCCTGAATTCGATGGGACAAATTTGTGGACCCTTGAAAAGACATTGTAATTAGCTGTCACCTGGGCTTTGCATAGGGCCCAGGCAATTTATTCTGTGGCAGAACAGCTGTGTTAAAAAAAAAATCAAAATAAAACTTAATGCATTTGGATCTGTCAAGTCAAGGCCATGGTAGTTGTTTGCAGACCTACCAGATTGATGGTCATACGTGTTAAACTCGCTGAGAAGGACCATAGGTATCTCTTGCTTCTTTTTGAGGTGGAGGAATAGAGCCTTGCTTGATCCTGATGATGTGATCTGTTTATAAAACTGTGTTAGTGTTCTGGCCAAACAGAACGCAGCCTGTCTCTTTTTGATGGTGTGTTCAATGTTATCAAATGTTTGCTATTGACTTGATAATTTTGCAGCTTGGATGAAAGAACAAAAAATTTGTGCTGCTTATTTTTGCACAGTATGATGCAATGATATGATGGATGAGGCTGCAGAATTTACTTCAAAAGTGGATAGAGCTATTTTTGTAGCTACTTCATCTAATTTGACTTGTATTTCTCAAAATTCTGGGTTTTTAATTTTTTTTAAGCATAAAATGTGATTTATTGAACCAATTTGCCTTGGAAAAATGCTAAGCATGCATTCTCAATAAATAGTTATATGGAATAGGCAAAAGAGAAATGAAAAATCCAAGCTTTTAAACACTTGGTAGCCCTTTGGGAAAACATTGGCTTAGGTTCTCACTTTGGTTTCTGTATAGGAGAAGGTAAAATAATGTGAATGGGTCCTCGTTCTATGTTTAAACTTCCAAGGTAGAAGACTAAGGTAGACTGTAACTTGAAAACACTTGCATTTTTCTGCTATATGACCTTGAAGCCATGACAGGGGTTGGTAGCAGCTTTGAAGAAGTGTTGGCAGGAGTCAGGTTTAGTAACAAGGAACAAATAAACATTTTTATGGCAGAGCTTCCAAAACTAGGAAGAGAATGGGAATGGCTGTAATTTGTTCATGTTTACCTTCTGTTACGGTTGCTAAACAACTGCAGAGCAGAGCTTAAAAATACCTATTTATGTAGAACAGCAGGTAAGCGAGTTGTTTTGTATGGAGGCTGTAAATAGACTAAAATGCTTTGAATTTCAGTGTATCTTTTTATGGTAGAGAGAGTAAACACCAGAATCCTAGCATTCTTTTCTGCTGCTTTGTGTTCCTACTGTCAGCTTTGTTGAATGTGGTACCATCATTCCTTCTGCCAAGTCCTCAATGAAATTGTAACTCTGACCTTGTGATTCCATTTGGAGTTTTGTAAACAATGGTAGCTTTCAAGTTACAGATAGGAAATTCTTCCTGGAAGTAAAAGAGATGGACTGTGGGAGAGAGGAAGACTCTTGTTTAAAGACAAGCACTTCTGTCTTCGCATCATGCTTGAGCTTTTTAGCTCACTTGGTCCTCCCCCCCCACACCTCGGGACTCAGACCAAATAAGAGGAATAGTGAAGGAAAAGTTGGAAGAACTGTTAGGGATTTCTGCTTCAGCTCCCCCCCAAGGTCTTTTTTTTGTTATTGTTTCTGTCCTTAGTCCTGTTTACTGTAGCTGAGTTCACTCTGCGTGTGTGTGCCTGCGTGGAATTGCATTAGTTCCACTCTGCAGCAGAGTAAATGCTTCAGATCTCATCACAAAGTCTTAACTTGCAGAGCTGCAAGTTTCTACAAAATTTTTTGTTGCTCATGAAGTATGCATTTATAAAAAAAAGACTTACTTGTTAATCTTTATAAGATTAAATGTGGCAGCATTTTACTTGAATTATACTATGTTCCATTTGAATGCTAGAGATCTTCCCCTTTTCTTCCATGCTTTGATTTTCAAGATTAACATGAAAGGTATTATTTCTTAATTTACTGTGTTGTGTTCAGTGTAAGTTGGCAAGACTGATGCTTATCTGCTTGTGAATTGTGACATCAATGCTACATGATAAAATAGAGACCTTGTAGTTCATGGGTGTGGATACAGCAGTGGTTGTCTGGACTGTAAGATGCTGAAAGTCCTTTTCAAAATTTTCATATATTATCCAGTTTTGATTTGTAAACCTGTTTCATTATTGGTGTCTAGGTGGTTTTGGTTTTTTTTTTTTTGTGTTTTCTGTTTTAACCCTTAAACTTTTGGTTAGATTGGATTTTCTGTAAGGTAAATACCACAAAAAGCTCTCGTAATAGCAGAGTAAATACATAGAACTCAACCCACTGAAACCAAAGTATCTTGGAAATGTTAAATACTTTTATATAATATTGCTATGGCTATAGATGAAGTTCTCTGTTGCAGGTACACTAGTAATTTAAAGAAATAACAAAGTGATGATACCGCTTGTTCTATAGACAACAGCCACATATGGAGGCAGCATGATCTGCAGCCTCTGCCCGTGTGGATTGCTGAACTCCCTGGCTGTCTCCTTCTCCAGGCTTTGCAGAGCATGCAGTGCACAGGGGATGAGGATTGCCAGCCCATGCTGAAACTGGTGCTGGAGCATAGCATTGGAGGAAGATCTGAGGGGTTTAATAAGGTTTCATGAGCACTCACTATGGAACTGAAAGAGGAATCAAAATAAGCAAATAATGTTCCATGAAGCAATTAAGCCTGTGTGTCAGCAAGAGATTGGCTGACTCTTCCCCCCACCAAGCCCCCGGTGATCAACATTATTCAGTAATAGAAACAGAATTAATGAGCAACTTAATAGCAGTAGGCTGGTGTGAATACGAGAGTTAAATCGGTGACAAAGTTGTTCTGACTTTCTGACTGAGAAAGGTATCTGAATGTCTTGCATCTTTCCATCAATTTATTATTCTTAGGTTGACATAAATTGAATAGGCAGGTATTTTTTTTAATTGTTTTCCTGTTGAGTGCTCTTGGACAATTACTATATTACATATAGATGTTTTCTTTTTTTTCCTTACAGTTCTGATTATTAACAGGAAAAGAACACGTGTGAAACAGAATGTGGCTTACCTTTTGCCTGAAAAGGTGAAATCTTCTCAAATAGAAATGGCTGATAAAGGTGGGAAGATCCTTCCAGGACAGTTGTACATTGAAGTGGAATACGACTATGAGTATGAGGCCAAGGACAAGAAAATTGTGATTAAGCAAGGGGAGAAATACATCTTAGTGAAAAAGACGAACGATGATTGGTGGCAAGTTAAAAAAGATGAAAATTCCAAACCTTTTTATGTGCCAGCACAGTATGTGAAGGAAATACCACGAAAAGCACTGATGCCACCTGTTAAGCAAGCAAGCGTGCTGCCAAATAATGCTTTGAAGTTGACACACGGATTACAGAGATCAACTGAAAATGTGAATAAGTCACCAGAGCTTTCTAGTTTTGGAAAATCTTCTCCAGTTCAAGTGTCTTGCTTAGTTCGAGATGCCAATCAGAATCTGGGACCAAACAGTAGCCCTGGTCAAACGCTTGGTTTGAGTCTGGACCTTACCCAAAATAACGGAAAACTCAGCAATGAATTGCAATCTCCCAAGGTTTCCAATCAGTATAGAACCATCTCCATGGGTCATTTCCCATGTCCAGAGTTCTTGGAAATAGAGAAGACCAGCTTTTTGCATGAACAGTCTTGTGACTCAGCAGGAGAAGGCTCAGAAAAAATTCACCAAGATTCAGAGTCTGGAGATGAACTCAGTAGTAGCTCCACAGAACAAGTGCAGGTAAGGTTAAAAAATGGTCCTTGTAGACTTGTGTGTGTGTTTGGTTTTTTTCGTTTTTCTTCCCCTTTTATTTCCTTATAGAACTGTTTTGACTTTTATTCCTGATAAATTCTGATTGTTCGAGTAAAAATGTTTTGTCTTGGTGTGAAGTGGTTATCAAAGTCCAAACAGTTGATCTGTATAGCTGTATTCCTTGCAGAAGTACTTTGCTTTGGGGGTTAATTCCATTTATGTTATCCTGTTATTCAATGATAAAGAAAGAACAAAAGTGTTTCTGTATTAAGATTCTTTTGAGATGATGCTGAATTTGGTGTATATTTTCTTCTAGAGGAAGGAAGCCTACTGCAGTAACTCATCTTCTTGGCTTGTTGAAATAATAGTGCTACTTACTGTCTTTTTTTTTTTTTTCCTCCTAAGTATGTGTATGGATAGCTCAAGAGCTGTAAATGGATGTATTAGTGTGTTTGATAGTTTAAAAATGGTACAGTAAAGATTTATATGGAGTTTAATTTCTGGGTTGATTGTTTTTTTTGTAGACTCTTCTTGTAATGAGTCAGCCTTGCCAATTCTGCTTCTCACATCTTTACTCTGGATTAAAACTCAAAACATGTGAGTTTGTTAATTAGTATGGAAGAATCTCAGGAATGATATGCTCCCACTTCAGGCTAAAACTGAGCATGGATGGCCTTTTTCTTAGTGGTTTCTCTCACTCTTTAAATTGTGGTTTTTTTTTGTTTTCCTTCAACAGGACTCTCCCACCCCCAACAAAAGATTCACACTCTGACTTAGGTAATCAGGTCACTTCTGGTACTGGTAGCCAAGTTAATTAGTCTGTTGTAATTCCAGGCTTGTTCTTGAACCAATGATGCATGTGTGCATACACATTTATGTGTGTGTATGTAGGTAATTCCCCCACCTCACCCCTCATCTTTTCTGTGGGGACATGTTAAATACTTTTAAAATCCCAAGGCTAAAAGTTCTCTACCCTTGAACTTTCTAACTCTGCAATGTGAAACTGTTGCTTGGGTACAAACTGGTCGTTCTAGTAAATCCCACTTGCCAGCATGTATTCAAATGACCGAAGGAACTCCTGAGTGAGTGTGGTATCCAAGTGTGGTATTTGGATAGAAATTGATGCTAACTTTAGAAATTAAAATCTTGTCATGGGGAGTTGTGAATCAGTGCTTCACTAATAGAACACAATTAAGACAAAGCTACTTAGTTAATGAGTGAGTGTGGGAAGATCTTAAAGATACAAGATTGATTGGGTGATTTATGTAGTCTTGAGCTGCATGAGCTCATACATACTTACTTATTGTAATACTCAGAATTGGTATCCTACTTTAAATCATTTACCACACTAAAGTTTGTTGTATGTTAAGACAGTTGTTTCTACTGTGCTGACTACAGTTTGATGCATTTCCATGCCTGAAGTGGATGAAATTAGTGTTGCATCCGTGTCTCTTGTCAAACAGTAAGAAGTAGGTGGCCTGCTGCTCAGTTTCCACTGGACTTTGTATGACTTGATGCAGTGACATTTAGTCTTTTCACCTTTCTCTTTCCCTTCCCACGTCCCCAGATATACTCGACTCAACACTGAAACCTATTTATAAGTTTGGAAATGAGTGGGGCAGCTCTGCATATATGTGTAGAGTTCACCAGGCTGTAGAAGGTTGGAAGATAGGAGTTTTCACAGGGCTTTAAAAATTACAAATCCTAAAAATGCTACATTTTGTCTGTGGAAAAAGTATGACTGTTTCTGACTGGTGTTACTGAAGAACTTGCCAATATTATAGTCTTGGGTGACAGGAGTGTGGATGCTCACTGTGCCTTGCAGTTGTTTTATTTTAAAACTCTGAAGTAACTTAATCTCATCGTGCGCGATTGCAAGCTCTTTAAATACAATGAAAATATTTGACATTTAGTAGCCATGGCGATTAAAGCAGTAGTAGCGCTGATGTCACCGTTAGCTCAGTCTAGATATCAAAGTGCCAGCCTTCTCACTGGAACAGCCCTGCTTTTTTTTTTTTTTAAGAATTCTTTCAATAATGAGCATTGTTTGGTAGAAATCAGCTGTGCAGAAATTAATGGCTCAGAAAGCTGTTTTTATTGCTCTTAGTCTGTAGTGAGAACATCAAGTTCCCGGCTTTCATGGACAAACAGAATTTCAGTTCACAAGACTGACTGTGGTTCTCTCTCTGCTGCCTGCTGTGGAGTTCAGTTTTATGCAGTCTGCATTATAATAAACTCTAAGTTACAGGTGGTTTCTCCTAAATTTGTAAGATGGGAAGCAAGTATGACCTTAATAATAGTACCTTGTGTAGGTGGTTTTCTGAGGGGATTGAGGTGATGATACTCAGCCCTAGCCCCACCTTTAGTATGTTTTCAGTATCCTGAATACAAATATATGAGAAAAAGAGGAATGCCTCTGTTATGAGATTCTTCTTAGAGGTGGTTACGTTATTCTTTGAAGATTATCCTCCTTTACCTTTCCAGTCACAAAGTGCAGGTTCTGCATCTGTACAGTCTCCACCCCAAAGGCTTGCTGGCTGTGGAAATACTGGAAGATCCAGAGTCTACAAAGTTCCTGCATAAAGGAAGGATATTTTAGCAGCTAAAATATTATATGAAGTGGAGGATAGAGAGGTGACAGTGAGCAGAAGAATTTTCTAATGAAGATGTAAGCAAATGATCTGGTCAAGAGAAAGATCAGGGTTGGGTAATGAACGTTCTCAACATTTTATGCAAATAAATTCCAACTATTAGGTGCGACTCTGGTGCAGAAGGCATTGTAAGAATGGGATGTTAGTTTATGGACTTGAACTGAAGGAAGGCCGGAGGTAATTCAAGGAAGTAGGGCTTGAGAGGAAGCAAGCTCCTGTTTAACCAGATTTAAATATCTATTGGAGACTGTAACTGCGAGTAGAATTGGAATTGAATGAAATGGTTCAGGAGTGCACAGCTGGGCATAAGAGTCACGGACACAGGGATATTATTTAAAGCCATGAGAATCAATGAAACTCAATAAAATCTTAGAAAAATGGTGTCAGGTGTGATGTCCTGATCCTACTGGAAGGGCAGAAAATACTCCTCAGAGGCCGGGGGTGGGGAGGTGAAAGGGAAACATTGAAAGAGGAGAATTCTGCAGCAGAGTGTGGATGATGCTTTGAAGAAGCAGACAGGAGGTGTCAGTAAGCAGTAGAGCCCCAAGTAATTGTTTTGAAGAAAAGAAAGAAATTTGTGTGTTGTGGCATGCCTAAACAGGAAAGAAAACTTGAAACACAAGTGGAAGACATTAGAAGTGGTCTTGAAAAGGAACTTTGGGCAGTGTTTGCAGGTAAAATCTACTAAAGACATGAGAGAGAAGGTGTGGAGACAAGGAAAGAGTTGAGTGATTTCAGAGATCACGTCAAGAATGGTTAGGTGTTATCTTTATGAGGATGATACATTGAAATAAAGTTGCTGCAGACAAATTAAAATCTGCTTTCAGGAATGTTAATGCATAACCTATGTGGATTAACTTCATTTCTTATGAATGTTGCCTCATTTTTTATTATAGGAGACATAGAATATACTTCAGAGTAAAATACATTCACTGTCTTAATGTTACTTTTTATGCTCATTAAAAGTTACTTTTAGTAGCAGGCTGGGTTTAATCATTATAAATATAGACTGACCTATTTGCAAAGATTGTTCTGTCTTTCATCCTCTTTAGTAATTGACTATTGCATAAACTGTGAAGCACTAAAGGGGATTATCACTAGGATGGCTGTTTTGCTTGGATTAATTCTGAGCAGTAAAGGTCTTGCAAAGAGACCTTTCTGTCTTACCTCTGCAATTTCTGTGGGATTAGTGTGACTTTTTTTAATAGAGGAAACAAGATTTTTTTTGTGTTTATGGAGAAGATGTAAGAACACGTCTTCTGGAGATCTTGGCATTCTTGACTTTGCCACTTACTTGAAAGACTGGTGGCAAACCATTAGTGTTGAACTGCCTTGTTGGTCAAACATTAAACCTAAAATAAATGGCTATTATTGTTTTTGTGGGGCCCAGAATTAATCTGCTTCCATTATAAGAAATTTCATGGTATTTTTTGTTTCATTCATTTGCACAAGGAATAGATAATTTGACGTTATGAAGGAAGCACACTATAAACGAGAGGGTTTTTTCTTAATAGAACTGAACATGTTTGCAGATTCCTGGTGGCATGTGTAACATAATACTTTGAATTATGTTTTAAGTGTTATCTTTTTAATCTCTTACCTTCTTAAAATCAGCATTTGTTATTCTGAGTATGTTAAATGTTGAAATATGCCCATTATAATGAGGTGAAGAATAACTTTAAATGACAAGGAACTCAAAGCTTTATAATTTAAGGAATTTTTTAAAACATTAAAACCAATTTTTTGGTAATTCCAATAACTGCTGCTAGAACTTTATCACCAACTTGAAATGTTTCCTAAGTTACACACATGACTCTGAGTGCTGTCTGTCTAGAACCTTTAAGGAACACTTTTCCTGTCTTTTTGTTTGGTTGGTTTTTTCCTACCCAGTGACAACATGCCTGGATAGTTTTACTTTACAGTGATGCTGTTCGTGATCAGCTCTGTCTCCTGGAGTAATTTGGGATTTAGGTGCCCTAGAAGGCACTGTGTCCCACTAACATGGTCTGCAGTCCCTGTGCTCCTCTGAACTTCCCTGCTGCAAATCAGATTGACTTTTCTTTATTTTTTACTTTTTTTCTATTTTATTTTTTAAAAGTATTACCTATGTGAGGCAACTGTGGAAAAATGATAACCTGGGAGACAAGTTGGCTTGTTCCAGTACTGGTATCCAAATGCTCAGCTGAGTAAGATCCAGATCTCCTTGGTACCCGCAGTTTTGTGTTGTGCTTTCAGAATTTAAACAAAGACCTAGAGCCCTGTTAAATTTCTGCAGGTGTCAACAGTCTTCTGAATTTCCACCCCTGTTTATCTTAATTTCATACAGAAAATGATAAAGGTGAACTTCCAAGGTATCAACTTGTATTTGTAAACCTGTGCTTCTAATCCTAGTAGAACTAGTTACCAGCTCAAATGAAGCTCAAGGTATGCTGCTTAACGAATAACAGTCCTAATATGGAATTAGTTTTTGTGTTTTTCTTCTAGAAAAGTGTGATTTCTAGCCTCCAATATGAGCTTTGGTGCCTGCTGTCCCACCCGCCTTTTCTTTGAAGTAGTACAAAATCTCACCCTCAGCAGGGGGTAACTTCAAAAATCTCTGTGGATGGCTCAGTAAAGGCTTTAAAGAAAGGCCACCCGAGGAAGAGGAGCGGGTGTTTTGTCTGTCTGCTGCCTGGGCTGAAATCAGCTGGAGATACCAGGGATCTGCTTGTTCTTCCTTGGTGGTGCTTCTGTTAGTTTTAATGTGGGAACCTCCAGATACAAACTAAACTTTTTTTTTTTTGTAATAAACAGAAACGCCTTTGAAAATATTTGATTATATCTTGTTCTTGCACATAACTGAATATAAACAATTGCATTTGGTTTGTCTTCACCTCGATACTATCTGGGCAGTTTTTTAATATTGCAGTGCTTGCCTATGGAGTAAATGTGCTGGTCTTTTGTTGAATTCTAAAGAAAGTGTTGTTTGTTTCACAGCAGTGTGACAAAGCGATAGGGAACGTATGACTCGGTAGAATAAAATGCAGAACACTTTTTTCCTTTTTTTTTTTTTTTTAGGCAGCTCTCTCTGGAATAGTAGACATTTGTGCTTAAAAAAAGGAAGTAAAATCTGTGTGTATCTGGTACCCAAACAGCTGATATTTCTCTGACGTGCCTTGCCAGATATGTTTGGTTTAAAAATGATGAAGAGCAACAGGTTTTGCTCTTATTTGGAGTTTGTTTAATGCTAAAGGACAGTATTTTTGGACAAAACAATCTTTCAGGACAGTAAGAATTGAAGACTTTTTGAGGACTTTTGTTATGGTGAGTAATGGGGCAACGTAGTGTTAGACTACATTTATTAATTTTGAATTTAATCTGTCTTAATATGGCTTCCGACTGAGTTCTTGGGAAAGACGGGAACTTTTTAGGAGAATGTTTTATGGAAGTGCTAGGGGAGCAATCAGACAAGTGTGGAGAATTTCAGTAGGAGGAAACCTAACACAGGAAATCAAAAATGCAGGTCTCTTAGGCATTTCTGTATTGGAAATGCTGTACAGTTGGCAGCTTCTCTTATCTTGAAAAGTAAATAATAGCATTGAAAATAACATGGACCAGGTGAAAAGTATGAGCAAAGATGTGGAGTAGCTCCTGTGTGAAGGCTTTGCAAAAACCTTGCATGCCAGTGGGTGCATGTTTAGTACAGTATGTAGAAGACTCTGGATTTTTAAGTTGGTATTAAAATTATTGATGCTAAAATGGCCGAGAGCTTGTTGAGAAATAAAATGACCTTAATTTTGGTATTTTTTTCCTCTCTTTTTTCAACATTTTATCTGATTGTCCTGTCTTTTCCTTTGTGAACTATTTTGACTTTGAGCATGTGTACAGTGATGCTCTGAAGACAGGCATAGTTGTTTGGAGTCTATATTTCAATTAATTCTAGTTCTCTGTCTGATAAAATGGTCTTGTAAATGAAAGCTAAAAGTTGAGGAGCTGTCTGAATGGACTGAGCTTATTGCTTGTGTTGGGTTTTGATGTTACATTATCTGGCTTCAACTTCTGTTGGTAATCAAGTTCATGATTAGAACTTAGCAACTCCTATCTTAAATCTGAAATTACATATTATGCTTTGAATTTAATTAACATAGTTTTAATTGTTCCCTCTTTAAATGGTTTGCCTGTGGCGTCTGGATAATCTTCACATCATCCAGTGAAACAGAACGCAGGGAAGCTACTTGATTTAAATGCAGTGCTCAGGAGCATAGTTTTATCTATGTTTTCTGGTGGTGCCTGGCATCTGCAGTTGCCATCTTTCTCTTGCTTTTGTGTATTATCATTCAGTGGAATCACTTCGCTGCTCCCATCACTACCTGACTCTACAAATATTTATTGCCAGGTCAGCACTGAGGTGGAGTGGTGCTGCCTTAAGTGATGTGATCAAGGATGTCAACAGCCCATACATACTCCTTTATTGCAGCTTGAATAATCATAAATGGGGTAGTGTGAAGCCGGCAGATCTGGTGGATTGGAGACACTTTGTTTACCTTTTTAGTGTCACTGATGTGATGGGACTTCTGCTGCAAATGTGCTAATGTGAAAAATACTCTAATAATTAAATACTATGTCCCATAAAAACAAAAATACTGTTAACAGTTAAAACTTTCTGGACTCTCAACTGGCTGTTCAATGTATCTAATGGTGTTCTATACACATTTCTAAACAGCTTGACAGATCGCCAGGATATTGTTCAGAAATGATTCATGCTAAAACAGAAGTTTTGTACTGTTGCACATGACCATTATTTGCTCTTGAAGTATTTAGAAGAAGCTTTATCCTGTGGTAAAGTGTTGTGACACTAAATGTGAGGTTCATTAAGTGACTTTGATTTGACTGCTTTTCCTGTTGAAGCTGAATAAAGGTACTCTTCCTCCTGCTGATGATCTGTCAAGATACTTAGTGCTATCCATGTTAATTCCTGGTTATCTGCATCCATTGCACAGAGCTGATAGATGGCCGTCATGCATAACTGCATTGTGCTTTACATATGCGTATGTATGTATATGTGTGTATTTTCTGTATATAATTATATATCAAAAGAAAAAAAAATCAGGGTCACTGTTCTGTTTCTTGGTAGCACTTTTTTGTTCTTGATTTGCACCTCATTTAGTGCAACTACCAACTTTAAACTCCTTCACAGAAACCTCATGAGATGTACTTGTAAGTATTGCTTGGTGTCCGTGTGTTTTTTGGTGGATTTTTTTCTTCTTTTAGTCCTCTGAATAAGTCAATTTGTCGTTATCCTCCCTCCCAGGTACTCTAACTTTTAATGGCATCTTCATGCTACCCTAAGGCCCTGTACTTGTCATACCATGACATGTGTTACTCCTTACTGCTCACGCCCTGAAGCTGTGCCAGAGGACTAAATCATTTCCTCCCAAGCATGCTTTTCACAGCCTTGTTTTAGGGGGGAGCTGGAGCCTGAGCTTCCTGGAGAAGAGGCAGCGTGGCCCTGCTGTCACCCAGCCTGGTCCTTCCAACCCTTCACTGGTTGCTTACTCACTCACTGAGCTCAGCTGCTTGCCTCTGTGCCTGCGACAGGTCCTAGTGGGTCATCCACTGCAGCCTTGGCAGTAACAAGCTGCAGCCTGCAGCTTCACTTACTTTCCTTCCTCTTGCCTTTTCCAGCTTGAAGGGTTATGTTCTGCATGTGACTACCCAAGAAGAGAGGAGGTTTAGAGTGAGGGAAGTAAAACTTCAGAGGTAGTTGTGTGGGTTTTTTTTTTATTTTATTGTTAGTCTTCCATGCTCCTCTCATGTGGAGAGTCCTGTCTCAGTTCCTTCTCTTCCCAAGTTGGAGAGAACTTCCTGCTGTAGCAGGATGTAGGCTGTGATGCATCAAGGCATAAACTTTCCTTTAAGTTTGTCTATTCTTCAATTAACTGTGTGTATAAAAAACAAAACCCACCAAAAAACCTACCCAAACCCAATAAAACCACAAAAGTGTATTGCATTCCTTTTTTTGCTTTTTCTAGTTTATAATTTGATATTGTAACCATCAGGTAAGCAAAAATTGGATGTGTGCTTATGCTCGTGTTTTGTTTTTTTTTTCTTTAAGTGGAAAACCAGAAAAACCCAAATCCCAAGTGCTTTGCTAAAATCTAGCTCTAAACTCTTTTGTTCTTCTTTTATGGCTTTGTAAATTTTTGAGGTCTGAGCAGATTTTGTCCGAATTTATGGTGTGATGATACTCCATACAGCATTTATGAGGGCTGTAAGACAGAGTGCTTTCTAGCTACTGTGTGACTTTGGCATGCTGTTTATTAAAACAAAGAGAATGTTGTGGAGTAAGATGATATTTTACTTGCAGTTGATTTCTGAGGAGAGGTTTTTCACTGTACCTTAAGTGGCTGTGGTTAAATACCGTGTCTATAGGTGGTCTCAGGAATTTCATACGCTTTTGCTCCTACATCGTCTCCCAGGGCCTCCTTACTGTCTGTCCAGAAACTGCTACTACTTTGCTTCAGTATGTGGTATGTTGGAAACTGACTTGAGGACCAGGCTTCTGTGTTGTCCTTGGTATGGGTGGATCTGGGCTTGAATGTGGCCTCAGAATGATTATAAAGTAGATAAAATTTCACAAATACTAAGTCTTTTTATGTCATAGCAAAAATAATACTGGTTTAATGTCTAGTTTTACTGAAGTAAAGTAGTAGTTGCAGACTTAAATTGTTTTCAACATTAAAACAGATGTTAAACACAAAATTAAATGACAAAAGTACTTACTCTGGGTACTGAATTGCAAACAGAGGTGTTCTTAAAGAAGTTCTTGCTAGTGTAAGGAAAATAAAGGGGAAGAAAGAGTGCAGAAATGCATGGCTGAGTTTCATGCTTTCTGCCTTGAAATTGGGTGCCAACAAACAGTCTGCAAACAGAGAAACAGACTAAGAAATACAGCTGGAGGGACAAATATGTGTATTTTAAGTTGTAGGGGGGAAAAGGGTGCAACCTAGTTGAAATTCCTATGAGAATTTTATTGCTTTGCGTAGTTTAGCTGTAAGCAATGTGTGTAGCCTGTGGCTGAGTATTTCCGGGAATTTGAGAGTCTTGCAGTAAAATTGTGTACTTGCCTTTTAGCATTAAATAAACCCCACACCACCACTCTCGAAAGTGATCTTAAATCTCTAACTTGAAGTTATGTGCAGTGGCTTGGTTGTAGTTCTAAAAATACTCATCCTACTATTTGGTGTGCTTTTGCTAAATGGAATTGTAATGTTAATGTGGCCTATTCTAGCTCAGTTAAAAGTTGGGAATGAAACAAGTATTGTAGAAGCACCATGGCATAATTACTTACAGGCATTTTTGTGTGGTCTTAAGCCTCTTTCTACTTAGCTCAGATTTTGAAATAACTCATGAATGTGCTACCTACTAACATTTTGTTCATCCTATTGTGTCTTTTAAGGTGGAATTTTAAACTGAAGTCTTGACTTAAACTTTTGTGTGTAAGTCTTGCCTGGCATGAGACTTGGCTTCTCTGTTATCCTTCATTGCCAGAAGAAAATGTTATGCATGATGTAATGGTAAATATTTTTTGTCTTAAGTCACTAAAATACACGAGCTTGAACGTGAATTCAGGCAGCCCTAACAAAGTTTTGGTTTGTGTACCAGAGCATGTATATTATGGAGGCAGCTCTGCCTGGATGTGGGAGGACTTGTGACATTTTGTCTTAATTTTTTGTATCTTTTCCTCCCCACCCCCCAGTCCAGTGATGGATGTTAATATATGTGGAATTTTTATGGTTTA
This sequence comes from Thinocorus orbignyianus, assembly GCA_013400375.1. Lineage (NCBI taxonomy): Eukaryota > Metazoa > Chordata > Aves > Ciconiiformes > Thinocoridae > Thinocorus > Thinocorus orbignyianus. The sequence goes on from VXBW01005995.1 coordinate 482,250, forward strand.
TTTGAAACGTCAGTGTGCAAAATTAAAAGCTGATAGATGTCTGTACTGGAGGTGACAATACATAAATAACCAGCTTTTAGTCCTGTAAAAAGGGCTTGTAATGGGAATTTAGTTTTCCAGGGGAGCTGTGAACTTTGTTTTTGTAAGTGCCAAAATCAGAAGTATTTTTCCTGACCAGAGGGGTTTTTAAGCACAAAACACATCTGAAGTATTTGAAAAACAAAAATTATATTCATTTTAATGCAAAACATTTTTCCTTTTTTTTTTTTTTTTCTGCCTTAAGGTTTGTTTGCTTCAGGCAAGCTGGTTAATGTCCCTTTCCATGGTTCTGGGGAGACAGTGAGGTTGTAAAAGAAATGCAGTAGCCTGAAATAACAAAGACTGCTGGATCTGAGTGCAGATTTAGTAAAGGATGATCCAGTGTAGGGACAGGGGAAAAAATCTAATCTGTTTGCTGTTATTTGAAACCTACCAGGTGAAAATGAGTTTTAATGTTAAAATAATGAAGTTTTAGATAATCTATTTTAATAATGGCCTAAATGAATAAGTGGGACATCAACATCTGATTTTAATTTAACCATTTAAAAGATTACTTGTTAGTTGAAATTATGTTTCTGTATGTGAAAAATGATGAAGAGTGTAAAAACGGCTTTTTGTATAATCTGTAAAATTCAGTGCTACTTGGGGGAAGGTTTATGTGGAGAAAGAAGCTGCTGAAACCAAGCTATCAAAAGCATATCAAACAGCTTCTTGATCCAAATTCTTTTCAAGTTGGGGCATGTTTTCATATGAATTTATTATCCTAAACATCTTAATAAAAGCAGACTTTATGACAAGAGTGACTTTTTAGTGGATATTTGTAACATCATGATACTATTAGATAAATTTCTTTGTGGTATGGCAGTATGACCAAAAGCACTATACTACTGCTTTGGTGAAAGGAGGCGTAAAACCTGACTTTCTGCTCAATATAGATGGTTCTGTATGGTAAAATGTGAACTGTGCACGTATGTCCTTAGCAGAATTTAGCAGTTTAACATCCTTCTGTAACTCTTGTCCTGTGTTCCCCTGGGAGGGATGTTGGCTGCCAGGCTCATCCTGCCTTGGGGCTTTGTTGTAGGCTTTGCTGTGATTGCTGGACTGCACATGCTAGACTGTGCCCGTTTTTTTTAGTCCCCATTTCAATGGCATTTAAAAAGCACAACTATTAATACTTACAGTAAGCATTGATTAGAAGATAAATCCGCCCACCCTCTATACTCAGATTTCTGCTCTTGTGAAGACAGAAGCATTTGGAGTCATGTTTAGCCTAAGACCTGTTCAGGTGTTTAAAGTTTCCCAATAAGCTTTATATTTTTAGTACAGCAGTTGTAATAGACGTGACTGAACAGCAGAGTTCAAATCATCAAGCCAAACAAGCTGTATTTCTTTACAGCAGTGCTGCAGGAGGCTCTGGGCTGCTGGCACTGCTGCTTTACAGATTTTCATGGGATCTGGACTCAGGAGCTCCTACAATGCCTGTGGTTGCCTGTAACTCACCTTTTGAAGAGTCCAATGGAAATGTCTCTAGAAAGCCGCAGAGAAATCAATGGCAAAGTATTCTTGCATGCAGTAATTTTAAATACGCTTGGTTTTCTGTCTGCTTCATTCATGGCAAACTACTGTTTCTTCTGGAAACAGGAATGCTTTAACTGCCGCTTGTTTGTGATACTCTGCTGTACCTAAAGCATCAAACAAATGCAACAGACATCTGAAGGTGCATTGTTTACCAATGATCATAGTAGAAAAATAACATGCCCTTTACCCTAGTATTTATTTCTCTGGACAACTCCCAGAAAATTCCATTTCCATCCAACCTGTGCCTTCTGCAGCTGAACAGTGGCTTCTCAGCAGCTCGAAGAACGGCTTTATGTGCTGAGCCTTGCTATAAACTTCAACCTAGAGATTTTTAATGCTTATCTGTCCTTAGAAGCATTTTTTTTTTTAAATTCTTTTTCTCCATTCGCCTGGCAGATAGTGCTGCAATACTTTGTTATGCTTGTAGGCTCAATGAGAATGTTCTCCAAAGGCTGGTGGCTCCAGCTGATCCACCGGCTGCTGAGCACAGGGTTGGAATGGAGCAGCGCGGGGGCCGTGGCTGGGCGCTGCTCACTGCCTGTTGCTTCGTCAGCACGAAACTATTAATAAATTCTTGCCATCTCAGCCATAATGTGCTGCTAATAGGTTTGCTTTATTGCATAGGGTAGTTAAAAAAGCTTGGAATGTTTTAGTAATATTAAATAGCATAACATTCCTCTTAATGAAGTTTGACAGCATTTTCTGAACTCTCTTGCATTGTATAGCAAGAATACCGTAAGTGCGTTCCTGTGTAATAAGTGTTTGTGACTTATTTCTGTCATCCTTTCCTAATGAAAGTGTTCTTACATGAAGGCTTTTGACGTAATTCTAGTGTATTCTACTAAAATAGATTCCTGGCAACAGAAGCATCTGTATAATTAGTCCATCTTAATGTGCTCTCTTAATTTTGTCAAAGTTTTATGTTTGTCAGAAGACTTTATACATCAACGTTAGTCAAAAATCCACCCAAGTTTTGTGAGTTGATTTTTTAAATTACCTTCTAGTATTTTAGGACCCGCTTTGTAAGCGGGGGTACACAAAGCACGGGGGCTTAGTGTGGCCTCTCACTCTCACCACCAGCAGTATGTTGCAGAGAGGGTTAGTGCCAGATACTTGAATCTGACATTTTCCCCTCTGCATTTTTCTTTAGAGACAGCTTTATTTTTATTTAGGGCAGTTTAGAAACTTCCTCATTTTACTGATGATTTGGAATGTATCTCTGATAACTAGGAATTGGGAAAACTTTCATTTTTAGTTGTCAACCATGAAAAACAGTGTTTCATGGCAGAAAGCCAGTACAGTTATGTCACTTAATGATACTACTTCTAGTGATTTGTGAGACTGGTCACAGTCTTATAATCACGGGAGAAGCAGGAAGGGTCCCTGCATTTCCCAGTTTCCCACTTGGTACCAGGCAAACTGCTGGGGCAGTGGGCAGGGAGGTGAAGAACACGGCTTCCTATTTTTATTGCAGGGTCTGGTTCATTTACAGCTGTGTTCACTCATTTCTCTTACATCTGACGGTCTTATCTTGCTCCTGGAGCCAGACTTTGGGAGTGGTTTTTACAATCTAAATCCAGCAGTCCTGCTTATAGTTGGGATGACTCTAGTTTGAATGCAGTACCATATGTGGGAAGAGCAGATGCCATCTTTAGGATGAGTGCATCTTTAGCAGACTCTGTCTGGGTTAATCTGACTGTGACAGCAGGCCTTTGGAGATGGAGCCTTTACTTGAAAAATCAAAATATTTGATTCTTTCCCCCACTCCCCCACCCTTATTTCTGGCAGGCTGTACTTTGTTGCAGCAAAAAAGACCTCATAGAAGGTTCTTCCATCCTATGAAAACTTTGTTTGAGAAGGACCTGCAAACAAGCAGGGGGACTTCTAAACATTTAATTACGATTTAGTAGTTGATACTTGTCCAAAGGAATGAAATCAGTACAGACAGCTTTCTTTTTCTAACACTTCCCTCCCCCGCATCCCCCCCAGTCATCTTTTGTGTCCTGTTACTTCTGCACCATTTTATGTTGAACAGATAGTTCCAAGCCTTTAAGTGAGAAATTACAACTTAGTATGCCCAATGTTAGGTAAGGCAGTTTTTTTCCCTTTTGTTTTTGAGTTATCCAAGGACTCAAAATTTACAACACTCAGGGACAATTCTGACTAACTTCATAGTCTGATTTATACTGAAAATTGTAGGAAAAAGTTAGAGTGGAACAGAAGAAATATTTCTGTTGACAATGTTAATGATCAGTTCAGTTTAAAAATGTTTTTGCTTCAATATAGCTCCCTAAAATTGGTGTCTAAAAAAATAATCCTGCAGTCTGTTATGAGGAACTTGACTGGCATCTGTGCTGTTTAACCTTCCTTTGTTTTAGTTTTCATACCAGAGTACAGTTGGAAGTACTTGAAGTGATGGATACATCTCATCTGAGAAGTCAGAAAATAAAACATAATGTTTTAATTTGATTACTGAAACCTTGAGTAGATCCTAATTCCCAAAGGACTTAATTTTTATTTAAAATCTGGTAGCTTTTCTATGGAGTGAGCCTGTAATGTCTTGATTCTTGTGATGCTTGACCACTAAAATCCATATGGCTGCCCATTCAGCAGTAGTCATACTAGCCTGGCAATGGAGGTCCTTTCAGTGGTATTTTTAGGGTTTTTTTTTCCTTTGTTATAATTTTTAGTTGAATGTTAAGGTTTGATTTATTTGTACTTCTTAAACTTGAATTGCACAATTGTTTGTGTAGGATGCAAGGGACCATTGGAACCTGTTCTGACATCTTGTCTGTAACACATACCAGTGACCATCATACAGTAATTTTCTATGTGAAACCTATAACTGTTATGTTTAAGGAAGAATGTTGGAGGAGGGGGAATGGTCGGGTTTAGTTTTGGCTTTTGAGAGTAGATGGCTGTGCTGAGCTTCTGGAGATAGGCTTAATCTGTTGTTGAGGACCCCATTTGGTATTATTCAAAGAATATTGTAATTAAAAAAAAAGTAAGTTTCTAGACCATGTGACACTGCCTTAGTCCCATCACCAATTCTTAATTTAAGATACAGGAGACATACTATAGGCTATATACACTGCTATTTTGTGGTTCTTTCATGCAATCAACAGAATTTTTTTTTTATCCTAATGGCCACACTGAAATTATATTTGAACTGCAAAAATGAAAACTAACTGCTTCTAAAGAGATAAATATTGAAGTTTAGACTGTTACCCAGAAGCTTAAAATGCCCTAAAGCTGAGTTCACTTAGTTTGCAAGACTTACTTTGTATTGCAAAATGCAGCTTTTCATCATTTGCTTATTTGCAGCTTCTTAGGGAAGAGAAGTGTCTTGAAGTTTCCTGTCAGCGCTGCAGCTGTGAAAGGGAACCAGGGGGACATGGCCACAGACCTCAGCAAAACTGCTCTTTGTTAAATGTGGGGTTTGCCATCCAACTCATAGCATTTTTGGGATCTTCTTGCAAATTGTACCTGGGAATTGATTTATCAGCTCGATTTCTGAGGGCTGTGAAGTGATGATTCATAGTCAAGGAAGAATAACTGAAGCACAAGCAGTTCCAGTTGTCTGGCATGTTTCAAGATACTGCTTCAGGTAACTTAAATTCTGTGCTGGAAAACTTTTTAGTATAGAGGTGATTTCACTGTCTTTGTGGTCATCTCTGAACACAGAAGCGGATTTGTTCATTGTTGAATTTACCTGCTCTGAAAAATCTATATATTAATCCTAGAAAGTATAGTATGGTGTGTATTCGCCTGTCTAGTTTGATTTGCATCTTATTAATATTTCAGGTTAGCCACTTCAGTGAGCAGGACAGGAACCACTACAGGGTTGACATGGCTCAGTAAATGGTGGCATGTCCTTATTTTCTTGAAATCCGAGAAGCTCGATTCTCCAAAACTCATTTCTTGGATCTGTGGGAGTGTCTGAAATCAGAAGCATGACCAGATCCAGTGGAAACTCCTTGCTTTATCTATGCCAGTTTTGCTATGGGTTGAAGAAGATTGTCCTCAGCTGTTATATTGAAGGGGGTGAATCTTCCTTTTTCTTACTGGTGTATTTCTGAATGTTTTATAACTCTTCTGGGTTATAACTTATTTTAAGTATTGATACACCCTGGAGGTTTGCAGGGGACAGGAAAATATAGCATGTTTTATTGCTTAAATTGATTAAGATATTCCCACCATACCTGACCTAGGTTTTTCTATTTAAACATACTACTGATATTAACTTTTTTCTTGAATTTTGGAAGAGTGACTATAAGGACTTCGAACAATGTACCATATTTTATTTTTATTTAAGAAAAATAAAATAAAAAATGACAGACGCAGCAGTCCAACATAGCTAAGACTTTATATTAGTCCTTTGCCTCACTACACTTTCCATTCCATGTTATTTTGTTTTATCTTATGACAACTGTGGCAAAAATATCCCTTTTCTTTCTAATTCTGTGAGGTTAATATATTAGATGCAGAGTGATAGGGGGTTTTTTGTGCTTGTCCATGCAGACTGGTAGAAGGCCTTTAACTTTTCCAGTATTGGTGAATGCCTTACTGGTAAGTCTGTGCAACAGCTGTTTCCCGAATGTGCTATTTTGGCAGTGACCTTGGTTTATCTGTTGTCTTAGTCATTATGAGTAAGTTGTCATCAAGTTTTATCTTGTAGATGTATCAGCCATCAGTATGATACCCTTTTTCCTGTGATTAGAACGGATTGGGTGGCTGTAAGGAAAATATTTTATTAAATATTGTATCTATAAAGTATTGCATTTATTACATTGTCATGTTAAAACAGTTTTTCTCAAAATACTAACAAAAGTACTTTCTTCAGAGATCAGGTTTTCCACTCCAAGTGGAGGACTTAAGCTAGTGAGCAAAACTGTATTTTTTCCTCTTTGTTCACTCATAATGCTATTGTGTTCTGTACTCTGACACGATGGGGAGAACTGTCCTTATTCAGCTTAAAAACCTGTTATTCTCTGACTGAGATGCTTGGGGTACTTCTCCATTTGACATGAGGCCTCTGCTACTTCAGGCATGTTCTTTAATGCTCTGATCACTGTAGTACTGTAGTTTATTCTCATAGGTTTTTGATGTTTTCTTATGAAGAAGCAAGGACTTAAGCCCGATGTTTAAGCTGTGTATACTTGCACAATAAAATGGCTTCTTACTGTACATTCTTAATAGCTTGCTTCATTTGTTTCTAACCTCAGTTGTGAATGTGCTGCCTTTCAGGATGAGGGATGTGAATGTGTGATGCTTTAAAAAACCTTCTGAGAGTAATAAAAATAGAGAAGAACCCCACTGTGGTTCTTGCTCGCTGCATAGGGGCAGAAGCAGGAATACCAGAAGAGCTATTGAAAGTTGTTGACTAACCTGCGCTTAAAACTTCAAGGAAAGTTCCCTATTTTCCAGATAAGGTTGTTGCAAGGTTTCATTCCTTGTACTTTCCTTCTCTTCATATGTAAGTAACACTTTTAATTTAGCCAGTTTTTTTTTCTCTTTTTTTTTTCTTCCTGTCCCTGGCAGAAATAGACAAGTCTTTACTTACTTATTATTGTCTCTATGATTCCATTTTAGATGTTTGAAGATAATTCCTTCTTCCAGCTGCCTTTGGGCTTTAATGATGCAGCTAAACCTCCCTTCAGATATAACATGTTCTGGAAGTCCTGCTCTCCTGTCTCCTCAGTCAGACACTTCAAAGGCATCTCTCACCTACTTTGCAGTGACCTGCAAATACCTGAAGGATCTAACTATGGGGTGCTTTTTGGAGGGGGATTGTTGTTTTTAATTGTATTTATTTATCTTATTTTTTTATTTGTTTTTAAAGTTTTGATGAGGTTAATATGCTGCCATTTTAGTTTCTTCCATTGGCTTGCTGCAGGGTCCCATCAGTATGAGGGGAAGAGTGGAAGGGAGGTGGGGTTGCTCCTTTTGATAATGGGTGGCCAATAGATTAGCTTAGCTTTTTCTTAAAACTGTATCAGTAGTCTTTTGTTTTTTGAAATAAAAAAAAAAATTGTGCTTTTGCTGGCTTTATGAAAAAATTGTTGGCCAAATCCTTTGAACTGTGTGCTTTATTAATTTGGTGACTTGAACTGAATTAGCAAAAACATTTGAACTTTTGGTAGAAGCAGAAGTGTCAATGTGGCTTCTACCTTCTGCATGAAGGAAATTCTTCACCTGTTTGCATGGGGAGTTAGGGCAACTACCTCATTTTAAATGGCAAATTACTCTTCTCTTGGCTTCTGTTTTTGCTAAGATGAGAAAATTAATTTTTCCAAAAGGAAAAGGATATTTTTTTTGGTTTTTTTTTTAAATAGTAGATATTGTGATGTGTTTAAAAGGATGGCTGCTTGAAAAATTTGTCTATGGAAACAATCAGGACTTTGCCTGTAGACTTAAGAACAATTGCATCCTGAGATTCATGTTTCCCTGTGGTGGGTTGACTAAAGCTGGTGCCCACCAAAACTGCTCTGTCCCTCCCCTCGGCTCAATGGGGGAGAGAAAATAGAATGAAAGGCTTGTGGGTTGAAATAAGGACAGGGAGAGATCATTCACCTCTTACTGTCACAGGCAAAACAGACTTGACTTGGGGAAATTAATTTATTACCAATCAAACCGGAGTAGGATAATGAGAAATAAAACCCAAATCTTAAAAACACCTTCCTCCCCACCCTTCCCTTCTTTCTGGGCTCAACTTCACTCCCAATTTTCTCTGCCTTCCCCTCAAGTGACCTGTGGGGATGGGGAATGGGGGTTGTGGTCAGTTCATCACACATTATCTCTGGTGCTCCTTCCTCCTCAGGGGGAGGACTCCTTATATTCTTTCCCTGCTCCAGCATGAGGTCCCTCACATGGGGGGCGGGTTCCATGTGAACTTCTGCAGTGTGAGTCCTTCCCAACTGGGCTACAGTTCTGCGTGATCTGCTTCAGCGGGGGTCCCTTCCATGGGGTGCAGTCCTTCAGGAACAGACTGCTCCAGCATGGCCTCCTCTCTAAAGGTCTGCAGGTCCAGTGGGGAGCCTGCTTGAGCTAGGCTTCCTCTGGGGTCACAGCCTCCTCCATCCATCTGTTCCAGTGTAGGGTCCTCCATGGGCTACAGGTGGATATCTGTGGATATCTTTTTCCACCATTAGCCTCCATGGGCTGCAGGGGCACAGCCTGCCTCACCGTGGTCTTCACTACAGGCTGCAGTGGAATCTCTGCTCTGGAGCACCTACTCCTCTTCCTTCACTGACCTTGGTGGCTGTGGAGTTGATGTCCTCACATGCTGTCACTCCTCTATCTCACTGCATTTGTGCAGGTTTGGTGTCATCTATGTCATTGTGTATCGTCCCCCCACCCCTTCCTTAAAAATGTTATCCCAAAGATGCTATGACCATTGCTGACAGCTCGGCCTTGGCCAGTGGTGGGTCTGTCTTGGAGCTCACTGGCACTGAGGAAGCTTCTAGCAGCTTTTTACAGAAGCCCAGCCCTGTAGTCCCCCTGATACCAAAACCTTGCCATGCAAACCCAATACATTCTCTAATGTAGGTCTGTTTTATGTTGGAATATGAATACAATACTTGATGGACAGGTTTTTTCATAATTTTTCTAGACTTTGGGTGTATAATGTGATTTTTGGTTTGTAGAAGTATAGAGTGAGTGTGACACTGTGTAAAAAATAGTTCTCCAAATCATATATTTTTGGAATTGTAGGACAAGTGAGGATCCCTAGAACGCACTTTACACTCATTTTATAAATTGGGCAATAATGAAACTTGTTTCTCAGACTTTTAATATAATGTTTATGGAAGTTAATGTAAATAGCTACACTGGCTGTTTTCTGAAGGGTTTGTCTGTTCCTTCCCAAGTGGTGCATTCTGATCAAGGAAACTGCATGTTGGAGATTTAGGACACAAGTAGTGCAGGACCTTGGGAATAGTAGTTGCAAATAATAAACTCGGGGAAAGCTCTGAGAAGCAGTTGAGGAGGGTGACAGCTGCCCATTGAACTGTGCAGTGCAGCTGCCTGGTTCCTCAGGAAAGGTTAGAGCTTACCACTTGCATGCCAGAATATATTCTCATTAATATATTAGTAAGGCAAGTCAACAGAAATCATTCTAGTATCTGATTTCATACTATACCATGGTTGTTTCCAAGGCTGGTTAGCTGTGTTATTTACTCCCATAACATGTTTCCAGTATACCAGTAAGTGTACTGATACCTGACCATTTCTCATGCTGTTTGAATACTGGTGATGTTCTGCAACTGTGTACGTTACTAAAAACTTGTAAACGTTGCAGTTCATAAGATCAAGGAGGTATTTTGAAGTTATTCTAACACCTAACAAAGAAATACTAGCATGAAAAACGCTTACAGAATTTGCTGCTACAAGCAACATTTAGTGAAGCAGGGTTTCACACAAGTGAAATCTGCTTTTACAGCAGAGTAAAAGGACAACAGCTGTAAATCGTGTGGGAGTTCTGTGTTTTCTTGTCAAGTGTTTGGGATTAAATACCCTTTCTGATAGAACACAGATTTGATGACTGCTGTGTAATAGAGCTGTCTCTTGCAAATTATTCCTTTATTTTTTTTTTAATAATTGGAAAGAGCCATTACTCTACATGTATATAGCTTTCAAATTCTTAATGGCTCTGGCTTTTTGCTTTCCTTTCAAATAATAGAGTAAGTTTTGTTCTGAGTTCATGGGGTTTCAGTAACTTGGATGGTAATAGTTACAATTCATTCTATTTGATCAAATGGTACTCAAGCTATCTTTTAGGCTTTAGAGCTTGCCCAGTAATACAACTTCAGTAACTTTTAAGTAACTTGGGGATCTTATCAGAGGTGATGTTTACTTTCCCATCTTTACTTTCCACGGGGGCCCAGCTTTACACGGTTTTGTGTAAGCACTGAACACTCAAAAGTACACTTAAATGTTATGGGACCTGTATTTTTGAAAATGTAAAGTGTGCAAAATATTGCTGTTCAGTTTGAAGTTACTTTAATGGAAACATTTTCTTGACCCTTAAGGTGTTATGAGTTCAAATAATACCATTCCAATCTCACAATTATAGATCATAGGAGCTAGCTTTAGATGTCCTATAGTGCTGTAATGACGACAACACAGAAGTATTGCATGAGTATGTTAATAATCTGTCTTAAAAATTACTTTAACCTCTATGAGGCAAATCAGATATACAGCTATAGATTAAATACGTTAAAAAAGTAAATGGCTTGTTGAGGATTCTTGAGTACTCCTGAAACTCTAGGAGGTTATTCTGCTGTAACTCATCTAAAAAAACTGAAGAACTTCTGCTCTTGTGATACTGCCCTTCCAAAGGGCAGTAGCTGTTGGCATATTACAGGACAGTTTTCCACTGGAGGGAGGAAGCTAGGTTTTTTTGGTGTTTTGGGTTTTTTTAATTTATTTAATACAAAATTAATTCTTGAGAGACATCACAAACGATTCCTAACAGCTTTATTCTTCAGAAGTCTGCATTCACACAGATACTGAAGGTTCCCTAGAGAATAGACAGCAGTTAAACTAAAACACAGAATAAACTTGGTGTTTCTACTGGTATTGTTGAAACATCCTCCCTACAAAACCAACTTGATACCACTTCCATGAAGGTGGGAGGGGAAAATAAAAAGTGTAAATCTACTACTGCATGGCGTGTCCAGGTTGTTCGTGATGGTGGTTAAATTTCTGAAATAGGTTACAGATGCTACTGTTAGAAGCATCAGTGCTTTGTGTGGTGAAAGGGATGGAGTAAAAAAGGAGTGAAGGAAACTTTCTGGCTGACTTTTCAATGTGATAAATTTGGCCAGTCTTTCCGAATTGGGATAAGCTTTTTGTGTAAGCATGCATGAAGTAAAGTGTTTCATATGATATTTAAATTTCCTGCTATAGGAGAACCAGCTCTGTCTATATCCTTAAACAAAAGCTTTTTTATGGAAGGGAGAAGCTAGATTGTGCAAGTGGCAAAGTACAAGTAGGGTAAACACTGTCATCTTTGTGCATGTTTCACAAAGGATCCCATTGTAAGATCATACTTCCATTTTTTAAAATGTTTGACATCACTGTTGCAATCCTTCGATCAATTATATACTTTCTTTTATTGCAGGAAACTTCCTACGTTCATATATAATAGTTTTGCTCACTGAGGTGGTCATAAGAACTACAGAAATGTGAATGGGAAATCTATAGAGTGTACAGGAACAACAGGTTTTCCAACAATATTTATTGGTCTGTCCCTTATGATGATCTGGGACTCAGAGCCACAGCCAGCTGCTCCCCTCTGCTGCAGCCCAGGGCGTACCAGAGAGCCCTCCTGCTGCAGCTGATCTCTGCTCCTCTTAGGAATTCCTTGTGCATGTGACAGAAGAAGCTACCTCTTGGCTTTCCACCTTGCAGGATTTAACGAATCATTGTCTTGATGAGTGTGACAATTTAAGTCACTTCTTTTGGGCTACCGACAAAATGGAATGTATTTAGGTTGAGGTTATTTGCTACACATCTAGATTTTTTTTTTAATAGAGAAGGCATTACAATATCACCAGAAGAATCTATATTTTCGTCAGCTTTGGGGAATTTTTTCTGGTGTTTATGGGAAAGCTAAAGCAGAAGGGAACTTAAATGGCTCAAATAACACAAGCACTTTCTGGCAGAACACGATGTCCTATGTACTAAGGCTCTTTGTTTCATAAAGCAAAATATTAATAGATGTATTTATATTATAATGAATTGTATGTAAATATCTCCAGAAACAGAAGGAAGTAATAGCTCAGCCTGTAATTCAGTGTAAGTAAAATGCAAAATTGGCCAAAAGATAGAGCTGGTGAGAGTAAATCAGATGCTGATTTTACTCTTTTCCATCATATTGAAAGTTACTGGCTAGCTATTTAAAAAAAAAAATGCTTTGAGTATACCTGGTTAATTTTAAATGGGACATTTTAAACATTTAACTGTTGAATTACCTTTACTTGACAAATATATTAAGTGTTTTATATGGAATTATTTTAGTTCTGCATTGCTTTGCAATGTGATTTATTTTTTTTCTTATAATTCTTTCTTTATAATGGCAGATCAGCTGAACTTGAGAGCTTCAATGCAGTTAAATAATACTTACACTACTATGGCTTGTCCAAAATTCATAGTCAACTTGTCAGGCTTACAATCACAGAGTTACGCAGAATCATCATGGTTAGAAAGGATCTCTGAGATCGAGTCCAACCAAACATATTTACTGTCTTCTTTTTCTGTGTTCCTTACATTTGCAGAGTGAATTATCTAGTTAAGTCTTAGCTTGGAGAAGGTTAGTGCATAACAAATTGTTTGGGTTCCCATTTCAGCTTGGCTGGTTAAACTGGTTCTTTGTCCTCACCTCTGAGGTAGTAGAGGACTTGCTGAAAAATATCCCTCATGGATTTTTGGGTATTACAGTAAGTTTTAAGTGTGCCTCAGTATGTTAGAAAGAAAGTATAATCCAGAACATGTTTGTAAAAACAGAAGCCAAGAACAGAAAGAGGAAGGAGGAGATGAGCTAATTATTCCAGTTGAAGCTGTCACTTTTTGAAAATGAAACTGTAGAGGTTTTGAGATTTCTTTTATATAATTCCTGTTGAATAAAGCTGGTATTGAAGTCCCAGGCCTTCCTAAAAGGACAGCGGCAATTCCTTGGCAAGAAGTTTGGTTGTTGAGGGAACTGGGATGCTTCATTCCCTGTCTCAGGCTGCTGTGGGATGTGCCTGTTCTCCTTTCTTCAGCTTGCTGCTGCAAAAAACCTGGTATTCCCATATTCCCTCATTTTCCTTCATTGTAGTGCAGTTGTTTCACATGAGTATGGACAATCTGTTACTTGTAACTTCATAAAGAATTTTAGGATGAGATCTGCTCCCCCCTCGCCCCCCTCCATTTTTAGAAGCTAGTGGCAGAATGCTGCTGAAATGAATGCTTTTCGTTTCAGGTTCCTAACACTAAGAAAAGGTGCTAACGGAGGCAACTAAAGCAATTTACTTATAAAGGAGGAGAAATCGTGTGGTGGGTCATGTTTGGCAGGCCAGCTTTGCAGTCATTCTTTAAGCAGTTTTGTTCTATAAGTTTTTGGTTTGGATTTAAGTGCTGTGAAAGGAAAAAAGTAATTACCAGTTTTGAGGAAACTTTGTTTTCTATCTTTTAATTGCTGGTGTATTCATTGCAATATGTTCTCATTGCATGAAAGTAGACCAAAAACATTTTTAGTTGGTGGATAGGGAGGAGATCTTTAGTAATTTTTTTCTCCCAGAACTGCAATCTTACCCTGTTGGAGTGCACTGAACAGTTTTTGGTTTTTTTTTTAAGCTTGCTTTAATTTTGAACACTTAAACAAATACTGCCATCTGAAAAAAAAACCCCAAAAACATTTGTATAAGGTAACATTAAAATTTAAGGTATCCTCTGAGAAGCTGTTATGCATTTTAGTAATGAACAGTACCTTGTGGAGTGTAGTAACTTGGCTTTTCGTTCCACTGAGTTCAAGTGTTCAGAGGCCTGATAGCATATCTGTGGCCTTTGTTGAAAATGTTGACTGTTCGTTCATGAATGATTAACAGGTTGTTTTATTTAAAGGCACGTATCTGCTTCCTACAGTGTCTGTATAAAAGCTATGTCCTGAAAAAGCTGTGTGTACAGTTCCTATTTGAAGAATGTTGTGTGTTGGTCCTGGATACTTTGTCCTGCCTGTGCGAAACTCTCCTCCTTATCAGTTTGCAAGGATTTAGTCTGCTAGGAGACTTTTCTGTCAGATAGAACTTAAATACGGCAGACTTCTAAAGGGTTAACATACAAAGCATTACTGAGCTGAGAGAGAGCTCAGTAATATTCATAAAGTTGCCGTAGTACTTAACGAGCTGTACACTTTTCATTCAAGTTGTAGTGTCGTAGAAGTATTTCTGCTTTCTAATTTTTCTTTACCACTCGTCTAGCAAGAGTCCTTCACTGTTCTTAGCAGGAGAAAGCAACGTGAGTAAGTCTGAAAGGCATATCAAATAGCAAATGAATGTTGAAATGTTTTGAGTAGAGGCGTTTTGTGTGTGCGTGCATGGGCATGTTGAAGGACGTGTTCTTGTGATTCTGATAGTGAGAAGACAAGGAGTCTCTTTGAGTAGATTTAATTCCACGTTCATGAACATTCAGAGCTTGTTAGTGTAAAAATGAAGCTCAGGGAGTGAAGTTCTATCTGGAAGTCCTAATGTACATACAGAGCTGTTTAGTGTTTAGCGCACATTTAAGCTTCCTTTAGCAGTGTATGTCTGGTTTTATAGGAAAACAGTCACGGAAGTGGTCAGAAACTAATTTGGTCTGGGTAATGCTTTATTTATTCTGATTTTATACATTGGTAATGAGTAACGGGTTTGGTAAATGGAAGTAGTACAGTTCAACTAATGTGCTTCTTGGCTTGAAACCTTTAAAGGCTTTTGCAGAATGCAGTCTTCAGCTTACAACAGTCACCTTGCAAGAAGTGGCAAGGTGTGTGGTGGAGGGCCGGGAGCTCTCCGGGGACACCTAGTGGGCCCTGTCCCTCCGCAGGACACTCCTTCCCAAGGGCAGGGCGGGATTGACCCTCCTGCCAGCGCTGGGGTAGAGTACACTGAAGTAAATTTTAGGAAACTTTGATCTCATCCATAAATGAGCAGTACTTCACAAAATTAGCTGTGATAAGGTTGGGTGCTGTCGAACTGAGCGTTGTTGTAGACGCAGCAGCATACCTCGTTGCGTGGCTTGAGATATGAGGAAGTATTATTGTGTGCTTCATGGTTATTTAAAATAGTTCCTGGTAAGAAAGTTGTATCCCTCAAAGACATACTTAGGAGATAAGCTGTGTGTTGTTGTTAGATCAATGGCTTTGCAATTTTTTTTTTTTTTAATGCTTCACTGAAAGCAAGTAATTTCCAGGTGCTGTTCAAAAATGCTGCATTTCTCCCTGAAAAAATCTGTCAGAAGAGAGAGCAGCAAAGAACGAAAGTAGCTGGAGGCTTGGTCGGCTGGGCAGTTAGCTGTCTTGTTTGTTGTTAAGGACAACAGTTCTGGCTTTCTCTTGAAAACCAGAGATTAGTATATTGAATTTGGAAGTACTAAGCATTCGGAAGAAACCTCCTCATTGCACTTTCCTGTCATGTTACTGTTTTAAACTTAAGTAGTACATTGCCTGAGTTGTGTGGCGGCACGTTGGCTGCGAGCTTCCAGTATTGGCTTAGCACATAACGTGTCCTGCAGTTTCGTTTGGAGTGGTTCTGGTTATAATGCTGAAACCCTTGAAAACCTCAGTGTGAAGTGTCTGAGCTGTATTCCTATTCAGTACTTGAGAAAATGTTATGAAAACTGAATCAAGCATTCTGTGTCATAGGGTTTCTATCTGGGAAACACTTTTATTGACACACAGAGCTGTTCTTTAATAATGGCACTTCATTGTCTTAATTAAAACAAAAAAGCAACTGGCAAATGCAGGCCAGACAGCAAAGCCTCCTTACTTGTCTTGTGTGGAGCAACAATTTTAGGAGGATGCGAGTGTTGTGCAAGCCCCCGGCCACAGCAGCCGGGGCATGCGATGGTGCTGCTGCTGCCACTTCCTTGAAATAGAGGAAGAACCTGAAGGTTTGTGTGTTCGCCAGTGCAGGTGTGTGGTGTTGCTTCAAATGACAAGCTATTAAAAAAAAAACCCAAGAAAACCCCCCTGCATTCTTGAATGAAGAGACCTTGGAGAGGCTTTGAGCAGCCCTTAGAAGTCGATCAATGTTATTTTCCCACCAACCCGGGGAATCGAGGTTCATCCCTGAAGACAGAGAGGTGATGCTTTGGTGACAGTAGCGTGCTTTATGTTGTTAGTGTTCTTAAGAGCAACTCTACCAAAGCCTCAGATAGTAGAAGATTAGTCTTTTACTGTTCACTGGGCTTTGTAACAGATTTCTTTTTTTTTTTTTTTTCTTTGTGTTACGTAGAGGAGGATATCAATTGGTTTACGTGCTCTGATTTTGTCAATGCTGCCATTTTTTTCCACCACCCCTTGTGGTTTGCCTTAAACATATTGTACTTGCTATATCTAGTAATCTGTGTTTTCTCTTTTAAAGGCTCACAAAACAAGTCCATGCCTATTTTGATCTCATTAAGTTCCTCTCTAGCTGTTTCCCCTTTTGGTTGTGGATATTGCCTGTATTTGGTTCTAGCTATGGTGCAATCAGTTTATATCAGATTGTGTGGTACAATATGCTGTCATGCCTGAGCAAACTCTGATAATTTATGACTAGATGTGGCTTAGATTAGCATCTTATGATTTTGATGTTTAAAAGTACATTATAAAAGATCTTTTATGTAATGCAATATTTTTTCCTGTGAAAGATGCAATAAGAGGCAAAAGGACTTGCCTGCAGCAAAGCTTCTGAATTAAAAGCATGGAGGGGGAAGGGATGGTATCTATAAATTATATAGTTCCTTCCTTTAGAATGTCTAAATAATGTGCCCTAAAATACAGAGATGGCAGTGCATTACCAGGAAACTACTCAGTTGGTTTTAATAATAAGCTACTTTGACTATCTCATCATCGTAGCTTTTGTGAAAAGAGATGCTTTTACATTCTGTATGGTGTGTTTTGTATACTTACACTATACTTTACAAATTGAACACCTGAAAGTGTATTTCTCTCCTAAACACCATTAGTGGCTTATTTGAAAGTACTCATGGTTTCAGTGAGTGTCATTGACTTCTAACCATGCTTTCTGCTGGCCTTCATGTTAGCAAGCTATTTGTTGATGAGGAATTGTCATTAGTGTCTTGTTTTCTTGTAGATACTTGTTTTGTTTGTGTTTGTGTATATGAATGAAATTAGGTGGATAAGAATATCCACTTAATTTCTATAAGAAGGGTGTGGTAATCAGAACACTTAGTGATGTTGCCTAAAATATTTTTAAATAAGCATCTGTTTGGAAGGGCATACAGGTAAACCATCCAGGTGTTTTCCAGAGTTTAGTCAGGACACTGTGCTTGTCTTTCCAACTAAAAGATCTCACTGAGAAGATAAAAATGCTGCTTAACGTTCACCATCATCTGTATTAGCAGGGAGAGGGAAAGGTTGGAGAACCATCTTTGCCTAATAAGTGGCATCTCAGAAGTGCTATGTTTTGTCTTGAACGAGGTATTTCTTACAGTTCCTGAGCAATACTTGAACTGTAAAGCTGAAGTTTTTCAACAAGGCAAGTGTATAATTATGGTGATGATGATTCCAGTGTATTTCAAATGCACTGTAAGACATAATTGTCAGCTGTCATCTGGAGAAATGCTGAAAAGTTGTTTCAATGTTAAATAAATACAGCTTGTGATATTTACCTTATGTTTTTGTGCCCCAGCATCTCATGGCTGTCTGATGTGTTTTTGTACTTAACAACAAGAAAGGGGGTTTGTTGGTTTGTTTTACTACTGTAATGTATTCTGATTTGTAAAGGAGCATTCTCAAATTCACTTGCTCTTTAACAATACATTTCTTCTCTCACTAGCCAACTACTCCACCAAGCCAAGGGAGGCCTGATTCACCAGTTTATGCTAATTTACAAGAACTGAAAATATCTCAGTCTGCACTTCCACCACTACCTACAAGTGCTCCAGTCCAAATAAATGGGGAGTGGGAAACCCATAAAGATACGACAGGACGCTGTTATTACTACAACAGAGGATCACAGGAACGAACCTGGAAGCCTCCGCGGTGGGCCCGAGATGCAAGCATTAATAAAGGGGATTCCCAGAGCCATGCAGATCATGAGGTAGTTCCTTTTGAGATCACAAGCAATGAGACTGTAATGCATGTGAATGCTCTTTTGTTATGAGTTTTGAGGTATCAAGGAGTATCTTCATTTGTTTCTTTGGTCATGTATCTCGGTATGAAGCAGAAAACAGTTTAGCTCTTCAGTCGCTTTTGTGTACAAGAATGCATACAGGAACTGAGTATGAGAGTAGTGAGTTGTAAAAATGCCTTACTGTCCCTCAGCAGGTATTGCAGCTTTTCTTTTAAAGGTAAATAAAGGTGTTTTGAAACTAATAGGACTATAAACGACAGTAGAATAAGACAAGCATTGTAACTTCTCTGACATGGACTGCCTGCTCTTTCTTGGTGTATTTGGCGTGTTTTTAGGGGAGAGAGCGGGGGAAGGTAGGGGGACTTGATGGTCCTTCTGGGAGCAGGATTTATGGGGATGTGTGAGGAAAACAAGCAGTGGGAATTTTTTTTTTTAATATAACTTAAATACACAGTAAATAAACGCAAAAGATTTACAGGTGTTTGCTACTGCTTGGTTAATGATGTGGCAGTAAATTTAGATATGAGCTGCTTTTCTTATAGAGGAAAATATTTTCATAGAGAGGAATTAAGATGTATTTAGATGCTAAGATGGATATAGAGAACTCCATAGTTCTGGAATCAAAACCAGACTTAAGAGTTCCACAGCACCCTTCACCTGCATCAATAATACTGACCTAATTGACACTTCCATCCATTTTCTTTTTTGTTCTTAGATCTATACATACTATCAATAATTCTGTATATTTTGTGATGCTTTTGAAATGTATTTTTTTTTGAGAGACGTGTGGCTTCCAACTTGAATTCTGTTTAATTCATGAATTCTTAAAGAGGTGGAATAATCATAGTGAATGTAAAAAGCAAGTTTAGCTGGATAACTTGTTGCAGCATTTTCTTTAACCATTTGCTCAGGAGATTTGAATTTACACGCCTGTAAATGATTTCTGTGTGGAGCCTTGGGTAACTGTTGATCAAATGAGGAAAAAGGACAGTTAAGAGCAATATTTTGTTACCAAATTATGTTAATTTTGAGAAAATCCTATTCTTCATTCGGTGAATGGTGTTCTAGAGAACAGAAGATGAGAATGTTAAAATTGTCATGCTAGAAGCTCTGCCTATCCAAGTGTGTAGGTCCGTGGGTAGCAAATGTTGATCGGAGGAGCTTCTGGCAATCGGCCGTATGAACTTCTAGATACATTTAAGCCATAAACATATACTGTAGATATATCAATGGATTTTTTTCATTATTCAAGCCTTTTGCTTTTGCAAAGCCTTTTGGCAAAGCTTTGCTGCAGATCTTGCTTAAGAGATTTAAAGCTTACTGGGTAGTTCTTTATGTTAAAAGACAATTTGGGATAATATTTGAGGTGCAGATACATTCTGTGCAGCTGGTTGCTAGGGAAAGCCAGACAGTGTGTGTTTATCTGAACCGCAGCAGTTCAGATAAAGCAAAGGAATAGCTGGGAGATGGATATTACTGTTTAAATATTCTTAAAATGCTGCTCTTGTGTTCAAACAGTACTTAGGTTAATCAGTTTCCTGATTGAAAGAAAAAGCAAACATTTTCAAGAAATCTTCTACATATTTCACTTTTATATATCCTTTTCAAATATGCATAGTTTAGGTGGATTTCCTCCTGAGCTATTACATTGGTTAGTTTTAATTGTGTACTGCTCAGAAAATTTAGATTGCTGGAAACCCTATCCTAGAAGTCTACCTTTGGGACATTAGTAGCAGAAACAGGCGAGGAAAAAAATTACCATTTCATTGCCTTTGGCAGTGGCCTTCATAGCAGCCATGCGGTCTGCAAGCATTTAAACAGCCAAATTTTCTTGTTACATGCTGGTGGCAGCAACAGGCAAACTGATGGAATGCTTGTGGCTGTTGCTTTGGTTGCTCTGATGATGGTCTATTAATTTCTTACTTGCTGTTCTGTTGCTGGATAGGGCTCTAGTTTTAGTCTGGGTAAGGTGATTGGTTGTTTTTTTTTTTTTTCCAGTAGTAACTCTCCTTGTAGTAAGTGTAACTGGTTTTCTGTTTTCATCATTCTTCTTTCTTTGGGAGAAAGTTCTTCCTTCTTGTTAGACGAACTTCCAGTAATTCTTTCCCCCTTTCCACTTGCAAATGATCCCTCTGACTCTCAGCTATACCTCTATACCGTAACTTCAGCATATGGTTGCGTCTTCAGAAAACTTGATTTTCTTACTTTTTTTTTTATTGCCCATACCTTATTTCAGCTTGACTCTTCTGCTTATTTGTGATGCTTGAGGTATCACAGATTGGCTTTCAGACAGTTACATATATGAAGTTTTAGTCTTTGCAATCCAATGGATGATGCATGTTTTGATTAATTTTTAACTAGACACAATTTTGTATTTACAGTAGCACAAGTTCCTTAAGTAATTTGCATCCGCTCTGACTGGGTTATCAAAATTTAAGTTTAGGGAAATAAATGTTTCAAGATCACATAAATCCACTTCCCAGCAGTCAGTGTTGATTTTGAAGCTACCCCCCCTTCTGCTCTGCATTTGGGAGTGTCCTTCAGATTGCATTTCATTTTGCATTTCATGTTAATTTTTTTTATGACTTCTGAATACTTAAACTAAAATAGTTACTGTAAATGTTGAGACTTGAGGCTAAGCTACAGTTTTTGTGTCAGAGCAAGTTCTTAGAAGGTCTAAGGCTGTACAGCTGTCTACTTTACATGGCTTTGTTTAAATACGGCATAGAATAACTTTGGATGGGACTCTGAGGAAAACGATGGATGACATGTAAAAAGCCTAAAGGCAGTTAATACAGGAAAAAGTGTTGAAAGTTAAATGGAAAGTTGCTCAATGTGGTTTGGCTGCTGTTCACTAACTCCTGTTGGTGCAGCTTTAGCAGTTGTTGATACTAGCTGAGGGTTAAGGAATGCCTTGTCGTGGTAAACTTTGTAATATCTCAGGAATTTCCTTAAAGTTTAGGTCGGCAAAAGCTAAAATTCCTACGTTGTATCATATCTGAGATTAGTTAAACCTTGAAGTATCAAGATGGGCAGCTGAATAGGAGCCAGAATGTACCCAGGTGGCCAAAAAGGGCAGCAGCATCCTTGCGTGTATTGGGAAGAATGTGATCAGCAGGACTAGGAAGTGATGGTCCTTGTGTGCTCAGCACTGGTGAGGCCTCACCTCAAACTCTGTGCTCGGTTTTGGGCCCCTCACTACAAGAAAGACATTGAGGTGCTAGAGCATGTCCAGAGAAGGGCAACAAAGCTGGTGAGGGGTCTGGAGAACAAGTCTTATGAGGAATGGCTGAGGGAACTGTGGTTGTTTAGTCTGGAGAAAAGGAGGCTGGCGGGAGGCCTTACTGTTCTCTACAACTGCCTGAAAGGAGGTTGTTGTGAGGTGGGGATCGGTCTCTTCTCCCAAGTAACAAGTGGTGGGATAAGAGGAAACGGCCTCAAGTTGTGCTGGGGAAGGTTTAGGTTGGATACTAGGAAAGATTTTTTTCACCAAAAGGATTGTCAAGCATTGGAAGAGGCTGCCACGGGAAGTGGTTGAGTCGCGGTCCCTGGAGGCATTTAAAAGACATGTAGATGTGGTGCTGAGGGACATAGTTTAATGATTTCCTTGGCAGTGTTAGGTTTGTGGTTGGACTTAGTAACCTTGAATATCTTTTCCAACCTAAATGGTTGTATGATTCTATGACTGTTATTATATGTGTGCCTTACAGATAGACACATGAACAGTCATTCTTACTGAACAACAGTGGTTTTTCCAGGAGTTATTCAGTTGTAATTCCTGTTATTGCTAGTAATAGAAATGTGCAGTCTACTACTTTGAACACATGTCGATGCATTTCATATTTAAGCATTAAAATGTAATGAAAACTTAAATATGTGTGTACAGTTAGTTATCTTACAGAATAGTAGTTCAAATGGGGACCGATAACACTCTTATCAACTTCTCAGTCATAACTCTTCAAATGTAAAACTGGGACTGAAGATTTCTTTTTTCTTTTTGCCCCAGTGGTTAGAAACTGACACTTCAGAGTTTTGTGTTGCTTTATGCGCAAAGGAGATGGCATTGTTTAGTTGCCCACATGCTCTAGGGTGTAGAGGATACTTATATTTTTCATGCTGTTTTATTAATGACCCGAAAATTTCCTGTGAGTGTTTCTGGCTCATGTCACTGTAAGGAGTTTCTGTTGCACAAGTGCTAAGGTACTTAAGAAGGTAACACTATAATTAAAGCCTGATGTGCTTAGTAATTTGGAAATGTCACTAAAGAGATAGTCTCTAAAAACACTGACTTTTTAAAACTGGTGACTTTCTGATACATGGAAATTTTTTTGGAATATTTAAGCTTTTCAGGAGAGTTTTTTCATAGTTTAGAATTGAAATTCTGCCTTTCTCCTGCTTTATAGGTTTCTTCCAAACCCTTTTACTTGTGTTATTGAACCTTAGCTGATATTTAACTGTCATCATTTCTGAATAGCAGGGTGTGTTCCCTTGTAAGTGTTAGGCGTCCTACTAGCTGAGGATCCAAGATACTGTGAAGGGATATCTACACTGAATTCCTTGGGAGACTCTGGGGTACAGATACTGTTGTGAGAGATGAATGTGAGGTCTGTTTGTTTGGTTTTTTTGACCCACTGACAGGATGCTTTGAATAATAACTACAATATGTTATCAAGGAGATGAACAAAATGTATGGGGGAACAGAAATTCTTTCATGTGTGTGTGCAAAATCTTTTTTTCCTACTTTACGTGTCAAACTTGTTCCTTACATTATAATTCATTTCTACCTTCAGAAAATCATCTTAAACCTTGGCTACCTGTGCCTGGTGGAAAGCCTTTGCTTATTGTCACACATGTCAGAGTTGAAAGGAGAGTGGAAATTGCTAATATTTCAGGATGCATTGCACAAGTACTATAAAGTGCTGGGACGTACAGAGGTGCAACTGGAGTTCCAAGTTGTCTTAATGATCACTGTGTTTCCAAATACTGTTTGGGAAGGGAAGAAAAGGATTTAGGTGTGAAAGTTGGGATTTTTCCTGGAAACCAAGGTAGCAGATCTCCTAAGTTTTTTGAGACAATGCAGATTACTGAAATTCACTCTCTTCTACATTCAGTAATGTAAATTTGTGGGAATAAAATGTAGAACTATTGTTGAACTCCAAAAAAATGTGAGTTCAAATCTGAGTAGCTGAAATCTGGTATAGTAGAACTTAAAAAAAAATTCAGTGTAAACCAGTTGCTCTGAAAATACTTTGAATTGCCTAGCAAATATTTTATATTTCTGTAGTATAAAAATGCGTCTCTTATTCTCGGATGTAAGATAAAACTGTGAACTCCCTGAAGTTATTACTATTCTCTTTCTAGTCAAATAATCTTTGATCTTTCAGATTTCAAAGTGCTTTCATTCTCAAAACTGCCTTGTATGTTTCTGACTACTTGTAGCATCTTTCATCAGAAGAAAACGACCACAGTTCTTGTTACAGCCAGTCAGATAGTCAGTATGGTTCTCCTCCAAAAGGTTGGTCAGAAGAGTTGGATGAACATGGTCAAACCTTATATACCAATGACTATACTAATGAAAAGGTACTTTTTCCTTCTTCTCATCACATATCCTAAATCTTTTCCACCAATTCACTGTTAGAAATACAGATTTTGTTTCTAGAAGTGAAAAGCATACTGCAGCAGTATCTCATTTTGTTTTTTAAATATGCATGATACTTTAGCATCTGAACCGACTTATTTTTTTCCCATTTCTTTACTATCCAGAAAGTTTTCTTTTTTTCTAGTTGAGTATCAGATTACATTAACATATCATGTATGATTTTTTAATTCTCTTCCCTCCCCCATCCCCTTGGTTACACTTTAGGAATGAACTTCATACCATTATAATGTTTTTCTCACTGTCTTTTAAGAGCTGTTCTTAAACACAAACCAGATAGGATGGTTTCAAACTGAAAATGGTGCTGTTTTATCAGTTTCATCCTTTACTTAACTAGAGATTTTCAATACTGCTTTCAGATGTAGACAGACTTCTTAAAGTACGTCTGTATCAGCAGATTTATGGTCTGTTCTAATTACATAATTGCTACTGACAATTTATAGTGGTTCTGGGCATGTCATAAAAACTTCTCCCATGTCGGGTAAACAACAGTATTAGTTTATATTTGTAAAGCAGTGCATTTCTCTAATTGGTCACTAAACTTGCATTTTGGTTTTTTTAAACTTCAAAAAGCTCACTGAAACAGTGTTTTCTTTACCATATTATAGCACCACCTCTTTTGTGAGGTGATGTATGCAAGGGTTTTTTTGAAAGAAATATTTAAATAATTTTTATGCCAGTTTTGGAATTTTATCCTGCTCATTCTGTTGTTGCTGAACATCTATAGAGCAAATACCTTTGTTTTGGGAAACTTTTTTTTTTTTAATTGCACTAGGATTTATAGAAAACAGGTTTTTTTTCTATAATAAATAGTATATTGGAATTCAGTCTTGTGAAACCTGCTTGACCTAAGAGCCTTTGTGTGAGTGTTTCCATGCATATTTTTGTGCCATCTTCTCGTAGACTTTTGTTCATTACAATTCCTTTCTTTCTGCATAACTAGTCACAGTTGTCATAATTTTACCTCCTTGATTGTGGGAGTTGCTTATAGAGGTTACAGAAATTATATTGTCTTCATGATTTATTTAGGAACTGCATCTCATTTTCCTGCTGATGTTGAACAACTCTGTTTTTAAAACAAGTGCAGTTATCTCTTAAATTATCAACAGTTGCTGGTTGAGCTTCTTGTAATTCTGTAATGTCATATATAAAATACTTACAAGATATGATGCAAAGATTGTGCCTCATTAATCTGACACTGTAATTTTGATAAGAGTGAGATACACCATCTTCAAAAAATACCTGGTTATCACAGTCTCTTGTGTGATACTGCAGGACTACAGAAGGAAAAATATATTAGGGAACCCAGTTCAGGAAGCTGAAAACTGTGTTGCTGTCATTGCTAACTAACCTTGGTTAAGTTAATGGAGATTGTGCACTTGATGCTGTTGAAGTGGATGGCACTTTATTAAAAATTAACTTTAAATCCCAAGTGTCAAAGATTTGCTATGTTACGACTGTCACTCTGATTACATTTCCTATCATCACATTTCTTTCTACAGTGGATAAAACATGCAGATGAACAAGGTAGACCCTACTACTACAGTGCTGATGGTTCCCGATCAGAGTGGGAGTTACCGAAGGTGAGTGACCTGAAAAAGAAACTGACAACTTCCCCTCCTCCTCAATAAATGTTCTGTGGGGCCTTTGATGGGAGTTGCTCGCAGCAAGAGGACTTAATATATTGCACTTGGTTATTTCTTGCGTTTTTGTGGAATTTTTGGTTGTGAAGAGAAAGAAATGTACTTAAAAACATGAAAAAAGGATGTATGTAACTATTAAGATGTCAAAGAAAATCCTATATCTTTGCTGAACTGAGCTTTTCATGCAAGGCTGCAAAATAGTATCAGTGATTTTGCTGTGCTAAAGAAAACCTCTGTAGGAATTTTTTTTTTTAACAACAGAATGTTCCTGAGAAACTAGTCTATTTTTAGTATGCTCCAAAATGCTTATACAGACAGGTGTAGAAAAAAAGAAGCTTCAACAGTTTTGTGGTATTTTTGAGGATGACACAGTTTCATCAGAAGTGTGTTTTGGTATGTATTAATTTTATAATGAAAATAGGGATTTGTAGGACAGGAACAGAGCCAATGGCACTTGGTAGTCTGAGGATGTACCTAACACTATTTAATTCTTATTTTCACTTTGAAAAAATACAGGACATTTGTCATAATAGTTCATTCTATGACTTCTGCAACTGTAGGCTTGTGAAGAAGTTGCTTTCCAGTAGCATAGATTGAGTTTGGATTTGAACTAAATAGCAAATTAAGTTGGCTTTAATCCAATGACAGTAGGTCACAAAGATAATTCAGAACTGTTACTTGAGGCATACTAGCATAGAGGGTTGGGGTGTAGTGTTTATGTGTTAGCCCATGATAGTCTAGTGGCTCTAAACAAGCTGAGTTCCATTGTATTAATAGCCACCTGCAGACTACAACATAGCCTCTGTTTTGGAGTTTGTGATCTGTTATGCTTTAGTTCTTGTTTATGTGAAAATTATCACATATTGCTGCTACAAATTTTCATTGAAAATTATTTCACATAAGCCGTTTGGGCAGAATGTACTCTTTAATTGCTCATTGAAACTAGAAAATCTTGGGTGGCAGCAAATACAAGGTTAACGGAAGAAAATGAGCAATTGACTTTCAGATTTACAGTCCCAGAGCCTGTGTATTTCCAGAAATCCGTAGCTTTTACCTTTAAAAGCTGTAGAATAGATTAAATATTTCAGCAAAAGATTTAACTGGTTTCTGTAACAATATATCTGAAGAAGATACGGCAGAGATGTTACACTTGTGATTGAAGATTAGTCTCTCAAAAATCTTACTGAAGCTGGTTACAAAAGTGTTTAGGAATAAATTAATTGGAAGGACAACATAGACTACAGAATGTTTTGAAGAAAAGTAATCTGGGCTAAAAGCTCATGAATGGTGAGAGAAAATCGTAGAAAGACTTCAGCATTTTAATTTTTGCTTAAATGAAAATAAAGTTACTTGGGGAAAAACCCTACTCTTGGTCAGTTTTCCCCCAGTGTATTTAGTTCAAATATTGCCTCCCAAAATTTGTTGGGAAACACTGATGGAATCACATGGTCATGTAGTGCTGTTAAACCAGAAACAGAAGATAATCTGGACTTCACTAGAATTAAAAATCATCTGGAGGTTTCTAGAAATAGCATGTTAGCTGAGCTAGTACTGTAACAGTAAAAGTCTTCTCTCTTATAGTGTTAACCAGCAATGTGAACGTGCTTGGGAATAACACTTCCAGTATTCGTGTAAGTCTGTTAAAAATGGAGAGAGTAAATGCTGGGGGAGAAGGGAGCAGTTACAAAGTAAATTACTTTAGACAGTCTCATAGAAACCCCTCCAGTCATGTATATTTAAATAATATCTAGGAATAGCTGAATGCCTCTGGCTAAAAATGGTGTCTTGGATGGAATAGCTTTGACAACTGCTAAAAAGTCCGTTAAAGCGCACAATGAGTATGAGCCAGCCTTTTGCAGTGGAAGAGAACATACTGAATATTCTTTAAAACGCATAATAATCATTAAACATCATTTGCACTGTCTTCCAAGAGACTCTTGAGTGTTCTCCTATGCTGCTGCATTCTGCTGCATTCAGTTCTTGGTCCTTGCTAGTTATTTAAAATACAATCAAACAAACCCCCTAGCTAATAAAAATACCATTCCTGCATAGATCACTGAGAAAATGTTTATTTTCTGTGTAGTGAATGAATACTGTCTAAATTGTGTTGAGAGAAGCTATTCCAGGAACCTAGTTTTCTAATACAAGTTTTATAATTTAAGCAAATGAGAAATGAGAACACTTCATTCTGAAGAACACAACATTTCTGAAGTTTAAAAATGCTAATCTATCAAAATGACAAAATGAGGGAAACTATGTAATAAATATTGAATAAGTAGCTTAAAGGGGAGGTTGGGGGGACAACCAAATAAAAATTAGAGATTAACGGACTCTCAGATTTTCAGAATGCACTGAGGCTGGTATCTGATGACAGCATGATGCTTGACCATCCTCTGACTAAACTCTCTGATCCAGGAGTAGACTTTGAAAGAAAATGTGTATGCTATAGCCTCTGGAGTGAACTCAAAGTTTTGGTGTTAGTAGTTACAGACTCTGATACTGCAATTACACTTTCTTTTCTCAGAAATTCCTGCAGCATTAGCTCCCCTTGCTGTATTCACAGAGGAAGCACTAGGTGGAGGAACTTCATTTTTGGCAATCTTAATAGACCAGCAGTCTGTTAATTCACTCTCTCTGCTGTCAGCGTCTAGGATGAGCTCAGGGACCTCAGCTCAGGTACTCAGGTGAATGATTTTCCTGCTGGAGACATGAATGCTGTCAGAACATACTATCAGAAAAATTGCAGTAAAACACAATACACGTAATACCAGGAAGATACACAATTAAATGGTGAAAGAAAATAACTATGAGAACGTGTAAAAAAAAAAAAAAAGCCTGACTGTCTTATGGTAAATTTGTCTTGTTCTGAGCTGTGCTGTTTGATTTGAAGTAACATCCTGTGTGCGTTGGCATCTGTATCTACTGTAAGTCAATGCACTAAGTGCTATCATTAGCCATAGTGAATCATCTTCATGTTCTTGTTAAAAAATTTGGGATTGCTTGTCGAAAGTTGAGATAGTCTTAGCTGATGTGAGGATCTAGATGGGTTTTAAGGACAATAGTGCAACTGGTATCACAAACCTGAGATAGGTATGAGAAGGCAGTAGGTTTTTTTCTTTTCCTTTCTCTTTAATCTGTATGTTTGTATTCAAGGAGCCTGGTCTTTCTCATTTGTCCTGGTGTTTGGTGGTTTCCACCTCTCTCCCCACCTTCCAAGGGGAGAGGGGGAAGGAAAGTGCGCTTTTGTTTGGGCAAGTGGCGGGACCTGTGGCAATTGGTGGTGACTTGGAGCTCTTCAGAGATCAGCTGTCTTAGTGACCTGGGGGGTTAGAATCGATAGACATCCAAGGCAGCAAAGTGCATAAAATGGGTTATCCAGAGATGTCATTCAGTCATTTGTACATCTGAAATAGAGCTGTTTCCTTGTGGTTTCCTTGTTCTTCATAGGTTCTGTTCCTCCAGCTGCCACCACTCAGTTGTCCTGTGGTGGAGAATGACGATTCTTATTTTCCTAGGGGAAGAAAGGGAATAAAGTCCTTAAAAAGATGGGAATTATTATTTTTTAATGTAGGTTTATGAAAAATGTGGTACTGATTTAGTTGGTAAGAAAAGCAAAAGCTGTAACATAATACTGATGTCCATTGCAGCACCAAAAGAGTTTATTCAAAGTCAATGACAGTAGTAATGCTGAAGAGTGGTTTGGTTCTGGGCCAACATTTAAAATTTTTTTAAAAAATTGTAAAATTTCAGACAGGCTGTTGAGACAACTGCAAATAATATGGTAGAGTACTAAGATGCTAAAGGGTACTAGGATATCAGAATATTTTTAATTGCTGCTGGTTTGCTGATTGCAGGAAGGTGAAATGCCTAACTTTGGTTCTTTACTAACTCTCACTGTCTTGCTTTCTGCTTTTTTCTTCCTTCACCCACCCAGTTCCTTTCATCTGACTGAAGATGTTGTTAACACAAATCAAGAAGAATCTTTTTTTTCTGTTTCTTAAAACTGACAGATCTGTGTCATCTCCATAAGAATGGGGACAACTGCTACAAATAACTCAGATGGCTTACATTTATTTCAGTCGCAATTAGGCTAGGACAGAGCCTTGAGCCATGCCATGGATCAGGTTAAAATGAAATATGAATCACTTGGCCAGTTGAGAAAGTTAGAAAATTTTATTCTGAGGTGAAGAAAGCCTTTAAATAGCTACTGAAGGCATTGAACAAATTCAGCAATGAAAATAACCCCATGAGAGCTAAATTTACATCGCTGGTGTCCTTACCCTACACCCAGAGCTGTTGTAACAAGAACTCTGTATTACTTGGTGCATCAAGTAAGAGTATCAACAGCTCTACTGTCCTCCCTTCTTGCTGGGAGATTTTCCCAAGGAAATGGGGAGCAAATGGAGGTCGTGTACCGGAAGGGTTAATGTAATGGGACAGGATTGAGTTTCTGGAGGGTTTTCAACGAGCAGTAGTCTGTATATTTGGAGTTGTGTGCTGCATTATCAAAAACTTTAGAATTAAGAAAATAAATTGCACCCTAAGAAGATGCTATTAAGGCATATTGTGTAGCAGACATCAACCTACCAGCCAATGTGTTGTCTCGAGTGGGTCAGGTTTATTGCAGTATAGGGCACTTGTCTGGTCTCTGTCTTCGAGGTTACACTGAGGCTTAGGCATAGAAAGCCTGCTTAGGGTTATGCAAAACCAAGATTTTGTGTGAGGCAAGGAAAACCCAGCCTAGTGGCTTATCATTGCAAATGGCTGTAGGAGAGACAACAGCTCTGCAGGTGGGAGTCCCATAAGAGTGTCCGAAAGTGAACCTGACCTGAAACTGTATTGCGAGGATTTTTGAAGTAGGAGGGTTGTGGGGGGAGATGGTGATGGTGGGGCAGACTAAAGAATAGCGGGAGTATAGGCACCTGACCTGACCACTGAAAGCTCTGGCTGCTACTCTCAATCAATCCATTTATTTGAAAAGTGGAATCTTGTCCTGAGCCCAGGAAAGCACAGGCTTTTTCTTTTTTCCCCTTAGTAGCGTGTTCTACTATTTTTAATGAATAAAACAAACAGCGCCCCCCCCAAAAAAACCCCCAAACACTTGAGCAGCCATCCTTTGCTTGGCACCTCTGTTGTGAGAAAATGGGGCAAAAATGTCAGTTGTTCCTTTTAAGGACTTACTAATTTACTAACACTCTTTTTATCACCAATGCAAATTATTTAAGCTGCAAAGATACGTGGCTCAGCACCCTGAGCTGTTAGCATTGCTTTGTTAATGAGCTCCTCATACTGTTGCTTTGCTTTCTTGTTAAGTGATTTGTAAAACTAGAATTTCATATTACTTTTACAGGCTCTTTCCCCTTCAAGGTGCAGTTGTCTCTTTGCTAAGTTGACTCCTGGTGGCTTGTGATGGTATCAAAGGCAACTTTTAAATATAGATCCCCTGTAATTATGCTAGTACCTATTTGCCAACTCAGTATTGATTTAAATTCAAGAAAAAATACTTTAGCATAAGTCTTTAACTGTTTAAACTTCAATTCTTGAGTTACTCAAATGGAGAGTATGTGGAGGATTTCCCTAACTAATATTCACCAGTGTCACTGAAGTCTGTATATATATATATTTCTGAAATACATTTCTTGCTGGGAAACAAAACCATTTATCTGAATTGCACACGTAAATGCTTTAGAACTGCAGCAAGGAATGTAGTTTGTGGCAACCTTCTGCTATTTAGACATAGTTTAAATGAAAACTGTTTAGATTTTAATGTAATACAGGTAATTTTGTTGCACGTTGAGTAGTTTTTTGACACAGGTTGAGTTGTAGGAGCATCTGCTGAGTGGTGTTTTCCACTCCCATACCAATACAGTGCGCTGGTATTAGACTCCTTGCAGAATGAATGACAGTTCAGCTTTGATATAACAAGGGAACAAATGGAGAGTTGTTTCAACCTCGGCATTGTAAGGCAGCAGTTTTCCTCGGAGTGTAAATGTGCTGAACCCAGCAGAATCAGTGCAATCTGAGAAAAGAATCTCTACAGTCACAACTAATTCATTTCTGTCTGTGCAGGAACTACCAAATTTTATTCTCAGTACTGCAAGATCCATTTACTTGGAAGTGTTTAACTACTGTTGTGGATATTGAAATAATTTAATGAAACACTAAAGTTATAATTTGCCTTTTAAGCATTTATTGACTTACTGGAGCGTGAAACTCTGTTCATAGTAAAATACAAAGCTAATGCAAGCATAGTGACTGCCATGGGAGTAGTAATGTTGGTTCTTAATTTGGGCAATAAATGTAACTGCATTATACAGTTTAGCTCAAATCTAGCCTTTATGTTATTTAGGTTAAATCTTGCCATGCTTTGTTGGTACGTATTAGGTATAGGTTATTCTGCCTTTGGAGGCTTGATGGTCTCTTCTTATGGTAGGAATCGGTAGCAGAAATAGAGAATTCAGTGTGCTTGTAAAAGATGATTACTTTAGCATTTTGCCTTTTTAAGTAAAAAGGACACTTGATTTTCCTTTGTTACTTCTTACCCAATGGATTCTTCTCACTTACATGACTCTTCAAATGTTGCCTTATGTTTCTTTCAGTCTTCTGACACTTAGTAGAAATAATGAGATTTTTAGTGGCATTATAAAAACTCATACATTGATGTTGTCTTTTCTTGTTTGTATTTTCAGTATTAAACTTCATTTCAAATATTTTTATAATTCTTTATAATACTACTTTAGCGTTGCTGGTGGTGACCTAAAATGACAATACTTCTACTGATAAATATGTTGCGATGCTAAGATCTGATTAAATGCTGGGTCTTTCTCATGGCCTTCACATTTTCTCAGCCTCTGCAGTTTTGGATGCTCTTAAGTTATGAGATAACCTGTGTTTTGATAAATCTGTTCTCTCCTTGACTTTACAACTCTGCTGAGTCTTAAGACTTTCCTGCTAAGTATTTATTTTCTGTGCTTGTGTACATTCTGCACCATCAAATCCTTTCATAAGTAATTTGATGTGATTATTTTGAAAGAGTAAGTCCTAAAATCTGTCTCCTCTCCTAGGCATCCTAAACCTTTAGGTCAAAGAGAATTGTACCCAGACGACCATAACTCTTAATCTGAAAATGTCTTACTGCAGGGTAACAGGGTCTTCCTTTGCTTACACAAGAGCTGGACAGTGTAGTACTGTCAGTGCACCATGATGAGTGAACATTTAAGACTGTATTTATTCTAATTCCTTGGTTGTTCTCAATATGTTGGTTGGTTGCAAAATCATCAGTACGCAGCTGCAAAAGAAATCAAACATCTATCTGCCAATAAATATATCTGTTATCCCAACAAGCCAGTCTTAGTTACTACCTTGGAGAGGACTACAGCAGAAAGGACAGTTCCGAAAACTAAATGCAAAATAAAGCCAAGGGTATTTTCACACCCTGGATGGCAGCAGAAATCTGAAAGTTTGCACTGTGAAGGTATGAGTGGTGTGTCCAAGTCTTGTTGGCATGAATTAGATTCTACTTACAGTTTGATTTTTCTCTTCTTTAGTATAATGCTTCACCGCAGCAGCAGAGAGATATAATAAAGAGTAGGAGTCTCGACAGGAGGCTACAAGAACCAATAGTTTTAACAAAATGGAGGCACAGCACAATTGTGTTGGACACCAACGATAAGGTAGGAGCAAGTTAAACAGTGTGCTGGAATACCAACTGTATCTGATGCGTAAAGCATTTAATCAAGCAGAAATGAGTATGCATGAATATCTGAAATCTCCTTTTTCTTGTGTTTTGTTGTATCATTGTGTGTAACATTAACTGAAACCAAGGGCTGTTTGGTAACTTTACTACTGCCTGTGAGTAGTAGCTCTTTTCTTGTTATCCTTGAAGTATTTTAACTAATGTCAGTTGAGGGTTTGGTGTGTACAGCCATTTTACTTACAATTTGGAATCTCCAAATTCAGTTAAGGCTATGGAATATAATTAAGATTTGCGTTCAAGAACTGTGCATGTAGGTGAGGTGTATTTCATACCTGAATGTTTTAATTCTAGGAAACACGAAGTAAGAATACACTTGAAAGATTGCAGATGAGTAATTGAAATATTAATAGAATTGAAATAAAAGTTGCACTTGCTAAAGTGAAAACTATGCCTGAAAGCTGAAAACAGTTGTATTATATAGGGGATTTATCCCTCTAATGACTGTTCCATGGATCTCCACTGTAATATCTTAAGGAAAGAGGAAAAACTGTGCATGGTTACTGCAGGGTTGGGATACTGTTATATGGACAGAACCGTGGGTGCTGGAATACTTGGTTTTGATCCCATCCAGAGCTAAGCTGTGTGTTTAGAAAGGAGCTGTGGGTTAGTAACAACAAAGACTGCCTTTTGCCCCTTCTTTGGGTGTGTTCTTGATAGCCTGTTTTGGCTGTACAGTAACAGACGATGTTCAGGTCACCAAGGAAGACAGAAGCTCTCCCTTGCTCTCCCTCCAGTTTGATTTTTGTCCCAGCCATTACGGCTTGTGCTGGGACATTCTGCCTGTGGATGAGGAGAGCTGATGTGAGCCGAGCTGGGAGGGACTGAAACGGGCTTTGTAGGGTGGTGACTTGCTGGTTTCTGTAACTTTACAGCAGTCTGTCCCAAGATTCATGGAAATGGAAATACTTCATAATGCTGAAATCTTAGCACAGACTACTCAGCATGAAATACCAGGAAGCAGCATTGTAAACTCCCTTATTCTAAAGATAAAGGGAAAAATGACATGAATGTAGAATTGGGGATATGGAGAAAAGCCTGTAAGTGAGCCTGTGTAATTGCAAATCTCAAAGACAAACTAAAATGGAGAAAACATAGCAGTTGTAATTAAAACGGATCTGCTGCCCAGAATGTTACTTGCTTGACCTGTTGTTTCCGGTATGTTTTAATAGCTTCCCTTGTTGAAATGGAGTATAGGAGAGTGGGTTGTCATGAGTTGACTTAGTTCCTCAGAGTAGGATTTAAATTGGATTTGATCTTAAGCTTTTGAGTTGTCAGTGTAGAATACATCACACGTGGTGCTGAGGAGGCATTGGACCGTGCCTAGCTGGAGACTTTGCACCTGCAGGCATTAGTTTAGCTCGAGCAATTCCGAGGTCCCTCCCATCCCTGCTCCTCTGTACGCATCCTCTTGTACCAGGTGTGGCATGGCGTGAGGACAGCCTCGACAGAGTCCTAGTAAATCAAAGCTGAGTGGGCGCTTCTAGCCTCATTTGCAGTTGACACTTCACAGGTATGAACAATTCTGCTGGAGATAGCTTGAAGTTTTGGCCTTGCTTTAAAAGGAAGAATTATAAAGTGCGTTTGGGGCATAAGATATACTTCTGTTCTGGAATGACCTTTGTGTAGTGCTGCAGTGAATGAAGAAGCTCTTGTAAAAAATTGAGTAAGTGGAGTTGTTTACTTTCCTTCAAACCCAATGTTCAATACCAAGAGCTTCAACTTAGTGAAGCAAATCTGAAATTATACAAATACCTAGTGTCATAACTAAAAGAAACTGTATATGTGAGCCACATTTGTAAAGTCTAAGTCAGTAGTTTTGATTTCCTTTAACAGCTTCAAAACATGCAGGCAATGTGTATTTTTTGATGGTAAGGATACTAGATAGTTCATATAAAGCACAATGATTTGAGAAAATTAAAACTGTGTAATGGAGCAATAAACTGGTATTTTGTGGAAAGTCAAAATTTGTTTAGTAAATTGATGCACCCATTCTGTTACCACTGGCAGGTACACTGTTAGATATTCTGCTTTAAATTATGTGGAAAGTGAATAGTTCTTGTTCCAGAATTGCTTAGTGTATGAAAGCTATCTCAAATTCAGAAGGAAATAGACAGAAAACCGGCTGGTATTGCCTGGGTAGGCATGTCAACCCCAAGTTAGCTTTTGAACTGACTCCTGGGGAAGCTGTTTCCTTTTTGTTTTCTGTATTTGTTTTTCCTGGGAAAACGATACAGCTTGATTCTATGAAAAAAGGCAGTCAAAAAAGTGCTTGAAATATGTCAGAGTGAAAGTATGGGCTGCTGACAGAATTTGATGGTATCAGGTGTACTTGTTAACTGTTTATTGGCTGTGGCACATACCTGTATGTAGCCATCATCTAAAAAAATTGGTACGCAGAGGGAAAAATACCTTCCTGGGAGGGACAGTGTTGATTGCCTTAATTTGAGTTTCCCCCCTGCCCACAGACATCTAAAAATATGGAGCACTTAAGCTGTTCTTAGGATTGCTAATGTTCTCTGTTATTGTGCTACTAAAAGAACTAGTGGGCCACTTTTGTAGGTAGATTTGCAAGTGAATTTTAAAGCACGGATGTGCAGAGTGTTATGCAATGCTGGAAAAGCAAACTAAATTTGGGAGAGCTACCAAAGGAATTAAAAAGAGGGAGGAGGAGAAATGTGTTAACAGCAACACAGAACAAGTGACTTTTTTCTTCTGTTTGAAAATCCTTCCCAGATTTTCAAGCGGTGTATTTGTGCAAAGCAATCACTGCCTCAGAAGAAATGCATGTGCCTTTTTTGTTCCAGACTGGCAATTTTTCTAGTTTTCAGGGATTTAATACTTTCATATCGTCCGTACTTAACATCTAGTTTAGAACAAAAGCCTGAATCTTTACAAATTTTCAGTGCTTGATTATAAGGAAATCTATGATCAGGCTCTGCAAAAATTAATAGAGCTGGCATATGCTTTTCTACATGTATAACAGTATATTGTACTAATCTTATGTTTACTAACCACACAGAAACATCATCTGCTCTTTAAAAACTTGATATTTATTACATGGTGCCCTGTAACAAGTTACTATTATAAATATGCTTCATAAATGGTTAGCAATGTCATGCAAAGAATCTGCCCCTTAATAAGGGTGGAAGCTTTGCTTTAAGCTGATAGAGTAAGTATTAACATTTTTTTCAAAGAGATGTGTGCAAATTAACCCAGTTCCATTGTTCTCTGTAAATCTTAAAAGAACGCAGTTTGGTAAGCATGTTTACAATGTGACTATCTAAGAATATCGTACAAGCTTAAAAATACAAATTTTCTGGTAATGTGTGAGTGTGTATAGAGAGAGTATCTTTAGTGTTAAAAATGTTAAAGGAATTGCAAGAAAGATACTAACTTGTGTTGTCTATTTGAATTTTATAGGAGTCATCAACTGCTTCTAAGGCCAGTTTTCCTGAAAACGAGTCCTCTCCTTCTTCACCAAAGCATCAAGCCACAGTCAGTATGCAAAATGTTTTAATAGATAAGTGGATGTTGTAGAAACTGGGCTATTCATGATTAGAGAATTGAGGGTAAACCTACTTGTTACTGAGAAAAATAATGGGATAACACTATTTGAAGGCTTTACATTTTAAAAGGAATGTATTGTGTCCAACTGTGCTTTCAGGAAAAATGTAAATATCTTTGGTTTATATACAGCTTGGTGATAGGAGATTAGGTTAAAAAAAAAATACTGTGAAATAGTTACATCAGATTATGTAGAATTCAGTTTGCTTCCTCCAAGAATTGTGTCTTCTCACCAAGAAACTCTGAAGGTAAAAGCAGAAACAAAGTCCTCCTCCACAGAATCTCACACTCTTACTGTCAGTAATAGTTGGGAGTATTTGAGGTCTTTATTTTTTTACTTGTGTTTCAGTCTCGTTGAAAAGACATAAATAAACTATGTCTTTTTGATTTAGAGGAATAACTACTGGGAGGAAATATTAAGCTTGTTTAACTCATGAATGTTTAACAGATTATTTTTTTGTGGTTTATATTTTAAATATAATCACTGCTTTTTGAACAGTGGGAAGTAATTAAAAAAACGAAGGTTTTGTATTTAAAAAAAATTTTGGAACCCTACTACAGTAGTATCAGAATGTGTGCCTTGATCAATTTTAGCAGCCTTTTAGGAGGTAGCTCAGGGCACAAAAGGCACGACTTCTCCTATTTCTTACTTTGCAGAAGAATGGTTCTCTGGCTTATTCACGCTGATCCATTCTTACAACACTTCAGACAGTTTTCCACAATAAAATAAACATTGTTTATTAGGCAAGCATAGTTGATAGCCTTACACACAAACAATTATTGCTGCGTGTATTCTAAATTTTTGAAATATGGCTCAGACCTTGAATTATTAAAATAGTATTTTGTAAAAGAACTTGCTGCTTCTTTAGATAACAGGAAAAAAATAATCTATATTTTCTTTAGCTGTCTCATGGGATTTAATTTTACAAAGAAATCTTGATGAATTTTTGTGTTTTTTATTCTTAACTTGCTTTCTACTTCCTTTTCCCCGACTACGTTAATTTTCCCATTAGTACCCCCTAGTGTTGCTGCTAAGTAGGGCATTGTGATACTTTTTCTGAATAACTCTTTGGAGCATTCCCACTGGTGCTACCATCAGTAGTTTATTAAAACCATAATTTATTTGAGAAAGGGGTCACGGGTTGCTCAGTCATGAAAGATGGCAACAGACCACTTGCTAAAGGCAAAGCAAAGGGCTGTTAGTG
This sequence comes from Thinocorus orbignyianus, assembly GCA_013400375.1. Classification (NCBI taxonomy): domain Eukaryota; kingdom Metazoa; phylum Chordata; class Aves; order Ciconiiformes; family Thinocoridae; genus Thinocorus; species Thinocorus orbignyianus. Next base: position 520,511 of record VXBW01005995.1, read on the forward strand.
GTGCTCTGCATGAGTCACAAAAAGTGAGCTAAAAAATGGGCTCCTTTTTTTGTTTGTTTTTGGAGGGAAGTGCCTCATTTCTTCTATGAAAAGACAGGTTTTGGAAAATAATGTATGCATCACCGGTTTAGGAATGCATTCCAGCCCAATGGAGATACTAGATTGGGTAAGAGTAGCAGTTACCATTGAACTGAAATAACATCTAAACCCCCAACTAAACACTATTTGCCTTGAAAATATGTAATTTTTGTATTTTATGTGCTGTGCTTGAAACATGTAGATGAAATTTTTAAGATTGATAAAAAGCAGATATGTTTGTTTTGTAAGAGTGTTGTTATAGTATTCCAGCAAAACGTTTCTCTTCTGTACTGTATTTTGCAATTATGATCCACTTAAATTTGGGATTTAGAGGAGAATCCTGAATTCTGTTTTCTTTCGCTGTAGCATTCAGGACGTTTTTGTTACAATAAAACTAATTTTGATCCTTTCCCTTACTGATGGTTTCAAGTAGTACCTTAATTCCTAAATTAGGGACTGCTAGAAGCTGTTAATGAGAAGAAATTTATGAAAAAAAAAATTTAGCTTTCCTTTATCATCATTCACTGAGGAAAAGGCTGGGGTGACAGGAGAAAATTATATCATTTGCTACCTCATTGTCAGTGTCACAAATGGTATAAATTAATGGTTTTTGGTTTATCCTAGAATATTTTCCCGTACATTTGTGGGTTTTGGTGTTGGGTTTTTTTTCATAGAAACTAGAAATACTCACTCCAAATATTTGAAACTTGCAAATAACCTTGTTTTACCAGTGTTCTTTTTCCACTGTTCACTGGCTGATCTCCAAATTAGTACAGAGGCATACCAATATAAATTATTTTCATCAACAAGACATAACTAAGTAGTTTAGAATTCTAATGTCTTGCTTGGGGACAGGAAAAAATGGGACATCAAAGAAATCTTTCACTCATCTGTTTTTGAAATGAATATGTTAATATTTTTGTGCATTTCAACCATGTTTTATGTAAGATATGCAACTATGTTAAAATAACTTGGAAGAATTTTGTCAGGGAATTTGGGCTGTTTGTTTGTCAACCATCTCCTTTTTTAGTAAAAGACACAAACACAAATGTGCTGTTACTTAATTCATTAAAATTTCCACTGTCTAGTACTGCAAGTGATTTAGCTTGGCTTGTCCAAAGCACCTAGGCCTTGAAGGAAAGCTTTTTATCTTCTGAATGGTAATGAGTACTTCCCCAGAGGAATTTTGATATTGCTGATCTCTGTGTAGCTTCTTGAAGTTAAAACATGGGCAAAGATGTCTCGTTGCCAGAAATTGATTACGTGGGGGATTGAATTTAATCTCCCAATGGCAGTAGAAGCAGATTTTCTTTTACGTTTAAGTTTACTCTATCTTACAGGGTCAAGAGAAGTATGGGTTGTTGAATGTGACAAAAATTACAGAAAATGGGAAGAAAGTTCGGTAAGTCTTGGAATTATAGAAGTACATGTGCGTAAGAGTTTGTGTAAGGCATCTGACTTTTACATTAGGACAGCATTCTTACTTTTTGTCTGAATTTGCCTTAGAGGTTTTCCTGTAGGGGACAGTGTTCCCGTATCCCAAAGTATGTGTTTCTTCCAGTGAGCTAAAGAGAGTGGCCAAGTGCAGAGTCTTGGGAGTGCTCATGGATGAGAAGCTCAACATGAGCCGGCAGTGCGCGCTGGCAGCCCAGAAAGCCAACGGTATCCTGGGTTGCATCAAAAGAAGTGTGAGCAGCCAGGGCCAGGGAGGGGATTCTCCCCCTCTACTCTGCGCTTGAGAGACCCCACCTGCAGTACTGTGTCCAGTTCTGGAGTCCTCAACATAGAANAGAGGCAGAGGCTTCTGTACACCGGGGCTCCACACAGGACAGTGATTTCATGAAGGTGTACTGATGAGACAGCTTTTAAACACGGGATTGATTTATTTAAGTGAAAATCTGTATAGGTTATAACCTGTCTTGTTCCTTGGATAGAATCAATGTAAAAGAGGCTTTGAGACTTTCATCTCCTTTAATTTCCAAGGAACGTGCACATTGTGTGTTCCCTAATTCTTCCTTCACTCTGCTTGTGAAGGGCTTGAAACAGAATGTGTCGCTCAACGTTGGTCTCCCTGTAGGTGATGAATGACCCAATTTCTAACTTCCTTTCTTTGCCTTACAGGCAGGCATTTACACTATAAATAATAATGTATGATCAAGTAATGCTGTCTTAACTTACATTTCGGGTGTTCTGCAAAGAGTCAGCGTACTGCAGAATACTGCAGAAGTGTGACACATCCTCACATTTAATTTAGATTTACCTTTTACTTTTTTACTTCTAGTATTTTTAATGTAATCTTTTCGGTCTAACACTGTGTTACCTAAGTCAGTGTTTCACAGACTTTTGATACACGAAGAATGCTGTTCTTGAGGATTAAGAAAATCAGCACCCAGCTGATCTTCCAGAGCCACCCTGACCTAGTCTGGTGCAGCTGGGCAGCACATCTGTCCCCCAGTTTGGTTCCTCAGATCTGTTCCTAAGAGCTTGGTAGGAAAGGGTGGACAGGGGCTCCTGTAAGCTGCTACTGGTACAGTAGACTCCCACCACTTAGGTTACGTCTGTTGGAATCATTGATCTGTGCTGCTGGGCTGCTACACAGAAAGATGCCATCCTGTCACTGTGAGAGCTGTTGAATAATAATTAGTGTTTGGGCAATGGAAATAGATTGTCAGGGCTTGTCAAGATTTTTATTTTTTTAACCTCAGGAGATCAGGTACTCAGGCATAAAAGCCTGAGTCAGACAGCTGGAACAACGCGTTTGTTCTTTTCCTGCATTCTTTAGATGTGTAGCAAATATTTTATTGCCAGTGTAAATGAGCTTGTTACATAAACATGGGACACTTGCAACCCAGTTAGATGTGATCAATCACTTTCAGAATTATGCAGCACTTTGCCATAGTCTAAGTACACAGTAGACTGAATGTTCCAGATTAGCCCCTTTGAAATTATAAATGTATGGTGTTTCTCCTGATGAACTGCTTCCACTACTAATTAGCTTTGTTTAATTTAGACTTTGATGGTCAGGCTGGGACTGTTAACATATGTTCCCTTCCACAAATATGGTAGCAATTAAGACCTGCTGATGGCACTAATGACTGTATATGTGGTTAAGTGTATTAACACACAAGTCAGCTGGGCAGCAGTGAGGGACAGTTTAAATATCTACTCTCAAAGACAATTTATCTTACGTTTGTTTACAAATATTTGCAGAAAGAATTGGATGTCATCGTGGGCAGTGTTACAAGGTTCTTCACTACTGTTCACTAAAACCCAAGGAAGTGGAACTGGCTGGGTAAGCTCAAGAAGAACCCCCACCCTCATTTTTAGTGTTAATTACATAAAGCACAATAAATAAAAGGGCTTAACTACTGATATGCATGCATAGTTTAGAAAAAATAAGCGTGTGTAAGTTATCAGGAAAATAGTTTAATGTAACAATTATGATGTAGAATGAAAAGAGAACCAGTTTTACTTTCTTATATTTCAGAAACATATTTGATAAGTAAGATACTGATAAAAAGGTATTCAGGTGCTCTGTAAACTTGAAGTTTCTGCTTCAGGCCAAATATTTTTTGAGTTATTTACTCTGTCTAAGCATACTGTTTTACTGTCCTTGGATATTTTTTTATAAACTTTAGGTAATTTTGATTTTGATACATGTAGTAAAGAAGATAATCTGGCACTTGGCTTGTTGCATTGGGCTGTTTGAATAATGTACTATTGTTCTATCATTTAGTCTTTGCCTTGCTGGATTCTGTATTTTATTTTTCATCTGCATAGTGCATGACAGGTATTTGTGTCTATTTTGATGTCTGATGAAGAGCTGAAGAGAAACATCACACTGAAGATGATGATTATTCAGTTCTTACATCATCTCTAGTTTAACAGCACTATAATTAAGTTAGCTATATTTATCCAGATGCATTCCTACATTAATAGGTATAGAAATGGTTCTTTTATCTATGGCTTCCCTACTTTTGGGGGTCTAGAATATCTAAAGAGAGGTCAGATTCAGTATTCATTGTTCCTAGTGTGTTATCGTGTGAATTCCAGCAAATTCCATCTCACAGATACATACTATCTTGCTGTGCTTTGCTGATCTTTCTGCTTGGCCCACTTTTCTCCTGATGTGCTGTGCCGCTTCTTGAGTAGCGAATTAATATTGGCAATTCTTTTCTAAAGCATTTTAGAGTTCATTTCAGAGCTAGAAACATCATTTTTTCGCCCTTCTGTTGGAGTGTTTGGAAAAAAATCCAAGGGGTGAGGATGGATAAATAACATTGAGGGTAGAAGGGAATGGAAAGATTAATGTTGGGCAAGATGGTCAAGCAGAAGGAAATGAACAAGGAAGGAAAAAGAATGAAGAGGCACAAGATAAGGTAAACTATGCTGTCTGGTAGGGAGTGGACTTGGTGAACTACGGAGGTCTGTCTGCCCACACCATGTGTGGGGAGAGGAAGGGAATGTGGTGTGCACCAGAGACAAAGCACAGAAGGCGGCATAGAAACATGTATATATCTGGAAGTTACTGACTTTCCCACCTGTGAACTTTGAGACATTAGGTAAATAAAATAGCAATTATTCATCAGTGAGAAAAATACTGCCATAAGAAAAGGAACAGAACCTGTGAATTTTTATTAATGTAACTCTTATGACAAAATATGCTGAAGAAATATTGAAGAACCTTAAAAAGTGAGCTTTGAAGCAGGAAGTACTGGGATTTGGAAGGTTTTAAAACTCATTCCTTTACTTTACTCCATGCCCTTTAGTCATTGTCTGTTGTTTAGTCAAGTTCAGTTTTATCACCCTACTTCATAAAATGGAGAATTCCTAGCCATTCTGAGGTGAGCTTTGATATTTAGTCTCAAAGCACAAAGAATACTGTTATTTTTCCAGCATGCTAATACAAATGATGGAAACTGATAAGGATCCAAAAAGTACTTTGGTTTTATAGGTATAAATATGCATGTTTGGAAAAAAAATCATTTCACGAAGTAACTAGTCAAGTTCCCCAAACTCTGTTACAGCTATTAATGCTTTTAGTCCAAATGTAGCTGTAGATCAAAAAACTATTATTTTAACTGTGTGTTAATATCATTAAAGCACCCAGTACTAAACTAAGATACTGTTTATGGATGTATGATACTGTTACAAATGAACGTGTGCCCAAATGAATTATCCATAAAAAATAGTCATGCAACTCTGCTTATTGCTTAGGGATACTAGCATGAGTTATGTTGCACCTTTAAAATGCAGTTATTTGGTAGGGGGTGAAAAAAAAGCATAAATTCTTTCGATAGTTTAAGTGTAGCAAAAGTATTTAGTCACAGTATTTGTGTGTGACACTGTCAAGTGTTGGAGTAGGGTCACCAAGATAAATATCAACAGTATGAACAGAAGTGAAGTTGGATATATTAAGGGAGAATTTCTTTCGAAGACTTTGTTGTATACCTGCATACTCACAGTTGGGTTTGTAAATATGTAATTAAATATTCAGCACACGCTCTTTTTGCTCTCTGAGGGTGTTAAAAATCTCACCTCTCCTGAAACTTTGATCTCTGTTAGTATTTTAATAAAATGAAGTCAAGTCTAACAGTCTGACACATGGTAAGAAGTACACTTCTTCATCTTATGAGAAGAATATTTGTTTAGCATTCGTCTAGTGATTGATATAACCATATCTTCTTTTCTGTGCATTTTTTTGTGACTTCATCACTTTTCTTCCCTTTTCTCATCAAGTCATTTTGCCAAGGGAGCTCGCTTCCTGAGCTCTTGCTCTCGCTGCTTTCTTCTTGGAAAAATGCTCTCAGTCGTCGACCTGCTGTCACCTATGTAAACTCTGACCAAGTTTCAGCTATCACTGTATGTGTTCTTGTTGCATGCCTCTTGTCACTGTAAGGCTATCTGCCACTAATCTTGAAAGTATATATGAATTTTTCCAAGGTTTAAGTTTTGTCACTTCATGTAACACCTTGTGTATCCTGTTTGCTGAAAGTCATCCAGGATGCAAATTAACACACATGTATTGCAATAATCCTGTAATTGTTCTAATGGAACAAAGTAAAAAGAGTATCTGGTTCATCAGTGCCAGAATTATAATCCCACATTTACGGACTATTTGGACCACTAGTGTCTTGACTAATAAACAGCATGATACGGTCAATTCTTTAACAGATATTTTGTCTAAATGTTTCTAACACAACTAATTTAGGATGTTTTTAAAGTGCCTACGATGCCCTTGATACAATGATGTACACGTTTTTGGTTAATTCTAGCTATAATTGGAATACCCAAAAATGTAAATGCTATGCAAGAAAGCTGAAATAGGGGTTCTAGGCTGTATATGCCACATACAGAAAGCTGGTGTAAATTTGTATGACTCTTTTTATTTATAATATAAGCATCTGTAGTTAGGCACGTTTTAAAGTGTAGGTGCCGAGCACAGAAGTGCTGCTTATCAGAAACTGATAAAGTGTTGGTAACTAATATGGAAGTTTGTTGCTAAAGGTGGGTGAGGAGGAACTTAGATAATGATTCTAGTATTAGAAGAAACAAACAAGCCTGACTGGTTGCATTGTTTTTTACTATCGCTTTCTCAGCACTCTTATCAGAATCAAACTAAACCTTTCTTGGAAAAAAATCATATGCTGAAGACGTTAGAAGCAATGTTTCAATAATTTCTTGAGGATTTTAAAATGTTGATGATGTTTAAAACTTTTTTTTAGTATCCTGGTTTGTAGTTCCTGAAAAGTGGAGAGAGTGCACTGTCTTGAGTTTGGTTAAGATTCCTGAGACTTCTAGAATGACTATTTTGATGAGCTGTACCTTAATTCTTAATGTTTTTCTGTAATGACGAGTAACTGTAGGCTTGTTCTTATTAACCTTGTGCTAAAAATTATGCAACTACCTTTTCTTTGTCAAATTCATTGCTATGTGTGTGGAAGACTGGAACAGATAACTTATATGCAGTTTGCTATTCTTTAAAATGCTACTTTCTACAAGGAAATCTGTGGATTTTTTTTAATGGATCTTTTCACAGAAATTTAAATTTCTGCTATTGGAAAGAAATTGTCTCAACTTTTGGTGTGAATGAGTAGTAATAGCTATTGTCAGATTTTAGCAATGGGACTCATAAACCACAGCAAATGGTAACCACTTAGAAGGATTCATCTGTCAACCTCCTGTAATGGGCACATGTCCTCACTATCAGTGGTGGTTAACCAAAAGTGGGTAAACTTCTCAAACATCAAGGAAATAAATGCTCTTCAAGGTTTCACATGGGTGCAAAATCTTGTTTACTGTATTATGCCACTGTGTCTGTGGCTAAGGATGTTACATGCGAATTACTACAACTCATCACTGTTGCACAGTTGATTGTACAGGAGGTCAGTCGATCATCATGAAAACTATTTGGAATGCAAGTACTCCTGTCAGAGACTGGTTTCACAAAACTTCCGTTGTGTTGCTATGACTATACAGAATATCTTTATATTTTCCTTTTTTTGTTAAAGCAGTAAGTGCTGGAGCTCCCTTACCTTATCTTCTGGGCTGGGCCTCTCTCAAAGGCTCTGCTCTAATTAAAAAGAAATCTTCTTGGATGGAGTATCTGTCAATTAAGTTAGAAAGTGGAAGGTGATTTTTTTTCCCAAGTGCTATTTGGCATTGGGTAAATTAGAAATATTTCCTTATTCTGATATTTCATGGGTAAAATAAAGAAGTTAAGATGCTACTTTCCATTCAACACTTAACTCCCCTCAGGACTCAAAGCAGGGAGATTTTCCAGTGGTAAACAGGCTTTCTGAAACACAATTAACATTAATTAACATCCATGCTGGGAATTTAATCAGAAGCAGCAGATTAGTTCTGTTTTCTGAACTGCTTCTTCTCCCCTTGGATATGGCTGCTGGAAACCTGTGCTCGCAGCAAGGAGCTTGTCCTGGGGCTTAGGTCCCCCAGAGCTGTCACACGAACAGCATTCACACATCAAAGACTTCTTAAAGAAATAGAAAAGAACCGTTTTGGTGGATCAGATGCTACAGGCTTCCCCTGGAACTACAGCATTGCATTTTTGTGCTGCAATCAAGCTTTTTGTTTGTATGGGTCACTGATTTGGTTTCCTTGAGGAATAGTGTTTCAAAGCTATGCTGTGTAGGTTGAAACCCTAGTACAAGTACTTGATTTTTAAAAATTGTTGTACCTAGTATAAATGTAAAAGTAGTAGGTAAAAATAGCTCCCTGATGTTTTCCTCCAAATTGTTTGAAGGGTTTTATTATCACTTCTTTTATTTTCTGGTTGTTTAATAGCTAGACAGTGAAACTGAGTTCTGTTTATTTGCTAGGATGTGCTCCAGTGGTGCAACAAGCTCTACAGCAAAATGTAAAATAATGTGAAAAACATTGTTGGAAAAAAATAATATATGCACAAGCTATCCATATATATTATGAAAATGTACAAACCGAAAGTGCTCTTTCAGTGTAGGAGGGATGTGATTCCCATCTAGCAAAGCTACTGTATGTGGTTTGATATTTGGCTTTAAATACAAACATTGATTAACTGACAGAATTGTTTTGTTGTTGCTGTTCAGTTACTTGTTAGCCAGTTCTGTTTGAAATTTGTGACTGTCCTGACTAAAATCAAGCTACAATCAACTGCTGTGTGAACTTCTACCATTTGTGATTGGGGAAAAGAAGCTCTGCTGGAATCTGTTTGGCATTTGAAGTTAGGGAATTTTAAGGGCTTTAGGGCAGCTTTTAATAGGCATGCTTAAAGAGTGTTTTGTGTGTGCTTTTTGTTTTCCTGGTATCTTGTCTGTTGATTTGTGGCAAAGTACTCTATTTGCGTTAAATTGTATAGACTTTAAATAACATATAGTATATTTAGAGGATTGCAAGACTGTGTACCTATTAGGAGTTTCTTTCTCTTTAAGTTTCTCATCAATGTTCCTTTTTTTCCAGAAGTTTGGTGTCAATCAATCTAAGCCAGAATTTACAGTGGATCTCAAAGGGGCATTAATCGACTGGGCCTCAAAGGACAAATCCAGCAAAAAGAATGTTATTGAGGTGAATTATTTTATTAAATGCAGAATTGTATGTACTTTAGTGATGTAAGAATTTTTCTCTAAACTTAAAATCCAAGACCTTAGTTAAGTTTTCTACTTTTCTTCCTACTCAAATGTAGACATATCTTAGTACCTGTGAGAAATGTCCATTTTTAGTATGTCTGTGTGTGATTATGCTTTTAAATTTTAAGCAGATTCTTATTGACTGGTTTTACTGGTAAACAGTCTTGAGTGGCTATACATTATCTAAAAGTTATACCAGGGAGAAGTTTAATTTTATTTATGATTTCACTTTTGAGTTCTAGTGTATTTATCAATTCTGATTATATCCGTTTTTATTTCTTTAAAGCTAAAAACACGTCAAGGAACTGAGCTCTTAATTCAATCTGACAATGACAGCTTTATTAATGAATGGTATAAAGTTCTTAACTATACCATCAACAATCAGGTATGTGTTTGAATCTTAAAGGCTGTATTTTCAAGTTAATGTTATTCAACTCCTAGTGCTTCATGTGCATCTTCATTTCCTGATTTTTTTGAGGGTAGGCAGGAGTTCGAGGATATGGCAGTTCCTGGTGGATGGTCCAATGGATTAAGAACCAGGAGGTGTGGGCTGACCTCCAGCTCAGAAATGAGCTTCATTCTGTGGCCACATACTTGTTCTGTTTCAGTGACCTCAAAGGTTTGAATAGAAAGGGAGCGAAGTGGGGAGGGCAGGGAGAATGGTGATGACATACATTAATCATCGTTTGATACTGCTATTCGTCTAATAAGGCTGCACTTAAAGTGCAAAATAAAAGGCCTGGCAAAAACTTGTATTACCTCTTTTTACAAGACAGCATAGTGCCAACTAATTATCAACAGAAAAGTGATCAAGCATTTGTTCTTGATTTGTCAAACAAAACTTACCGTTTTTGAATTCAGAAGCTGGAGGAGATCTTGGAGATTCTGTTGTATCAAGTTGGCTCCATGTGTATTCTTAATTTTTATAGTTAACAGGCATGGCTGCTGCTCATAAACTGCATTTATGTTGCTTTTGATGTCAGTTAGTGGCATTCATTTCTCTTAGCTCTGATAGTGTTTTCCACATATGGCTGTTTTTCACCTAAACGCAGCAGGCTAATGCAAATGGTTTAGTTTCATTCTTAGCACTCATGGTTTAGGCTCCTGATCTTCTGCTGTTTTCTGGTACAAAAGTGTTCTGACCCTTAATAACCAGGTAAGGCAATCACTCGATGATAGCCTTCTCCTGTCTGCCCCCTGTAATACAACTGAGGCCACTTCTTCACTGCTTAAATATAAGTGAAAACAGAAAAGCTGAGATACACTGAGATGACAACTAGGTATTAAATATTAGGTTGAGGTAATGAATGGTGCAGTGGGGAGAATGGTGATATATTTGCTGCTGGGAGGAGCCAAGAGACCTAAGATTACAAGGGAAAAGTTCAAAAAGAGCATTTATTAAACTACCTGATAATTTGGAGCACTGAAGCTTTGGGTACCAAAATCCGTAATATCTGAAGCAAGCCTATAGTTTCAGAAACTGTATGGTATAGTAGCTGTGAATCTCTTTCGCAGGACAGAGATGCTAGTTCTAGTGTGATGAGATCTTCCTCAAAAGAAGGTACAGATTAGATTCTGGTCTCTTTGCTCCTTTAGGCTGCTGACAGGGCAATAACACAGGGCAAGAATTTTAGACATTGGCATATTTACTTTTTCAGAGTGAGTCCACTGTATCATTTGACAATGATGTAATTTTCCACCCAGAGATCAGAAACAGGGTAGATGCTCTAGAAGTGTTTCTTAGACTCTACCAAACAGCTACTTCTGTAGCAGGCCATGTAGTAGCTGATGTTTGTTTACTGGATTTGAAAAAAACATTTCTGTTGTCTGTCAGTTGATGTAATGAAGCGTTATCATGAAGGGCTGATTGTACTTTGTTAGATGTCCAGAAGAACTTCCTTATTGGGTGTTGTGATCAAATAGTGTTTCTCAAAGTTACTTGCTCTGCCAGTGAGAATGGCATCATCTCTGAAGATATTTTTAGCATCTAGAGTTTAGGAGAGTAACAACTGGGTATCATTATAGGGAAAGAAACCCATATTGCACAACTGTCTATGGGAAACCTGTTCGTTAATGCTGTATTCTGTGAATTTGCAAACTGATCACTGTGTGTTGTCTTAAATCTAATAGGTAGTAGAGTCTGATGAGGCATTAGAAGATGAAATACCGGATTCCCCTGGGGTGGAAAAACAAGACAAAGAAAAAGAGAAGGAGAATAAAGACTCTAAGAAACTTCGTTGTGAGTTGAAAATTTTCCATTAATTGACTTCTAGCAATGCAAATTTTTATTTTTTGCATCTTCAGGATTATGTTTAAATAGCGAAGAATTCAGAATGAGAGCTAGGAATGAAACTACTACACTTTGGAAAAGACTTTGGTATAGATCATTCTACATCTTGGTGACAGATCGGAGATGTTCTTCTTTGTTTCATTAGTCATAATTGAAAAAAGAAAAAAAAAGAAAAAGTACCAGATGTCTTTAGCTTCTGGTGTATGATACATGAAAAACAGGAGAAAATAGGCAGTGGTTAAATGAATTATTTTGAAGGTGTTGTCAGATGCACAGAAGTAATTACTTGCTTGTTTCCTCCGACTTGCATAAGTTGTTTTGAATACGAATTCTTTCTCCTTTTACATGTTCAAAACTAATTGAACTGTTTTACTTGGATTTTGTCTGTGGTACAGCATCTGTAAATATTTGCACTGTTAACTTAAACTGCAGTTTTGCTAATCTGCTAATGATGTTATATTGGCTTCTTTAGGAAATGTAAACATTTTTAATAACACCTTCAAAATTCTAGAGCTAAATTTCTTTTAGCCACAGAAATTTCTTCCTATGCACGCAAATATATTAATCAGGCAGACTATATTCTGTCTTTTATTTCCATGCTTTATATGTCATTTACAAGGAAGTATTTATTTATTTCAAAATAGTTAACTTAATGAAAGTTAGGACCAGTTTTGAAACATAGCTATAATTTTAAAGTTGCATGTCGATTCCATATGTAAACTTCCATTTAGGTAGTTTCACAGGTGGCATTTGGTAGGAGTTTCAGAAAGTTAAGGAAAATATGTAGATGAATTGCAAGTTTTAATTCAGTTTTTCATGTGGCTTTGAGCTTTTTTTTTCCTTGGCAGATAAATGCAGTGTCTGTGGATATTCATGCCAAGTGCGTTTCTCTTTTCAGCAGTGAAAGCACCTAGCAATATAGATTCCACAGACCAGAAAAAGACCAAAACGAAGCTCAAGAAGTTTCTTACAAGGCGCCCTACGTTACAAGCTGTCCGTGAAAAAGGCTACATTAAGGGTAAATGAACCTTTTTAACAAAGGAAATAATTTGAAAATCTGACTTTGGTAGTTCATGTGTAACGTGGGGTTAAAATGGTCAAGTTTTAAAGTAAAACACATGTATATAGCTGTTTTAACAAAACTGTTGGATGTGTAGTGGAAGTGGTGATTGATTGTTCCTCTTCTGAGCAGTGCTACTTGCCACTAAACTTCGTGCAGGATGTCCTCTCCTTCTGCTCGTTACTGGCAGAACTGCAGTCAGAATTCAGGGCTCAACAACCTGTTTGGACTTGGAGTGGTTTTTAGTTAGAGAATCCATTTGGTTTGCTGTTCTGAGCTGGAAACTTCAGACAGCTGATAACCATTTGTGAATGCAAGGGAAAGAGAAGTCCTTTGGGTACAGAGCTGAATGTATGTACTCATCTCTTTCACGAGTGTATTTTAGTCGGAGTGGAACTAGAAAATCATGTGCCATCTCATAAGAAACGAAATATTCAGGCATACCAGGATGAGTATAAAGGAATCATAACTTAAACATGTTTTTTCTCTAACCTTTTTTGAATGTATACAGTTTTTAAATTGTTTCACAAGGAGTCTTAAAGATATTCTTGTATCAAACTTATGAAAGAATGGATAATTTAATATATACTTCCATTTGTCACACTTGTAGAAACTGTGAGAGAACAGTATTTGCACAGGTTTTAAGTTAATGTGTTTGTGTAAATTATTGACTTGGTACTCACTGTAAAACTCTATTTATTTGTATGCTTTAGCAGGACTTGTTAGGAGGTGCTTTACTAGGGTGACAATAGCATATGGGCAGGCAAATAGCAGACCAAATCCTACTGTGATTTGTCTAACTACATACTTCAATAGGTGTGCTTCTGTTGCATGTGGCGTTTGATATATTTGTGTATCTACAAATATAATTTAATTGTAAATGATGGATTTTTTTAATTGGGATAAGGAGGCATTGTTCCCAGCCTTTGACGTTTTGCTCTGCTTTACAGCTTAGCATTCATGTCGTGGCTCAGTGACGTAACTTCTGACATTAACAACAGTGAATGCTAAGCCAAGTTTCATTTGTACACGATGACTGGATTTTTAATAAAGACATTAAGGAATGGAGAGTTTGTTGTTATTTAAAAGCATGGTGTAAACTTTTAAAGTTGGATCTGCCCTGTACAGATTTTACCTTTACTGTATGAATGAAAAATACAGAAGTCTTATTTAAAAGCTCAGTGCACTTTTGTCGCTGCTAAAGAACAAGCTTAGTAAAAGGAAAACTTGGCGAATGCAGCGTGAGCAGAAAAAAAACAAAACGAAAATTTCTAAGAAAAAAACCCCAAATCACTCGAAACAGCATGCACTAAGCAGAGAAGTAACTGCTAAATTTTTGTTTCATGGAAATGCAAAATTACAAAAGTTACTTTAAGATGTGAGGGGAAAAAATACAATTACTGTGTATGTGGAAATTATTAAAGTCAGAGGCAATTGTGGCAAATGGGTTTGTTACACACTCATGTTCTCCTCTGATCCCTGCTCTGCATTGCTTTACCTGCTGTGGCTGCATGCTCGCCTGGCTTTCTACTGCGTGGGCTTTTTCAGTCCCTTGCTACTGATTCTGCTTTTACAGCTGGCTGCCTGAGTAGCAGCAGCAGGACTGAGCTGTTTTGGGGCACTGACCTTATACGCACACGGCTAATAATACCTGTACGTGCCAGTTTTCATACTGTGTAATTGGTTTGGTGTGCTCTTTGGATTTCCCAAAGAAATCCAAAGCTAGTCAGATGCAAATGTTGCTAATGAATCTGCTTAAATTACTAAACGTGAAAAATGGGCTAGATGCTATGGACAATGCTAATGCAAGAGTGTTTTTTCTCTTCTCTGAGCTCTGAAGTAAGATCTGCTAGATACTGCAAAGACAGCCACTTGCATACCTTCTTTAAAAGATTAAAGGAAACCAACCAACTTTTGTCCCTTTAAGAGTGTGAGCTTTGCCTCTCCATTTCAAGACCCTATTTCTATCTCATGCATCTGAACAGGGGAGGCCGTCTATTATTTGGGCCTCTGTGGTGAAAACCATAGAAATGGGTCTGAGAGATTTTGGTGGTAACATAACCTGAACAAGAGGAGTTAACATGTTGCTGGAATACACTAAGACACTGCAAAAACCTGGTCTCTGCCCAAGCTGATTTCCACTTTTTCTCCAGTTTGGGGTAGAGAACACTCCCCTTAGATTGTGTAGTTTTAAAAACTAGACTCAAAATAACCTTTGCCCATGGGTGTCTGAGATTAGATTCCAACCTTGTACCCAGGCTGTGTATGCGTAGTCATACTTACATACACTCAGAGCTGTGATATAAAGGTCTGTCACTTACAAATCCATGTCAGAACTTAAAAAATTTTAGAAGTTAAACATGCTGCATCAAAGTAAATTCATTGTTAATGCTTGGTTAAAAGTAGGTACAATGGAAGATGAATTTTACAGGTTTTTCCCCAAGCAATGCCAGAAGCTTTCATTTTGGCTAGTTCACATTTTAAACAAAGGTTGCAGTAAATATGCTTTGAACTCAGAACAGGAATGGAGTGTAACAGGACATTTGAATCCATTACATTTCTCGTTACAGTAATGATTGAGACCCATAACACGCTATCTTCTGGTGGATTAAAATGATTTCAGTAGCAAACTTCCTTGCTTGGACACTCATGTTTGTCTAACTGCTGCCACGCTTTCTTACTGGGAGCTGCTGGGGGCTCTTTTCAGAACTTTTCCTATTTTCACTCTAATACTGCGACAATTGTATCCAGTAGTCTTTGCCCTTTAAAAGGTTTGTTTTAACCTGAACTAGTTCTGTCACTTGAGTCCTGTTCCACTGTAAATCAGTCTCTTTACTTGGTTCCAGATCAAGTGTTTGGTTCCAATCTCACCAGCTTGTGTCAAAGAGAAAACAGCACGGTGCCAAAGTTCGTGAAGCTGTGCATTGAGCATGTTGAGGAACATGGTATGGTTGATGTTTTTTGTTTCTGAATCTCTCTTCCTCACCACACTATCTACTTTTGAACGTTTTAATCCTTAAAATGCTTAGACTTAATGTAGACTTAAAATGTAGATTTAAAATGTAGCCTTATTTGGGGAAAATAATTTAAAACTTGTTATCTGTCATTGGCAGTCAGTTTTCAAGAATGGGGAGGTAAGTGGGATCCAAAATGGGGAGAGAGGGGATAATCTTAATGTCAGAGAGATTGATCTACTTCAGTGTATTTCAAGCTGGAGAAGGCAGGACAGCGTCCTGACAGCAACGCTCGAAGGAAAGAGGGATTACAGGAAGTAGTAAAAGAGCTCAGCCCATCAAGTTTTTTGGTTTTTTTCAGATGGAAAGAGAGAGACTGTCAAAATGCAACCATTCATTTTTGGAAAGTTTAAGCTTGTTAACAATCATTTATATTAAAACTTCCTTGAAACAAACTTCTAAGGAAACATATTCTTGCCCTCTATACGTGTTAACTGCCAGAAGAGAAATCTGTTGGTTTGGTGCCCTGCAGCCAGTTCCACACATGGCTATGTGAAGTTTTGTGCACCTCTGGAGACTCAGTGTCCATGGATGACTCGGTTTTTGTTTGCTTTCATTGAAAATAAGTCTAGTATCAGAGAAAACTATGTTTGAAAGCTACATGTGACATTTTGCGTTTTCTGATGTAAAGGACATCTTCACATTTTTGTTGAAAATATGTTGGTTGCAACTTCTGACTTGGCTGTAGAAGGTGCGGGCTTTTTTCTTTCTGTTGTCATTGCCCTGTCTCTTGGAAAAGATGACTGAGAGGAGATTATGGAATCTCCATAATCATCATTCAAATGTATACCACTCTGGTAATCTGAGAACATTCTCTTGAGAATCAGGGTAAGTGTTACAGGGGAATACTGTGTGTGAATTTTAAGGCATCTTCCACGGGAAGTTCATTTAGGGTTTTGATGCAGCCTGTAGTCTTCTTTTTCAATGCTGCTATCTTATGGCCTGGGAGGGGAAAGACAGCTGCTTCCATTGCCTTGCTCCTGTTCAACAAGCTGCCACCTTGCTTAGAACAGCAGGCTTTATTCCCTTTGTGAGAAAGGGGTTATTTTGCATTGTTCTTTTTTATTTTTTTTTATTATTTCTTTTTTATTTTAAAGACAGGACTGCAGTGAAGATAGTGGTGAAGTTTTCCTTTTTTAAATACCCGAGGGGAAGCTGACAGAAATGAACAGCTTTTTTTTCCCCCACTTCTCCAACTCTTCTTCCCTACTGCCAATACACTTCAAATCAGTTCTTTCTGTAAAGGAATGACTAGTGGATTATGGGGAAAAGGGATATGTCAGATGGTGCTGGTAACTGTGCTGTGTTGCTTCAGACAACTTGAGGAGCTACAGGGACTTGCAGGTACTCTGGCAACACTCACCTTTCTCAGTGGCACTGACTCACGCTGCATTCAGTTGGCGTTTCAATAAAATTCTTTATCTCCTAATCACTTCTGAGTAACTGCAGTAGCAACCACAGAGACACAGTTTGCTTTTCCTGATTGAGTGTGCAATACTGTAAAGGCAAGGGCTACCCATTTTAGTTTTGTAGGCAGTTGGGTAGCGATGAGTGTGCATGCACATCATTCCTTCTCCATGCAGACCATGTCACTTGGCAACTTTGACATGCATGACTTGATTTGATTTTTCTTAACAATACATAAAAAAATTGAACATCCACAAAATACTTGATTCTTGCATGTTGGACTCCCTTATACCCCCTGCCCACCCACCAAGAGCATCTTAGACGAGATACCTAGTCTCATTGGGGAAACTTGGAGCTACTGCCTCATTACTGCTGGTCTCCTGTGTAGGAAGTTTTGGAGGTTATTTTGAGATTCATGCTGCCAAACCTGTGTCAGCAAACCAAAGCTCTTCTGATATGCCCGGCCCGTCAAAAAAAAAACTAGTTTAACATTTTTTTTTGTGGGTTTTTTTTTGTTGTTGAACCAACAGGTGGGTTTCTTTTCTTTTTGCTGAGTAGGCGTATAGAGGCAGCCTAATGATTGCAGAATTCATACATGTGTAAGGTATTCAAATGGATGTATCCCTTTGTTTTAGGATTGGATGTTGACGGCTTATACCGAGTTAGTGGCAATCTTGCGGTGATACAGAAGCTCAGATTTGCAGTCAATCATGGTAAGCTTCCTTCAACTCTTTTATAATTGCATGTGTTTTCAAATGGCTGAAGTTCATAGAAAGCTTTGGAAAAACATTTCTTAAACGTATAACTGCAGTCTCTCCTGTGAAATTCTCATCTTCAAAGTAAAATCACTTCAAAATTGCAGAATTTAGTGTATAATGGACATCATTTGAAAAACCTAGCATCCTGGAGGTTTAGCAGTCGCTACGCTCTACCTAAGACCAGAACATAATTCTAAAGAAAGGTGGTAATAGAGTTGGGGAGGAGAGTGTATTTCAAACAAAAGAACTTCATATCTTGTAGAAAAACAGTAAACATATTAAACTAGCATTAAAATTGTAAGTTCGTGCTTTTCAGCAAGATTTTCTACTGCCTTTTAGTATGTGGGTGTTTGGCTCCTCTTCGCTATACTCTGTGTATACAACACTCAGTGTTTTGTTCAGTGGGAAGGAACAGGCAGCTTGTAACCAGGAAGAGGACAGTAGACTGTCTACAGTCTGACCTCTTATTTCCTCATTGACTGGATCTGACAGTAAATTTTGTGTTATGTCAGCAGCTCCTGTTCCCCTCTGGAAAATGCCCTTGGAGCAAGGGAGCTGGATGTAGTGCAGTAGGCAGTTTGGCCATCTCTGTAGCAGCTGAGCTTTTGTATCCCCTCTTACACTGCTGCAGATAAAAGCAATAAGTACAGAAGAGTAGTTGTTTATTTCTTTTTTTAAAGAAAAACGTTAATAATTTAACTATTAACATTATTAATTTTTCTCTCTCAGATGAGAAGCTAGATTTGAATGACAGTAAATGGGAAGATATTCACGTCATCACAGGAGCTCTGAAGATGTTTTTCAGAGAATTGCCAGAGCCTCTGTTCACTTATAATCACTTCAATGACTTTGTCAATGCAATAAGTAAGTCTGGAAGACACACGTGTGCTTTTTGTATATGCTCTGCTCAGTATGTGCAATTCATGGGATTACTTTGAACTGTAAAAACAATGTTTTGCTTATGAACATCTTTAAGTCTTACCTAAATTTCTTGTCAGTAATGCGCAGTCTGGTCAGGAGGTGGCAGTATTTTATCTCGTATTAGCACTGCAAAGTGTTTGCTTTTCTTCCCAGTCTGTTAAATTTTATGCTGAAGTTTAAAAAAAAAAACCAAAAAACAAACCACAAACAACTGAATTTTTGTTTCTACACCTAATCCTTTTGCAGAACAAGAACCGAGGCAGCGTGTCCATGCTGTTAAAGATTTAATCAAGCAGTTGCCAAAACCAAATCAGGACACTATGCAGGTACTCTTTAGACACCTGAAGAGGTAAGCAGCAGACAGAAGGAACAGCTTTGTATCACTGATCTGGTAATAAATAATCCAATTAAAAATAGTAAGTGACTGTTGCTATTGTGATTTTCTTGTTTATATTGGACTTGATGAAAACAATGTTGCAGTCTGTATTAAAACAGGCTTGCAGAGCACGGAACAGATTTTAGACAGTCTGTGTTCTAGTTGTGATGTTTACTGCCAAGCCCTTATGTTCGAGGGATTGCAAGGGGATCAGGAATAGCATTTCAAAACAAAACTTTTCTGTAGAGAGAGGAATCCCAGCAGCTGTGTGTCCTGAAAATGAGACTGCTCGTGAAATAAATGTGAACTGTCGTTTGCTTTAGACTGTGTCTTTTCCCATCGTCCCATTACTCAAGCATTAAGTCTCTTTTTTGTGTATTTCTTTTTTTCTTTCAGAGTTGTAGAAAATGGAGAAAAGAACCGAATGACCTATCAAAGTGTGGCAATAGTTTTTGGTCCAACATTATTAAAACCAGAGAAAGAGACTGGTAACATAGCAGTCCACACAGTGTACCAGAATCAGATTGTAGAATTAATTCTACTGGAATTGAATTCCATCTTTGGACGCTGACGTTTTTCTTGGAGTAGAAACTGGAAGTGATGGGTTGGCAGCAGTACTCCATCAGAAGGAAACTCTCTGGCTGTGTATGATGGATTATGTTTGTGGACCAAGACGCAACTTGTTTTTTGCACTTTTGGGGAGGGGAGAAACAGGAGAAATGTTTGACCACTTTAATGCTAATTAAAGACAACGCTTCGGGTTTCTTTGAAAAGTTCAATGTAAAAAGTGAATTGCAGAGTCAATAGATTGCCTTTTTTTAAAGTAGCATTGGAAAAATGTAATATAGGTTCATACACTGGATTTCTTGGAGAGTAAAGCTATTAATCTCAAACTGGATAATCTGGAATTTAATCTTGAAATTCTTCTACTTGATAAGGAAACATCCTGCCAACTGGTATGGAAAAATTCAGTGAAGTTACTTCTTAAGCTTTTGTATTACAACCTCCTCAGATCTGTATGACACTTTTCCAGGAGGTTTCTGCATGCAGTGACTGTCTTAAACTTGTGCTAACAGTTTGGTTGAGTTACTCAGATCCAATTCCTCATTTAATACCTCCTATCTTTTTTTTTTCTTTTTCTTTTTTTTTCTTTTCTTTTTTTTTTTTCCCCAGCGACCATTCTGCAATTTCTGAATTGCTTTATAGAACAGCACACTATTTCAAACACTGAGCTTGTAAGAATATCCATCAACGGATATTTGTCTTGTGGCATAACAGAAGTCATATTTAATAAACACGTTCATTTTTTCAGGGTATGTCCAGAGCTGAGTTTTGTGCTATACCGATTTAAAGCTAAAATCCTAAGTAAATACCAGCTGTAACACTGTGTTGAGTACTTGGTATAATGCTGTGGTAGTGGAAGCTTCTTGATGTAAATACGGGCTGTCCTTCTGATTCTTGTATATAATTCAGTTCCTGTATAGTTGAGAACACCTTAGTCACACATTTCTAATCCTGGGTAGATTAGCCTACGGTAGCATAATGTTTCCAGTGGACGTTTGGGTTTCAGCAGGGAAACAGGTTATGGGGAAGGGAGGGAGGGGAGGAGGGAGGGGGGACCTAACTGTGTGCACTTTTAGATCTTAATTACATTTGCGAGCAAATAACTGTAATGCAAATGGTACTGGAGAAATACTGAGTGTGCTTGCTAAATTGTTAATGCACTACAAGAGGAGCCTTTTAGGTTATTTAATATGTACAGGATACATTAGAAAAAATGTATTATGAATTCTAACATCGACAAATAGTGGAACTCATGTTTTGATAGATGTTTGATGGAATCCATGATGCTAAATTTAGGATTTTCTTTTTACATTAATGTAGAATAATTTGTAAAATTGGTTTTGAAAGATTTTGTTACAGGGAGCATGGTCTGCTGAAGATTTTTTTAAATGTATTTTTCTAGACTAACTGCTGTATCTGACATATTTGTTATGTCTAACCCGAATAAAGAAAACTGTTAGCTCTTTTAGAGTTTGCCATTCCCGCTTCAGACAACACGAACCCCCTTTGAACAGCAGGACAGATGTATCCTACTGCTCAGCATGGATACTGTTTGTGGCAAAGAGTTGTCCTGCTGGATTAAAAGATGACTAATACTTTATAACCTGACAAGTCTTAGGAACTTCCCTAGTCCCTTTCTGTAACAACTTAAATTCTAACATACGTTTCAGAGAGGGCAGAAGTAATTTATAGATATAAATTTGTGGTCTTTAAAACATTTCCCAATTTAGTTGGAACCTACTGTATGGAAAGCAGATACTTCGGGGAAATAACTGCATCTCACCTTTGATCTGTTGTCTGCGTTTCCCAGCACAGCTCTGGCGCACAGCGAGGGGATGTGTGGTGAAATGCTGAGGTGAAGTTAGATGAATGGTATGAGAATTTCGTGAGCATAGGACTTGCATGAAAAGTCTTCAGAGATAAAAGAGAAGATGAGTTACCTTGTGGCTTTCTCATTGTCTTCTTGTGGTAATGGTGTAGTCTTGTGGTTTGCAAAGCGACCTGGGTGAGAACTGTGAAAGCTCCATCTTGGTGGTGTACTCTCAGCCTCCCGGTAGGCTGTCAAACCAGAGCGGGGCTGAGTGGCAGCTCTGTCCCAAGCTACTAGAAAGTAGCAGCCAAGTTGGAATCTGTTGCTATAGATTAGTCAAATCCCAATATCAGCAGTAAAATAAAGAAAAATTCCCACTGCTAAATGAGAGGGCTTATCCACAGGTCACCTTTTCTGTATGAGTGTTATGTTTTTCAAAGAAAGAATGACTTTTTAAAAGAATTTGGTAATGAGGATGTCACATTTCTCCTTGTATTCCCCCCAAATAAAGCATTTTGTTATTACAGTATATGGTATGGTTTTGTGCAGTGACATTGTCACATTTTAATGTTCTCATTTTCAGTTTGGGGAGGGTATTCTGTTTTTATATGAAGAGGTGTAGCTAAACACTTGAAGCATTCAGGAAGAGGAGGCTGCCCGAGCTGATGCTGTGCTTGTCGTGACCAACTTGAAACTGTGTCAGCACATTGGGTTTCTTCACTACTTGAAATACCTTGTCTTGTTGCTGCAGTTAGCTTTCTTTTAAAAAAAAAATCAAAACCAGATTTTTGCACAAACTCAGCAGGGGAAAGCTATTTCTATTGGGTGAAACATAATTAAATTTATATATTCCCCAGTTTGGGCTTTAAATCAGTTTTGGTTCTGGTTTAAAACCAATTTAAAGGCTGAACATAAATTTTGCAGATACTGGAGGTCCTGTATTATGTGTCGGTGCCAGCTGAAGTTTTGCTGCAGCAGGCAGCTGTGTTGACCTCTGTAGTTCAGCCACACAGCGTTAGCACCGAGCGACTCTTGGATGTGCTCGATCTGTACCAGCTACAGGCTGCGTCGCTTCCAAGCTGGAGAGAGGAGTGGGGACGCAAAAAGATCGGGCAAATACACGCCGTTGTTTCACATACACTAATCTTTAAAAATCAGGGTTGCATGTAAATAACGCTTCCTGCATGCAAGTGGATGGGTCGTGCTTACTGCCCAGACCCAGACTCTCCTCCCCATCGTCTTTCCAGAAGCCAGGATAAATTCCCTTTGTGCTGAACCCATTGTATCCTGGCAAGTGCACCCTCGACACGCAGCGTGGGAGAGACGGGAGTTTGTAGGTAATGCAGTACCAGTTTATTCCCATGTAGAGCCCTGACTTTTTCCCCTTAAAGGGAACAGCTTTCTTTAACCCCCCCAAGTAGTGATATTTTCAGAATCAATTGGTTAATTCATAAGCCATAACGTAACCCAAGCACAGTGGGGCATTCTGCTGGGCGAAGGGGGAGGTACAGCATGTCTAATGAGGCCTCCTGCAACCGCCAGGGAGAGGAGAGCTCCTCTGAAAAATCTTAATTAGTCTCCACAATTGCAAAGTTTTGTGGGCAAGCAGCTGGTAGGATTGGATCAGACCTTTACAAAAGTAGGCCTATGTGATTGTGGGGCTTAAATGAACATTCCCCCCCCCACCATAGCATTCTTGTAAACAGAGCACTTGTAAAACAAGATCACACCGTGTAACAAACCAACATGAAAGACATTCAGAGGCGACTTGGTCCCTTTATTGCCTTGAGAATTAAACGGCAGCTCTAATATTAGAGTTTCCTACAGCTTTCCCAAATGGACTTTGGTTTGTCAAGGTGTTCAGCGACTACTTTCTTTCAAAAGAAACCTGTGTTGCAGTCCGCAAACTCAGAGCTGCGAAGTGGAACACGCAGGGATGGTACCAGCTTTATTTCTCGTGTGACTTTGTCCTGCAGCTTATTGCGCTGCGCTGTAGTTGGCGAGGGACGGGGAGAGCAGATCCTTGGTGTGGGAATAAGTAAATGCACAGCACTGAAGGCAGCCAGCCAGAGCAGGTGTGATGGACAAGCAAGACAGCAAAGAAACAGTCACTTAGAAACCTGCTGGAATCCAGGCTAGAGACAGGGAGAAAGCCAGGCCGACAAGAACATGCTTTGGTTTTATAAATTTCTTTCCTCTTTTTCTTCTTTTTCCACTCAGACAATACAGATGAAGGCCTGGCTCTGTTTTGTGAAGGTGAATTGCTCTGTAAGTAGGTGGAGTTCAAGTGACATTGCAGTGCCCACCTTTCTCTGGGCTTTTCCAGAGCAGCTTCTGTGTCAGCTCCTCAGTGAAGAGCTTGTGGCCAGGTTCACTTGACATGAACACCTGAGTGCTAACGAGAGGCAAGAACTGCGTGTTCCTTCAATCTAATCCTGAATACACAACCGATATCTGTGCAATACAACAATAAACTTGTTCTCGGTTTGGCAGCATTACTCCGGTGGCTCTGAGTGCCCCATCTGAGGTCTGAGCCTTGTGGCACCAGGTCCTGAAGAGCACCCGTAACGCAGTCTGTTACAATCCCAGCACACCAGCAGGAAGAAGTATGTGAAGCTGGAAAGTGGGAGTGTGCTGAAAAAAATAAAACCCCAAGCTAAACTACCTTCACAACCAGTTCAGATTTGCACACGTGTACAAATCTCCTCAGAACACTTTGCTAATTCATACTGTGAAAGAAACAGCTGTCTTCTAAAAAAAAATTAAATGCTGTAATTAAAAGCTGTCATTTTTTATATCAAGTATTGGAAGATAAATGTTAAACGTTGGCCAGCGTGTCTAGTTCATCATGGGCTGCAGCCAAATGGCTGGAATTGAACCCCTGGCTGCTACTGTGCCAGTGCCCTCTGCCTTTTCTTTACCAAGAGGGTGATGCTGAGCTGGGGGTGGCTTTCTGCATGCGAGTGTCCTGCCCGGCTACTCATTTCAGTAAGAGGAGGTACCTAACCGAGAAACAGAACTGCCTAACACCTTTTTCCAAGAAAAGCTCTCCTATCAGCCCGGGCTGGGCAGCGCTTTGTCTGCAGACTCTTCTGCTGGGCAGTGCTGGCACCAAGCTCTGCCTGCTGCAGGGATGCTCGCCCCGGGACTGAGCCGCAGCATCATCTGTGGGTGCTGGCCGTGGCAGGGTCCCTGCCAACACACATACATGACCTGCTCAACCTCACAGCTTGCTTCTGTGAAGAAAATCGGAGACACGGTTGTGCAAAAGGTAGAACCTCTCTGTCTCTCCCTTAAGGCATTTTATACAACAAAGGATACCCCCATATTTCCTCCTGTGAAATAGCTGTTGCACAGCTGAAGCAATGTTCTCGCAGATGCACTAGTCCTGCTCTAAGTTTTCCCTTTGAAGTTTTAAAGATAAGACTTCTGTTCCTATTAATCTCTCCTTTTCCTGCATCCACCCACCTGCTATTCCTGCTGCACTGAAAGTCAATCCGCCTTGGACCATTTGCTTCCTTATTTGTACAAGAGCCTGGAGCCCGAGGGCTGGAATGTGCTGTGCTCTGCCCAGGGCGCTGTGGCGCTGGCGGAGGCGAAGGTACAGCCAGCCATGAACGCTTCGTTAAGGAGCAGTCATCAGCAGTAATACTAAAAGGTAACGTAAAGGGGAGAAAAAACAACAAAAAAACCCAACCCAGAACCAACCAAAAAAAAACCCCAAAAACCAACAACAAAAAGATCACAGACTAGTAGAATTAAAAACAGTCCTTTCCAGGTAATAGTTAAAGCAGGCTGCCTGCTGCTCCCCTCTCTCCCTGGGTGCCTGTTCTTCTCCTGCGTTGCAGAAATGTACATAAGCCAAGCAATTAGGTATTATAATTGGCGCAAGACGGAGGGACAGCAATGTAATTCCATACAGCCACTGAATCACCATCCATATCGCTTGTGTAGGCTGAGCTGTGAGCCAGCTGTCAGGAGGACTGCACAGCCTTCAGGTTTGCATTAAAACACTGCAGCTATAGTCCTTTTTTTGTTTTATTTGCCTGAGCTTCCCAGCCTGCCCCATTCAAATGCACAAAAATAAATAACTTTCTGTCCACCTTTCCTATTCACGGAGTGCAGCAGCTCTGTGCAGCAAGCCAAGTGCTCATGGGTACAGCTTCTTCCCCTGTATATACACAATTTAGTTAAGAGGGGGAGAAGACAGTTTATTATAAACATTGAACAGTGGGCGGCATCATTAGCTCTTAAAAATCATAACTAACTCCCCAGGTGGTTGTCCTAATGCGTTCTGGGCTTTCTTTACGTCCCTGAGATAAAAAGAAAGCCTGAGCACGTGAGGGCAGGATGCAGCGCAACGAAGCAGAGCCCGTGCTATAGGAGCCAGAGGTGGGACTAGTGCCTTTCCTTCCTTCCTGCTGCCTTTCTAATTTGCTGGGTCATGAGCTAAGGCTTGTGGCATGTTGCAGGCCAGACAGCACGATTATAATGGTCCTCGCTGGTTTTTAAGAATCTCTGAATGAAGTTGGCACGTTGCCTTGTATTTATCCATTGGCTTCCTTGTTTCCACTTGGCCATTCATGCCCTATATCAAATGAAAGCGCTTCTTCTGGCCAAAGCTTCACCCCCTTTTCTCTCCTAAAGTAGCACTGCTCCATTGAGCAAACCTTTCTTGTCACCCACAGCCACAGTCGCTCTGCCGGAGCATTCCTGGGAACTGGGATGGCTGTGATGATACCCGGTACTGCCACTGCCCCCGCTACTGACCATGAGTTCAATAAAGCCCTGCTAAAGTTGCTCCTTCTTCACTGCAGCCTGAAATATGAGTTGGATTCCTGCAGCCCCAAACGCTCCCCTCTTTAAAATGCTTCACACCAGGTACAAAGAAATCCTCAAAGCCGTGAGCTGCTGCCAGGCGGTGGGAATGCTCTGCCGCTGCTGCTCTGCCGCTGCGCAGCAGAGCCAGGCACGAATGGACCCCAGCACCCCACTGCCACGGCCCTGCCAATGGGATGTGGCACCCAGCACAGCAACCTCTCCCCCAGTCCAATAAGGGAAGCCTTTCTGGGGAAAAAAACAGGCAAAACAAGCCATCAGGCAGCCCAACAGGGCTCCTGCCTGTCCCTGCCTGCACACAGTCCCCCTGCACTCCCCAGCCACAGCCAGGGGCACCGAAGGCAACTGCAGGCACAGAAGCCAGGGCTGGGAGACAGGGCTGTGCTTCTTCCCAGCCCAGTAGAAGTTTGGGCTGCCCTTAAAGACCTGCTCTGACAGAGAGGGTAGAGTCTCCCAGACAGCCTTGTCTAGCACATAATTCTCATCCCATTCAGGATGGTGTTTGCACATCTAAGTAGCCCTTGCTGCAGTTCACTTTCATCTTGTTCCTTGATCTGCCCTTAACCATTGCTTTTATCCCGTTCTGCAATGTGCATGGGGAGCTAATTTTCCCTGCACCTCCACACATGCAATAGCAGTCCATGAAACTATGAAAGGTTACTGTGTCTCATTTCTCCCTTCTCTAGACTAAGCAAACTCAATCCTCTTAATCTTTCCTTGGATGTCACAGAGCCAGCTGGTTTGAGCACGGGACAGGGAAGTGTGAGTTCACATCCCCCTCAAGGAGATGCCTTTAGCAGTCACTATTAGATAAAAATAAGGTACAGAATATTCTTCACCTCCTCTTCACCTTTTGATACCCACCCTCCAGGCCATCCCCAGTCTTTGCTCTTTGGGTTTGTCCATCCCCAGTGGTGTGTCCTGGACACTCCCACTCTCAGCAAACACAGAAGCTCTGGTCTGGGTGTCCCTGAATCCCTCATTTCCAGCCACTTGTGGGACTAGAGACCCTACAACCCCTGGAGCTATGCAGCAATCAAGGCACATTTTGCTTCCTGAAGCAATTAGCCAGCACTTAGTCACCTATGCCCTGCTTTACATACAGCAGAGGGCTTAAGGCAAGTGCTGTAGCTACTGTGCCCGAGCACTCGCTGCGTGCTGGAGCTCCCTGCCTGCCCGGTAGGGTTTTGAGAGAGAAAGGTGTGAAAATCAGTCTGCTTGACATCTCTAGGGACACGTCCTTGGAAGGAGCAAAAAGCTCAGATAAAGAGCTGGTACATCAAAGCCCTCCAAAATTTACATAGCTGCTCCGAAGCATTGGCAGGGAAAACTGGCATTCATTAAATAACGGGGGGGGGGAAGTGAAAACCATCATGGGCAGCTGCACCAGGGCTGTGTGTCTGAGGTGTTTACTCTTTTTTCATTCCAGAACGATAGGTTAGGGAGATATCAACACCCAGGTCACTGCAAGTCCTGCCATCCTTGTGAATGTAAAATTTGCAGAAGCATCAGAGACCAGAGCAATGGCAGAAAGAGCTACTCCCAGGGCTGGGCTGCAGGTGGGGGCTGATGTAGCCTGAAGTAGCACTAGCAAGCTGCCTCCCCAGCTGTCACCAGGGCACTGCAGAGGGATGCACTGACCCCCAAAATACAGACTTGGAGAGGGCAGAGGAAGAACTACTTTCAGAAGTTGCCATAAAAGCGGCAGCCCCAGGAAAACCTGCTGCTGTCTCCCTGGAGCGTGTTGCAAAGCCTTGCAAACATCTCAGGCAGGGTCACGGCCACAAACTGGGACGGACCCTGGGGTTCACCTCCCCTGCTTCTTGCCTGTGGTGCATCTCTCTGTGGCTCCTGAAGAGACCCCGTGGTGGTAGCCACCCTGTCCTGCCTTAACCTGCAGCTTCTGCGCATGAGGCTGGCTGGGGGAAACTGCACTGTCGGCTCTGCACCAGGGAGGCAAGGAAAACCTGGAATTACATTTCTACTACAGGCATGAAAGCCAACACTTGAAAGACGGTGTGGTTAGCTATGTGGTGGCAACTGGAAGAGGTTTGCAGAGACAGAAACACCAAACACGTTTAGCTTGATTATCATTTTCAAGACAAAGCTTCTTGTGACAATTAGTTGTTTAACTTGGAGAGGTTCTCAGCATCTGATAATTACGTACAAAAAGTCAAGGCTCTGAATGTTAAAAAACAATATTAAAGAAAAACTAAGATTTGACCTAGTCTGACAGATTTTTCCAGCGTATGAAAAGTATGTACTTCAGTATTACTACTTCACCTGATCTGCTGATCAGCACTACGCCTGCATCACAGGGAAGAACACGGCAAAGACTGAATTTCCTTTAGTTTACAGGCACCCCAAAAAGATTGCACGCTAATGAGAAGCTGACATTTAAACCCTGAAAAGAAAATACTGTGAAGCCGTACAGTGGCAGTCTGGGGGCTAATAATGATTTTCCTGCAGTACACTGCTGTGTGGAAGATGTGCCTGAGTCTCCTTCCTGACAGATAGCTGAAGATCTGCAAAGCAGAGCCTCTGATTCCCCTTTTATTCGCACGAGGTATTCTCCAATCAAGCCACAAAACTCTGGGTGAAATTGGAAGAGATGGAAATTATAACCCAGGGCAGAGCAGATGGCGGAGTCACAGTGATTGAGTTACTGCTCCTTTAATACCACCATCTGGGCCCCCTCCCACCAGCCCTGCAGACAAACCCTGGCAAAGTTTGCTGTCCTCCCCCAGAGCCCTGTTCCCTACCAGGCTGGCCAACAGCATCTTGAACTGTTGCACTTTTTATAGTTAAAGCACTTAAAAGAGAGGGAGCATGTAATTAGGAGGGCTCTAGTCTCCTTTTGGCAACCTTAACCCTGCTCCTTTTCAGCCCAGCAGAACAGCACTGCCACCTTCCTCCGGGATAATGAACTGGGTCTGTCAGACTTCTTCCTGGGGAGGTGAAAAATCTAGTGAATTCTGGCCCCTGTTACCCATTAAGCACAAACCGCTTCAGAATTGCCTTGACCTGATCCCATCGGTTGTCCTTGGTCCTGGTCATCGTCCTCATTACCTTTCCTCTGCAGAGTACACTCATGAACTCTAGCTGGCTGCAAAAGTCCCCCCTCTCCTCCCACTCCTTGAGTCATACACCAGATGCAGCTCTGCGCGGGCAAGAGGGCCCCAGCTCTTCACTGAGCCAGCCACAACAACCTGCAGCAAGGCTTCCAGTGTGGCCGTAACTTGCCCTACAGTGGCCTGCTCTGGAGGCAACAGCCTGGGCCAAGGGTGGGCTGGATTCTCTGGCTGAAGAGTGCCTTGGAAAAGACAGGCGATGCTCACCAGCCCACAAAGAGGTGGATTTTTCAGGTAGATTTTTGGCCACATCCTCTCCTTGCCTGAGACCTCACATTCCTTTTTTGTTTGTTCAACTGACTTGCAGTACTTGGCTACCAGCAGAACTAAGATCACAGCTTTGTCTGTTCAGAATACCCATCCAGTTGTCTCCTGGGCCATGGCTATCTTTTATTTTCCTGGCTGCAAGCAGTTCCAGAAGGCACAGGATGGCTCACCTCAATGAAGCCAGCCAGTCTGGGCATATGGTGTTTTTATTCTTCCCTGCTTTCTCCCCAAAAGCTCTGTGCAAGGGTTCTGGTTTACTTTTTAAAGGGGTCTTCTAGCCTTCCCTGTGAGAGTGCTGCGAGGTCTCTGCCACACAGCAATCTGTTCACAGCATAATTATTCTCTGTTAAGGCCTCAGAGACTGTGAGGCTCCCGACATTTTTCACTGCCTGGAGAGGGGTAATTTTTCATGGCTTTTCCTGAGGACTCTTGCACTTTGCAACAGTAACGGAGCATCCAGCCACACCGAGCTGCAGCCTACAGTTTATTTTTATCTCTTGATGGACATACGCTGAAGGACTTCCAGCAAAGATCGGGAAAAAGGGGAAGTGTAAGCAAAGCTGTTAAACAAATTACTGCAGAAGTTCACAGCAAACCACAGAGTCTTTCGTGGTGGTTGTAACATGATTTTGAAATTGTACAATAATACGATGCGCTTTACCAAATAGTAAGGTACAAGTAAAAAGTAGCAGGAGAAAAGGGATCTCCTGTTACACTAAAATAAATAAACTCTCAAATACAATCAGCAGCATCATACACGTCTCTAACTTTATCTGGCTCCAGCTCCAGCTCTAGAGGCCAGATCCCCGCTGCAGCTGGTATGCGATTGTGGCAGCTGAGCTGCTGATGGAGGAAAGACACCACTTCATCTCTGGGATACACAATAAGAAAAACAGAGCCTAGAAACCTTACTTTGGCAGGATTTGCACATCTTCAGCTATTTATTGCATTTTTTCATGTAGGCTGTTTAAAATAAAGTAATTGTAACAGAAACCACTCTTGCAAGCAGCTGGTAAACAAACAAAGCAGAAAGTCTTGAAATTTTAGTTTGGATTAGAAATGCTGTTGCAAGAAGTGTTTTCAAATACTTCTGAAATCTAATCAAAACGTCTACTAAAACTTAGATGAGCAACAAGCTACAAGCCTGAAAAATCAAATCATCTGAGTTTTGCCAAACCTTCCCAGTAGTTTGCCAAAGAAGTATTTTAGTTTCAAGCTCTTAAAGGGAATTAGCTCTGAGAATGAAACTGTAAGGCAAAAAATAAATTATCTTTTAATTTATTTTTCTGGTAGCGTTCCCAGTGGTGCTGAAGAGACGCAGGCGGGCATTCTCCTCCTTACAAAGAGTACAGGGGGGCTGGGGGACACGCACAGGGCTGGGGGACACTGCCCCGGACACGGAAAATCCCTGCTCCCCAGGCAACCAGACACCTTTCTCTCCTGCAATTACTTCTCCCTTATATCAGACAAACCACACTTAGGTCACAGAGTAGAAGTCAGTCGATTTTCTTTGGCACAGTCTAGGGCAAAATCGAGTATGATGCTGTTTTGCTCCAGACAGGGGGCTGTTTTTTTTTTTTTTTTTTTTTCTTTTTAAACCCAACCCTAAAATTCAAATTAGCCTCCAGCTCAAAGCCTTTACCACCAGGGCATGAATGCTAAATAGCCTGCTCCCAGTCCAATCTGTTCACTGCCTGGCTAATGATTATTCTCCATAGAAACCCTACCAGAGTCAGTTATTATTCTCTCCTCATGCACTTGTATCTCTCTTGTATTTATATAAGATTAAGTAGCCCTGTTAGGTTTTTACCTCTCTGATTGGAGCTTATTTTAACCTCAATTAAGCCATCAGCCCAGCTTTCTGAAGGCAGAGCAATAGCTTAGCCATTATCATTCTCTCCACCTTTTGTATGAAAATGATGTTGAGGATTGGTTGCTTTGGGGATTGCTCTGTGGCAGGTAACCAACGCGGAGAGTCGGGGAGGATAAATGGTGCCAGACTCCCAGAGGTGCCGTGGCACTGTGTAATTATTGTTCCAGACAGCTGAAAGCAGCAGGGTTTCTGGTTCCCCTGCTTAGTTTCAGTCTGCCATGATTGCTGGCACAGAAAGATGCTGATTATAAGTAAACATTAATTATGCCCTGCTACCCCACTGCTAGCATCGCTGGGCTTGCAAGCAACAGAAGCACAGCGTTACGCTTGGCTCCCACTACTGAAAAATCATCCATGCAGATTTCAACGTCCAGATTTTCACCTCACTTGGTCAGAGGACATTGCTCCTAAATACCATCCTCACGCATAGCTGGAGTTATGGTGCTTTTTGTACCACTGCTTATATGCTGTACTTCAATGCCGTTGCTAAAATAATGACTAATGTATTTATTCTTTGAAGAAGGTGAGCTCAGGTGATGTAGCAAGCTGTTCTGTTATCTTCTCCAGAGCAGAGGAATCACTTTAGTGTCTTTAAAGGAAAAATAACCCCAAGGCAAATAGAACTTATCAATCATCCTATATGTCAAAGTGATCTTTTTCAGATGCTGTGCCTTTTTTTTTAAATGGCAGCCTATTCCTTCTTCTTTTTGATGTGGCTTTGAGATTTCTTTTTTTTTTCTTTGCTAAAGGAGGCTTAAAAATGCAGAGTCCACAATGTCGCAGACGGTAAACACTGCTCCTTGAGTCCCGTGGACAGTTACAAAGTGATTTCTGTGGCATTTGAAATGCAGCCTCCAACGCTGATGGAATTTCAGTGTGCCGTGATTGCACTGCACTGCAGTGAAATAGGTTCAATTTGATTATCTGGCTATTCCATTTCGCCTATATTTACAACCTGCCTGACATCTGGGGGAAGGGGAGGACAGGCAGCCAATCATGCCAGAGACATTTCAAAAGGTCAAAGCAATGCAGAATTTACCACTATAATTCACAGGCTCTACAATTCGGATACTGTGCTCTCGTGACAAAAATTGGCAGAAGAACATAGTTAATTTGAAATATTTGTCCATTCCCAGAGCAAACACAGAAAATGGAGAATATTTTAAAAATTCACCCCTTTCTTCTTTTGGCACGTGGTGATGTGCAAGTGCATAAAAGCAGCACATGGACAGCACCGCATTTTTTAAAAGTTACCTTGGCTGGTGGCAAAATGTTTGTGTTGGACTGGCTACCTGGCACCTGCCCGCCTCGTATGCAGCCTCGGCTGGGATGTTAACGCTTTGACAGCCCCCCAGGGATGCTTTTGAGCATGCTGCTGCCGCTGCCGCGGCTCCCAGATGGGTGTTCCCCTCCTCACCTCATCCCCTCCATCCCTGCTCAGCAGCAAGGCCCCCCTGTCCCTCCTTCATCACCCCAGCGGCTCGGGTGGCTCAGGGGCAGAAAGTGTTTTTCACATTTTAATGAAGCTTCACACGCAGTCCTCCCATTCTGAAGTAGAGATTCATTAAAGTCACAAGCAACCACCACCCATTCCAACTGGTTAAGCTAAGAAAATAGCCTGATGACTTAAAAACATTATTTTAAACATCTTGTATACTTAAAAGTTTCCAGAAGTGAGAAAGGAAGAAAAGCAGCCTCAGACTCATGCAAGTCAGTGCAGCTACCCAGTTCTGACTTTTCCATCCCTGCCAAGCTCAGGTCTGCACCACCGTGCAATCTGCATCCACGTTTTACACCTCTTGTGTGTTTGTATTAAAACTGTTTAGTCTTATATCTCCACTGAAGTTAGGCTTGCCAGAGCTCCTGGGGCCAGAGGCACTGTGAGTTATAACAGTTTCATTTTGAAAACTGCACTGGTTTTTGTTTGTTTTAAAGTGAACACTTTGTATGACATCTCCTGAGAACTCCCGTCTATCATCTTACATGTTATTGGATTAATACAGTAGAGAGTAGAGTCTGAAGGGCAGCTGTAAGACCTACTTCTTCGCATCTTTTATCTTTGCTGGGAAGATCTATTTGAAAGGCAGCCTAACAGAGCAGACCTGCTTGAAATAAGGTACTCCATCAGCTCCATGAGTCAGCACAGATTGAAATACAAAGTGATTCTTATAGAGAGGCATTTCATTTAGATGCTGCATCAAGTTGCAAAGGGATCTCTTGAGGCTTGTGCTGCCTTTCCCCAAAGCTGCCATGAGCTCCTGGTCCTCTGGTCCTGACCACACCCTGTTACTGAGCAGAACTGAGAAGATGAGGTTTCTGTTTGGGCCAAGGGTGAGCACTGGCTTGGCTAGTGGTGCTCAGACTGTTTCAGGTAGAAAATACTTTCCTCATGCAGCTCCTGCTTGCAGGGAAGGGAAGAAGAGCAAATAAGACCTGTGTGCCATTAACATGGTAAACCAAAAGAGCGAGGGAGAAAAAAGGAGTGTACCAGAGACACAGACCATGCTTGTGAAGTATGTGCAAGTCTCACTCACTGAGCATCTTCTCTGCACCCCAGCTCAGCCTCACAGAAAAATGTCCCCAGCTTAGGCCAAGGAGCAGCTATCTGGCTAGAAGGTGGTAGAAAGCAGCTTCAGCTCACATAAAGGACTTAAAATGAGCTTTGAAGCAGAGGAAGCAAATATTGCTTTAAAGTCACGGCACCTGGCACCAACTGTGTGTGCTGCAGGACCAGGGAGTGGGACATGGCTAGGCGAGGTGTTAAGGGATGTTTGAGCCAAGCCCAACCATTGGCACAGGTTTGGGGTTTTTTTCACACATGGAGAAGGCTACAATTTCTTTTCACCTTTAGTTCTTAATCATTCTCATTTCCCCCCATCTTCTATTTCTTTTTCCTCACTCTTTATTTTGTGGTTCCCATCTTTCAGCAAGAATCACTCACCTCCCCCCATCCCTTTCTTGAAACATCTCAGAATTTATAACTATAAACAGTCCAGATTTTCCAAAATTCTTTAATACAAGACTATTTTCTAGTGGATTATAAACCATAATAAGCAGAAAACTTTGATATGGTTTGCCATGCGGGATTTCTGCTTTGGTTTGTAATCTTTGAGAAGAACCATCAGAAAACCTGTCCAGAGAAGCCTCAGAAGGAGCTCAGAGGAAGACCCTGAGGTGACAGGCCCTTCACTAGGGAACATTAGCACATCCATTGTTTGAGGCAGAAATTTGGAAACCTGCTGAGAGATCACCCTTGTGTTGGTGATGGGCCTTTGCCATCTCCACGCAGCCTGACCAAATTTGGCCAATTTTTGAGTCTCTGAAAACTCTCAAACTGCACACAGGCAATAAAAGCCGGCTGGAATTTGTCAGCTAAAATACGTCTGCACTGAATGTGCTCCAGCTGAGGGGCAGCGTGAAGCTGACTGAGCTTCCCACACCTCCCTTTGTGGGGCACAAGCAGTGGGCAGCAAAGGCTGGGGTGCCAGCCCCGGGAAGGGGGACACAGGGCAGGGGTGGCAGCAATGACACAGAGCCCTGGGTGTGGAACTATCTGATCAAGGGCATCTTCATTCATCAGCTGTGTTTGCTGATGAATGGGTGATTGTACGAAAGAGAAATTACCTTGCAGTTAGTAAGACTGGATTTGTCAGTAAGGGACCAAATTAAAGTTGTTTTAGCAACCTTAATTTTAGGGTTCCTTTCCCTTTAGTGCTCAGCAACCCTATTCAAAGCTGTGTGGATAGACAAGACAAAGAGTCCCATTGTAACTGGGCCACTGGAGAAGTTAATATTCACTGCATTTAAAGTATGCGAAAATTAAGGCTTCTGTGAGAAATATGCTCACGGCATCAAAAATGTCAGAGGTGTGTCTCTATTGTTCATCAAAATAGTGTTTAATTATTTATAACTCCACACAGCATTGCTGAGATTTACACACCTGTTCAAATAACAGAATTGCTTAAAAGCGCAAGATGATGTCTTTATAGAAGAAGCTTGTGTAATTGGCATAGCCTCATCTTGGCTGGGCTTTATAATAGGTTGTCTGCTATATTAAATTACGGGGGTAAAGAGTTAAAAGGAGATAAGCCCAGCAGGCTAGGGCTGGGGGTGGGGAATGTCGAGAAGGGTGAGAGACAGCATCTGCAGAGGGGAGCTTCTCCCCACAAGCAGTCTGGAAACAGGGCTCAGCAAAAATCTTTGTAAAAGCGAAGCAAGGGATAAAAATAGCAAGGGGGAAAAAAAAAAAAAAAGAAGAAAGAAAACAAAACACAAATACCCATACCAGGAAACAAACGTATCTCCAATGCAGGATGAGAGGGTAACTCAGGAAATGTTTCTGCAGATAAGGCAGCTCAGTAAAATACACCAGCCCATGCACTGATCATGAGAGGGTTGCATTTATCCTGCCGTCAGCCATGGCTGACCACGGTGAAGGAAGGGCACTCTGCTGCTTTTACAGCTTACAGAGACTGAGGCTGCAGCAGAAATTGGCCTGTAAAAAAGGGTCAAAATGCACAAAGCTCTGCCAGAGCCATCATCTGAAGTGCCAGGCACAAGCACATTGAGCAGTGCCAGTGCTGGGGAGCAACTGGCTGAGGTGGAGCCACAGCCTCTGGGTGCGAGGAGGCAGCCAGGAGCAGCTGGGACAGGTAAAGAAATGCCTGTAAGCAACACTAAGAAATGTCATACAGTTCACACAAGGTAATTTATAGAAAGCCTACAAAGTAAAAACATATCCTGTTGTGATTCTTGCTAGCAAGCTTCTTTTCCTAATTTGTTTCTATTTAATTCCAAAAGTGAGCAGAAGCAAAAGCTTTAAGAAAAAAGAGGAGAAATCTATCACCCAGTGCAGAGTTCTCTAGGCTGTTTACAGCCCTCCAAACAATTACAGCTACACAGCCCTGACATTCCTGATCTTTTGCAACAAACTGGGCATTGAAACAAGATTTTCCATATTTGCTTTCTTCATATTGCAAAAATTAGAAAGGAACAAAAAATTACAGGCTGTGCTGAATCACACAGATCCAGAGGGACATTCCTGAGCGTCCGCCCTGCATCTAACCCCAAGCTGGCATGTTTAACTTGAGCTGGAAACACCAGCCACACTGATGGCCATCACGAAGCTTTCTTGCCATGGCTGTAATGCCAGCAGCAGGTCAGTGAAGAGCCACGGATGCATTGCAGGACTCCAGTGGTCCAAATGGGCAGTCAGTGCCACCATCCCTTGCACACACCAGCATCCATGGCTTTAGGGTCCCTGGAGCATTGCCCTGCTGTAAACAGGCAGAAGCACACAGAGTCAAAGAAAGGTTGAGGTTGAAAGGGACTTCTGGAGGCCATCTGGTCCATCCTTGTCCTTCCTCTAGATAATGATGGGGTTCTTCCTCTGGGTTTGGGGCAGGACAGGACAACAAAGCCACATGACTGGGCTGGGATGGACCAGAGCCACACAGGATAGGGGAAATTATTATTCAAACCCCACTACTTCTCCAAGTGGTGCCACTCATACCAGGAGTGTCTTCCATCCTGTATTCCTCCAGCCAGGTCTGGAAAGAAAAGCTTTTTTTCTCAGCCGATCCTTGGTGACTGCTTCAGGAAAAAGACCAGGCAATGATCCCCTCAAATGGCAGGACCCATGGTTCTAAGCAGTACACCTCCTAGGTGCCAGGTCTTGCACCTCTCCCTGTGGGTACCACATGGTAATCACAGGGAAAGCAGAGCTGAACAAGGGCTTTACAGGTGGCCAGGGGCCGGGTGATGCAAAAGATGGCATTGCAGCACCCAGAACTTTGTGAGCACTTAGGCTTTAGGTTCTTGCAAAGAAGCAGCAGCAGAAGAGGATAAAACCTAACTTACCAGGGCTTCCTTGATGGCTGCCAGGCAGTGGGTCTCCAGCCTTCTCCCTTCCCATCACAGGTTTATTGACTACTGGAATCATGGCTGTACCTACTGCCAAAACAAAATGAACATTTGTGCCCAAATTGTTAACAGATGTTGGGAACAGCTCAGAAAATACATAAAGCCCTAAATTGGTCTTTCACTGAGAGATTAATATTATAATGTCATCCTGGCGCAGTGCCGCTCACAGTAATCTGCCAAGCCAAAGAAAGTAATTAACAAAGTTAAGACTGTGCTGTAAGTCCAAATAAGGGAAGAGGAAAATGGAAGTTTATCTTAAGCTATCCTTAGCTCACCTTACTGTGTCTAGACGTGGCAGGTTGTCAGAGAACTGTCTAAGCGCCTTTGGAGTGGGTATGCAGCAGACCGAGTTCTTCAGCTCCCAGCCGAGCGAGACGTGACTGGAGCTCACGGAGAACCTCGGCACAGCACAGTCGGACTTTTCAGTCTCCTGATGTATTGAGGTACAAGGTGAATTTGGAAACAAACCCAACATATGAAGTCCTATACAGAAATGCGTGAGACTTTTGCCACCCTCTCACTGCCTATTGTGGACATTTTGGAAGGGTCTGAAGAACACCTAGCTGGAGAGATCTTCACAGAGCATCCTGCCTCCTGTTAGATGATTTATAGAAGGAAGACATTCAAGTGTCAGCATAAGAACCACACGAAAGCCATGAAATTTTGCATTGGCTGTGATCAATCACTGCAAACCCCCTTACGCATACACAGAAACCACCCTCAAGGAGGGAAGATCACATTGAGCAAGAGAGGGAAGATGGGCTGTGTATTCAACAATTTTGATAGAAAATGAACATATCCAAAGAAAAGGGCTGCTAACACTGAACTATTCAGTCTACTGCTTAGCTAAGAAGAGTTTAACCTTATCCTATGCACTGGTGCTCTTTGAAACTACGTTGGTGCAAAAGAATTTGCTTGAGTCACTGGGTTTTAAACAAAGGTTTTGTCACATTTTGCCTCAGAAATAGTACCTAAGATGCAGCACTAGAAGGAGATGAAGGCGGGCTACAGCTGGTTACAAAGAAGGGTAAAAAGGCAAAAGGCAAATGGAACTGGGAAGGGTCAGTAAGTGCGAATGGAGAGAGAAACAGACTGCAGTGATTACATTGTTATTTTGCTCTTATACCAGCACTGTATTTTGAAAAGACAGTGTTTTTCTGTTCCCTGTGGCAAAACCCACAAAGTTGCAGGCTTGCTGTACTAAAAGCCTTCAAGTTAATGTGCTGTATATTTATATCATTAAAGAAATAAGAGGCCACTTCATTCATGGTATTTAAGCCTATATATTTCAAGATCTAAACAGGTTTTGAGTAACAAGGCTTAGTAAGGTTATTTCATAATTACCTACATGGAATTCCTCTAAAGCTTCTGAATAACTGACTGACTGCTGCTACAGACAGACACTGGCATGGCCAGACCACTCAGTACAGCACATTCCCCCTCCTGCAAGTCTCATATTTGCACACATCCTTGCACTCACCTCATCTCTATCTGAGATCAAAGATGCCTCCATGTCCTGGCTCACGGCATGGCAGGAGCTGAAACTGGAAGTGACATGTTTAGAGTGGTCATTTAGCACTAGCGCAGGCTTCATGAGTTTCCACTCCCCTTGATATTAAACAGGTGTTAAACAGTAGGCAATTTTATAAGTTTCTTTTTACTGGAAACTGTCTTGAAATCAACATAAACCTCACAGAGGAGGTTTTGTGAAATGTCAGAAGGAAACATCTGTTATTTGAAAACCTAATAGGAGGAAAGCACTCCAGTTAGAAATTTCTCTTTTGCACATTTTTCCCATGCTGGGAAGTGCTCCTCTGGGACTCTCACTCTCGCCTGCCTGCAGCTTTGCTGGTTGCAGATTTGCTTGCAAGAGTGATAGGATGTGGAGCTGCTGGTGATTCAGTTAGTACCTAAGCCACCAGAGAGCAGCTGGGGTGAGGCAGCTCAGCACCACACAACCCTTTCCAGGCACACGAGGCCATGCAACAGCTTAGCACCCATTTCCCTCTTTAGTTGGCTGCACTTCCAGCAAAACCCAGCTTTTAAGCACTGCTGGTGTTCATCAAATTGTGTTGCTTAGCAGGAAAATAGGTGATTTCATGGCCTGTCCTTTAACTGAGGTCACCAAGGAAGACTCCAAATACAAGGAATGACAGGTAGGAATTAATGAGTTCTAATGTCTTAAAATATAGACAGATTCATCATATTCCTCCTTTCAGCATCTACTATTGACCAGTAGCCATAGGCAACTCAGACAGGGGTTATGCTGAGGGATAAATTTGAGATGACTCCTGGAAAGCCATTGTTCCAGTTGCAGGTGCAACCCTGGTTGCTCTGTTGGGGCTTAAGGTGGGAAAACAATACTTTTCAGAGTGTTATGGAACTGGTGTTGCAGCCTCCCCTGACATCCTCTCCTTTGCTGCCCCAGTCTCAGGCACAATGATGCTGTGGGTCCCCAGTTTTTCACAACCTCAGAAACTTTTAGCAGAAGCAGTTTGGTGATGATGCAGTGAGTCCTAGAGAGAGCAAAGGCTTTGCTTTACTATCTTGATCTGGGGATCAGGGTATGACCTGAGTCTGACTTTGGAGGCCTCAGCACAGGAGGGACATGGACCTGTTGAAACAGATCCAGTGAAGGGCCACAAAGAGTAGAGCACTTTTCCTATGAGGTCAGGCTGAGAGACTTATGGTTGTCCAGACTGGAGAAGAGAAGACTCTGGGAAGACCTTATAGCAGCCTTCCAGTATCTGAAGGAAGCCTACAGGAGAGCTGGAGAGGGACTCTTTGTCAGGAAGTGTAGTGACAGGACAAGGGGTAATGGTTTTAAATTTAAAGAGGGGAGATTGAGATTAGATACTAGAAAGAAATTATTTCCTGTGAAGGTGGTGAGATAGTAGAACAGGTTGCCCAGAGAAACTGTGGAAGCCCCATCCCTGGGAGTGTTTAAGACCAGGCTGGATGGGGCTTTGAGCAACCTGGTCTAGCAGGAGGTGTCCNGGGTAGAGCACTTCTCCTATGAGGTCAGGCTGAGAGACTTATGGTTGTCCAGACTGGAGAAGACTCTGGGAAGACCTTATAGCAGCCTTCCAGTATCTGAAGGAAGCCTAGAGGAGAGCTGGAGAGGGACTCTTTGTCAGGAAGTGTAGTGACAGGACAAGGGGGAATGGTTTTAAATTTAAAGAGGGGAGATGGAGATTAGATGCTAGAAAGAAATTATTTCCTGTGAAGGTGGTGAGACAGTAGAACAGGTTGCCCAGAGAAACTGTGGAAGCCCCATCCCTGGGAGTGTTTAAGACCAGGCTGGATGGGGCTTTGAGCAACCTGGTCTAGCAGGAGGTGTCCCTGCCCACGGCAGGGGATGTTGGAACTCAATGAACTTTCAGGTCCTTCCAATCTAAACCATTCAATGACACTTCAATATTATTCACATGCAAAACCAGATGAGCTGAAGCAGATCAGGAAGATAAGACATACTCAGATTCTTGTTTCTGCAGTCACTTCTTTATTCTTCAACTCAGCCTCAGAACAACAGGGGTTTGAATGCTCCCACATAAGGTGAGAGAGGTCAGCAGGAGGAACAACAGTTTTTCCTCTTGTGCCATAAGCAGGTGACAGCTANGATGGGGCTTTGAGCAACCTGGTCTAGCAGGAGGTGTCCCTGCCCATGGCAGGGGATGTTGGAACTCAATGAACTTTCAGGTCCTTCCAATCTAAACCATTCAATGACACTTCAATATTATTCACATGCAAAACCAGATGAGCAGATCAGGAAGACAAGACATACTCAGATTCTTGTTTCTGCAGTCACTTCTTTATTCTTCAACTCAGCCTCAGAACAACAGGGGTTTGAATGCTCCCACATAAGGTGAGAGAGGTCAGCAGGAGGAACAACAGTTTTTCCTCTTGTGCCATAAGCAGGTGACAGCTAAAGCAGAAAACAAACCTGGTCCTGGGGGACACTTGTTAGCTCCATTCAGCTCAGAGCAAACTCTCAGAGCCAAAGACACTGGCTGTTTACTGTTGCACTGTCAGCTTTGAACTGCTCAGTGTGACTGTTTTGGGTAGAATAAATAGCTTTTGTTTCACTCCTCCGCTGTCTTTTGCTCCTGCATGTACTGGTTTATTGGATTAAAGCACACAGATTAAGGGGATAAGCTAATCAACAAACAGGCACCAAACTGCAAGGCTGGAGCAGATGGCAGTGCAGCACATACTGCCAGCCCAGCCTCAACACCTGGGAGCATTGGTCCTCCCACGGCATGCCACTGTTGGTGTAGAGACAGGTTGGCCTTAGCCATGGCTGGGGCATCACATTCATGGGTGATCAGCACTGCATGTGCCCAGATGAGAAGTCACATCCCCATCCTATTCACCTGAACTCACATTCTTCTAGGTTTGTGTGGTCCCTTTTGCTCTGTGTCTGCACCTGTGTTGAGATCTGCTGGCATAATTTTAGGCCCTGATCAAGTATTTGCAGTGTCTGTCCTGGCAAAAGTCTCAGGCGAACTCAGCCCAGGGCCTGTGACACAAAAACCTAAAAATAGGGCATGCAGGCATTTGTTAGTCACAGATTTTCATGGGGCCCTATTTAGCTGACAACAGACGACTGGCACAGGACAGACCTTACGTGTGAGGCAAACCCTTACTAGGCATCTCTGCACTGATTTACTCAGGCATGAAGGCCATGTGCTAGCATGTGGGCTACTGGCAGGATCAGGGTTGCTGGCTGACACTCTTCTATATAACCCTCCAACCTTTAAACAAGCCCCCACACCCGACAACTCCCTCCCCCACCCCCTACTCCCTTCCCTACTAACACTTGTTTTTTGGGGGAAGGGAAAGAGTGACACACATATACACAATAGGCATTTTCTTGTCCAGATGTGGGCTCTGCAGACAGTCTTTTTGATTTTTTCTCTGAGTAATCTCTGAAGATACCACACTTGTTTTGTCCTGGCTCTTCTCACAGGCTCTTTGTTGCTGTGTTACATCCCCACGGTGTTTGCTATAAGCTAGGCTCCTAAAAGGCCTTGTGTGAAGTTCCTTTTAAGAAAGTTATTTGACATTCATCTGCTGCTCAGTTCCAGGGAATGTTACCTTGGATAGGCTGTAAAGTTATACTGTAAATACATGTAGCTTTGCATTACAGAGCTTACTCAACCCACCACTGAGCCTGCAGGGAAAACTCAGCAAACACCTCTGAAACCCTCCTGCAAAGCACTTCATCCTCCTCGGCAGAAGCAAGACTGCTGTTTTGTCAGACCATTGAAGCTCAGACCTCACACTTCACGGGCAGTGCAGTGCCACAGCCAGCTCCTTGCTGCAAGACACAATCACAACCATTGTGACTACCTTTTCATGTGGCCATTGCGCTCACCCTCTCCTCCCCTTCTCTCCACCTGCTGCTCTTATTTCTCATGTTGTCCCCTGAACTGCTATGGTTAATGATGCCATTGCACAGCCACCCATAATCTCTCTGACTGCTGACTGCAAAAGAAACACTTCTGCTGCACAGCCATCAGCTCAGAAGGCAGGCAGTGGCCTCAAGTAGTGGGCTGACTTCATGACTTAC
This sequence comes from Thinocorus orbignyianus, assembly GCA_013400375.1. Lineage (NCBI taxonomy): Eukaryota > Metazoa > Chordata > Aves > Ciconiiformes > Thinocoridae > Thinocorus > Thinocorus orbignyianus. The sequence goes on from VXBW01005995.1 coordinate 563,515, forward strand.
AAAGTAAGAATGACCATCCTGATTTCATTATTACTCTAAAAAATTAGAGTAGAGCAGGAAACCTGACTTCCATAATTACTTTCTCCTCCAAGGCAGAAATCATATGAAACATAAAGGAGCCATCTTCTCACCCAAAAGCACACTTTTAACCTCCTACAAATGCATGAAGGGGATGCAATATCCCACATTTTATCTGTAGAAGTTGTATTGAGCTGAGACCATACAGGCTGACCCATCTGGGTATGGGTTCTAAAAGCAAATAGTGTGTCCTGAAACACTATTTCTGCATGTGTTCCTCTTAGAAATATGGCCAAACAAAACTTCTAGGTACACTGATGGACAACTGCTTCACCTCTAAGGGAAGTCAAAACTGTAATTTCCAGAGCCACAGCTGCTGACTGCTGCACAAATTTGAAAGTCCCAAGCCATTCCTATCTCTTCTGTGCAAACTACTTTCTCCAGCCTCTGCCCTGTTTTGCTCCTATCCGTTGCCTTGATTTTGTGTACTGAAACATATGGACAATTATTGCAGGAGCCTTTTTCCTTACAAAAACCTCAAGTCTTGAGTAAAGTCATGAGCTTTCTGTGAATGGCTTAACCTTCTCTAATTAGGAGCCCTATTTTTAAGGATATATTTTTTAGGCTATACTGACATCTGCAGGTGCACCATAATGGATTTTGGAAATTAGACATGCTATGGTTGAAAAAACAGCCTCCAGGTTTGCAAAGAAAATGATGATTGCACTGCTCCGTCTGAAGGGAGTAGAGGAGCAGTGCAAGTTCCCACGAGAGGGTGCTGTGCATTTCAGTGGCCAAGCTCTGCTACCAAACCCATGCTGAGGCTGTAGGAGCAGACTTAATTACTCCTTACTCATGAAATTGTTCTCAGGCCAGTAAATCATATCAGACCAACACAGAAAAGCACCTGGAAGCTGCAGCTCCCCTGGATTAGCAGAGAGTTGCGTTCAGCTGTGGTTTTGCTGGTATTCAGACCTGTGTTGACCAATGTTGGCCTCAATTTATGCTTAAGCTAAAGTCAGATAGATCTACTCTTCAAAGAAAGCAGAAGATTTTAGGTGAGAATGAGGGTCAAATTAACTTAGGTCATTGTTATTTGAACTTAGAAACACTAATTAAATTTTATTCAGCCAAAATATAATGTGCTTTACAAATGTTCCAAATTTTCTACAGTTCTGTTCTTACAGTGAGAAGTATTACATTTCTGCTTGCTTGCAAAACTGCAGCAAGATGTCATGTGTTCTTCAAAATCGAGAAGCATTCAGTCTCTTGTCTTTAATGAAGCTGTACACAAAATACTCCTGAAAGATGCAACTTGAAGCAGTTGAAAGGTAGAGTCAAGCCTGGGTGCCAAGACAGGTGGGCATTTCTACAGCATAGTGCATGCCTGGAAGTTACAGAACTGAAAGAAATTGGCTGAAGCTTAACTACCTACAGCAGTAGTATAGTATAACAGTTTTGCGAAGGTGAGTTGCTCCTAGATAATTTCTTCATAAATCATAGAATGGTTAGAGTTGGAAGGGACCTTAAAGACCACCAAGTTCCAACCTCCTGCCATGGACAGGGACACTTCTCACTAGACCAGATTGCTCAAATCCCCATCTAGTAAACACACACACAATTATCCTCCCAAAGATTTTTCTGGCTTCAAAAACTATTTTATTACTAATGCAAGAAAGGCTTTCTACTTTATCTCATTCTCAAAGTATTTCAAGTTATGAGGACTTGGACAGCCACTGAGTTTCTTCTAGATATTCTTGAAATATTAAAAAAGAATAAGTCCATGAAAACAACACACACTCCTTTTAGTTTAAAAGGAGAAACTTCCAGTATCCAAGCTGTGATTCATTTGTCTCACATCAGATTAAAATTCAGGCACTTTGCCCACTGCCTAATGGGTCTCAACAGATGCATGGGCACACCTGAGCGCAGGAGCCCCAAAGGAGGGGGCTGCAGGGGAACAATCTGCACCTTCTCCCCCACAAATCATCTGTGCTCAGAACCTGCTCCGCTGGACACCTTGCAGCTCATGCCAGAGGCAGCAGTGATTGATCCTTGAAGTTGTTACTTTTTAAGTAATGCTTAAACAGTTAAAACTTACTTTTTACCTCTCTACTCTGCATTGGTGAGACCCCATCAGCAGTACTGTGTCCAGCTCTGGAGTCCTCAACATAAAAAAGACATAGACCTGTTGAAAGAGCCACGAAGATTATCAGAAGGGTGGAGCACTTCTCCTGTGAGGTCAGGCTGAGAGAGTTGTGATTGTTCAGCCTAGGGAAGCCAAGACTCTGGGGAGACCGACCTTCTAGCAGCCTTCCAGTATCTGAAGGGAGCTACAGGAGAGCTGGAGACGGACTCTTTGTCAGGAAGTGTAGTCATAGGACAAGGTGGAACGGTTTTAAATTGGAGGAGAGGCGATTTAGATTGGATATTAGGAAGAAATTCTTTCCTGTGAGGGTGGTGAGATGCTGGAACAGGTTGCCCAGAGAAGCTGTGGATGCCCCATCCCTGGAAGTGCTTAAGGCCAGACTGGATGGGGTCCAGATTTCATGTCTGAATCCATTACAAGTGAAAACAAAAAGAGTGAAGTCTTCTGCTGTCTAAAGATTAGACAACTTTATCCACCAAACTGTCTGTTAACAAGCAAAAAAGCATGAGTTTAGCACAATTAAAAACAAAACAAAACAAACAAAAAAAAAAAACCAAAACAAAACAAAAAAAAAGGAGAGAGGGTAGTGGAGTGGATTTATCTGGTTTTTGAAGCAGTGATTAAATAATCTAGAGCTGAAAATGCCACCTGTGAGGAAATGATGCACTAGCCCAGATCTGAAGCAGGGAGTTTTCCAAACTATTAAAAAAACATGTAACACATTGTCAAAACAAGCTTCAGGTAAATAAGCATACAACAGGTGAAAAACGTGACTGCAAGGGTTGTGATGACAGTTCTGTTTGCACAATACATTAATTTCAAGGTACTTGAGCATCTGTTATATATTTAGTTCCTTTCTGCTAAAGACAATAAAGCAGGTGAGCATCACTTACATCTAAGAGACCATATGTTTGTGAGATGCTGGGAGGTGCATTCAGCAGAGAGGGAAAAGCTTCCACTTCAGGGGAGAGCAAAGCAGATTGAATTTCTTCTTTGCACAAACTGCTTTTTATTTTCATAAAGTTATTAATACAAGTGATTTAAAATCAGGTACACAGAATACTGCACCTGGGCTAAAAGTCTATTCTTTCTTGCTCCCAAGACATTAAACAAGAGTCCTGCTTTGGTTTTTGTGGACAAACAAAATAGAGAAAGGAAAGTTAAAAGTGTCTGCTTTCTTCTGTCCTTTTTACTCCATCCTCTCCTAAATTATCAGGAGGTGAAACTGGAAATGAAAAGGTGGCTCCCAGGCAGTTTGCTGCTACTAAGAAGAAGCTCCCAGGTGCTTCATTTAAAGCCTCAGCTGGACACAGGAAAGGAATAGACAATTTTGTTCTAAAAATTCCTATTAATGATATTCTCATTTCCAGAAGCACAATGGTGTCTGCTTTCACTGCCACTATTTGAGGGACATTGTCATGTTTTGAGAAAGACTCAGGGAAGACTGAGGGAAGTGGGGACTCTACACAGCATGTGTGAGGTCAAAATGGCAGCACCACGTCCAGTTTTGTACTCTCAAGTACAAGATAGACATTCATTTACTGGGTCATGCCCAACCAAGATGTTTGGAGCCTGGGTGCACATGATGCACCAGGAGAAGCTGAGAGGGCTGGGCTTGCCCAGCCTGCTGAGGGATGGCTGTCAGGAATTCTACAACTACGTGGTGGAAAGAAATAGAGAAGACAGAGCCAGACTCTTGTTGGCGGTGCACAGCAAGAGGCAACAAGTGCAAGCTGGAGCATGAGAAATTTCAGTTAGCTAGTAAGTTGGAAGTTATCTGCTGTGAGTGAGGTCTGGATGAGATCTCCTCCCAAGGTCCCCTTCAATCTGTGTCATTCTGTGATGCTACAATTGGATACTCCTCCATGGAGGAACAATCCACACTCTTAAAACTTCAGGTTTTGATGGGAAAAGCAAAGAAAGGGAGAGAAACTATATGAAAGAGAAGATGTGTGTTTATTGGACTACATGGCTTCCAGTACAATTCAGCAAGAAGGGCCCAAGTAAAGAAACTCCCCGACTTGTAACTGCAGCAATGTGTACCCAAAGGGTGAATGTGTCCACTCCTTATTGACCACTGAACACATGAGCCAGTCGGGTCTCAGCCTGAAGAGAGGTTATAAATGTAGAAAGTAAATTTAGCTGTGTGTACTAACTGGCCAAATGAATTGATATTAGAGTAGGTGCAAGAGTAGAGCTTCAGAGGAGTTTCACTGCAGATGAAGAGGCTGGTCAAGTCGTAACAGCAAAATATTGCTAGTGGTAAAGATCCTCAGAGTGCTTGCTGAAAGGGTTTTGAACTGTTTAGAAAATAAATTATTATTTTCTTTTCCAAGACTAAGGAATTCAGGTGCTACACTACAAATCATGGTTATGCCACAAAAATAGAAAACTTATCTCTGAAAGGCATCGAGAGCAGATTGTGTTTCTGTGTGTGTGCTGAAGTACAGAAGCACAAGTGTTATGGAGTAACCTTGCATAATAAGTATATGTGACGGTAACAAAGGGGAAATTCTGTATGAAAAAAAGCCAATAGATTTACTGCTCAAGAGGGTTTTGGTTTAAAGTAAAGCATTGTTATTCCAAATACTGCTTAAATTCTCTTTAATGCTGATGAGGGCTATTGACACCTTCAGCCAATAACTAAGATCCAGGTAATGTTTTCTTGAAAGACAGAATTGAAGCCTGTGTTTCAGGAAAGGGTTAAACAGAGATCTCTAGCAAAGGAGAGCTGGGTGGTTACCTGTTAAGCAAACCTGCCAGAGTTTTAGGGCTCTCAATTTAAGGGTGTTCTTTTAGCATCCCCAGGCTATTGGGGACAATAACTGGTCAGACCTAGAACCATTTCGCTGGGCGAAGGGGCTGGTCCTGCCTGGGCTCCTTGCTTTCCCCTGTACCAATGCTCCCAGCAAGGCAGCACTGGTGGCAGGGGGAGCAAGCCGCAGGGGGACACGTAGCTGCCAGCCTGCTGGAGCAACATATTTGTTGGCCTGGGGCATTTGGTGGGCAGCAACTGAGCTGTATGTACTCTCCAGTGGAAAGCCAACACTGTGCCCTCGCTCTCCTGCTGCCTCCTCCTCAGGGCCTCCAGCAGCCCAGAGCCCCCGGAGTCCTCTGCCTGAAACTTATTTATTTCTGAGACTCTGATGAACCCAGAGTGTTTTGCCTTTCATCTCCTCCTGTGCCCTCGAGGGAAGAAGTAATGGAAGACCTGGCAGGAGAAGCACATGCTCATCAGCCTGAGGGTGCCCCCAGTGCCTTTGGAGAACTCCTGGGCAGGAGGGTCTGGTTCCCGGGAGGGGACCACACTGGCATCAATAAACATTTACCAGTGCTGCCATCATTAATCCATATGCTTTTTAAAAGAAAGAACACAAACCTAAATAAAGCCAGGGAAAGCATATACATATAAAAATAGGAGGAAACACTGGAGACTTGGAGTAGCATCTTTCCTATTCTGGGGGGTTTCCTACTGCATAAACACAACAATAAATAACAAGTACTTCAACCAACAGCTATAAATAGCATCTCGTGCGCACACTCGGATGATTTACATGCTTGCTCTGGAGTGATTGGGCTGGAATGAGTTGCAGCCTGTTCCTTTTCCTACATGGCAGGAATTCTCACATTACCTAAGCTTCATTGTTTTTACACTCTTTATTCAGGGCTTCACGCATGGCTTGTTTGCTGTTCAGTTCCTTCCCGTGTCCAGCTTCCCTCCTTGCCAGCATTTCCAGGGACGGAGATGACACCTGATGGTGAGCTGATCAATGGCTGATTTCCTTCCTCTGAACTCACCCCGTCCCACACACACCACAGCCCATCAGCTTCCCAGATGTTCCCGCTCGTTTTGTTTTCTTAGGATATCTGAAAACATTTTGAATCCACCAACGGCTGGATGAAATTAATCCAGGCCTCAAGCAACTATGCTGACCTGTATGTGTCCTGTTGAAGTGGGGACACATTCTGTACCGACTCATTTCACACATGTGCAAGTAAGTATATATGTTTTCTGATGCAAATAATGTGTTTCTTCTATTGGTTACTCTTGGTATGAAATAGTATCTTTCGAGACACAAAATACTGTAAAAGGTTTGTATCATTTGGATTGTTATGCCAAAGGCACTAATGGAAATTTCCCTTGGGAAAAGACATAGCACCTGAGATTTCTCCTTACGTTCCCGAACATACATAAATAAGTCTTGATTGTGTGAATTGCTAATTGTGAAGATTCAGTATAACTCCCCTTGCTGTCTCGACTTTGTAGGTGTAGAACTGCATTTGCTTACATTAACGCTTTCCTGCCACCTCAACTAAACAGAGTCCAAAAAAGAGAACTATCTTAGTAAAACACAGCACCCTCCCAGAACAGGGGTTCAAAATCTTTTTATCTCATGTGCCAACTGTCAGCCTTTTGAACTACAGCTCCACAGCTGAATGCCATCTCCTCTGCAGCCCACATGTTGCTGGAGGTTGTTCAAAGACATATGGAGAGTGAGAGCCTGTGACAAGGAGAAGACAGCACCGCTTCTGCTGAAGGCAGGAAACAAGCCAACTGAATGCTTGCGATGGACAGATGAAGTGAAGACTCTGCTCGCTTAGCCCACTGCCCTTGGCAACTCCCACAGGCAACCGCAGAGTCACAACCATCAACTGAGAACTGTTGGTCCAGGAGAAGTCATCCACTGCTTTGATATTTGCTGCAGGGAGGTACAGAGGCAGACCTCCTGGTTTATCCCAGCCTGGTGAACATTCACAATCCTCGAGGAGCAGTAATGACTGCAAAGAGGATGTGCCTGTGCTGAGGCTCCACACAGCTGCAGAAGGGCTGGAGGCACTCCCACTCACCACGATTGTTCGCCTGCAGCTGGATTATGCATATGGTTGCTTCCAATATCCACAAAAGGTTGAAGAATGCAGAGAAAACAGCTCAGACAATTGTTTATTTGTGTTAAAAAAGGAAGAGACTCTCTCAGTGGAGAGCATCAATTCATGGCCAAGCACATGTCTTTGGGACTAGAATAAGTGGTGCTTCCACCAAAGGAGATGAAAGCTGATACCTCCTGCCAGGTTCATGAAACCACTTCATGCTTCTGTCTCACCACAAGTGACAGGACAGCATCTCCCAGAGTCGAGTGCAGCAGAATTAGGGTCTCAACCTCTTGTGCATCTGTCAGTAGAGGGCAATGTAGTTGCGAACAACTGACCTGCTCCAAGTCCCCACCCAGCAGAAGGCATAGACCTTACCTAGTATTTTATATTGCCATGTGTGACCTAACAGTGTGTCCTGCTGTTATGTGCCGTGTTTAACATACCAGTAACACTATGTCACGCAGCTGATACTAGAATTAAGGTCTAGGGTATTTGTTTATGAAGGCAGGTTCCCTTGCGATCACTGCTATTTGTGGCAGGGGGAAAGGAGGGGACACAGCACAGGAATGGGTTTCCAGTGGGCGTTTGTTTACTGTACTTTCAATGCACTGGTTTATCAGACCAGGGAATAAGTTATAGCTTCCCAGCCTGCCTGTCTGGTTACAAATTCCAGTCTGTTCCTCCAAGCTGAATATAGAGAGCAGCTGGCTGAAGCTAAATGAATAATACTGCCTCACGAAACAATAGTGCTGGGCTCAACATGTTGTACAGACATCTATTTTGAGTTTGGATATTTAAAGACTAAGGAGGCATGACAGGCACATTTATGGGGCAGCAATTACCAGCAGTCTGCGGACTGTGCCTTGGATATGAACAGATTAACACCTTCCTCTCTGCGTGTGTCAAATACCCTAGTAAAGAGTTCACCTCTGCAAAAAAGTGTCTCTGAGGAGTTGACAAGTCCTTCCACTCATACATCCAGCATTTGCCCACTGGATGACCTGAAGTAGGAAGTTTCTGTGCTACAATCAATCCTGTCTAGAATAAAGCAATGAAATGCAATGCTGCTATTTTACTCCATCCTGTACTTCTATTGGTGGAAGAGGTAGAAAGATCTAACAGGCCTTTATGGTTTATAATTTCCTAATTTTAGGCAAACTCTTATCTCTGGAAGCACTGTTAAAAATATCCTTAGCACATAAGTGCCTCAATACTTAACCGCAATTGCTGCTCTTTGAATGGACAAGGGAGGTTATTTTGTGTTTTTTGAGGCAATCAGAGCTAAGATATGAACAGATACACAGCTTGCCTCTGCAGATTCTTCAACTCTTTCTGCTTCATTAGCTGATTATGCCCAGAGAATTTGTGGATACCCCATCCCTGAAAGTGTTTAGGGCCAGGCTGAATGGGGCTTTGAGCAACTTGGTGTAGGGGCAGGTGTCCCTGCTCATGGCAGGGGGGTTGGTTGGAACTTGATGATCTTTAAGGCCCCTTCCAACTCTAACAGTTCTTTGATTCTATGATTCTAACTGTGAATTCCTGCATACACCTATAATCCAGAAGGAGACTATATTCCAGAAGGAGACTTCGTTCCTATTTTGAGCAAAACCTGCTTGCCTCTATCCATTTCAGCTAAAGCTGAACATGTGCAGAATAGCAATTTGTCTAACTTTGTGCCCTGAGCCGTACTGAAAAGCATGGTTCTCAGGACAGTGTCATGACAGACTGAACCACTCTCATGCACGGCAGTGCTGGGACAAGGCCTTAAAATGTGTTTGTTTTACAACCCAGTGTCATAAAACTGGATACAAGCAGTCCTAGGAACTTGCCAGAGCTTTTATAAGCTCATGGTAGCTTCAGGTGGTTGTACTTTTCAAAAACTTGGACTATTATCATCAGCAGGAAGGAAAAATACTCTTGTTTAAATGGTGCTTAAGGGGAAAATTCAATCTTTCTTAACAAGCTTGCTGGCCAGTGACCCTGGGGTTAGAGAAAGTCCTGATCATAGTCGGAAGTGACACTATAACCCAGGTTTAGGGGCTGAGATATAAATGAACATATCCTAAGAAGGCTCCTGGTCTAGGCTTCAGCTGATTAACAACGTGGACTGGCCTGCAGTTACCTTGAGCACTCATGTGTTAGTAGTTTCATGACAAGTAATTCAAAATGTCTAAGAAAAGAAATTGAAATAGCTTAAAGAAAAAGAAAACCAGGAAAATCAAAACATATATTCATGACAGCTTTTGCCACCTCTTTCTTTAATTTTGAAGCCTGCACAATTCTCACGTCTCATCATGTAATTCTGCATGTGGCCAAAAATTAGGACAATAAAAATAGGCAGTGAACAGAAAATCCCAGTGAAAAATATAGTATGCTGCACTTCTGACTTTTTTCTAGAGATGTCACATGATACAAATGCTTTGGTCTCAGTAAAGATGTCCGTATTAATGAAACTGAGCATGTGATTAAATGTTTTGCAATACTAACAGTATTTAGCCGAGGCTTCTAGAAAGCTAAAAAAAAGAAGTATATAATAATTTTGTAAGAAATAAAAAGACTCAGGTTCAGGTTGTGATTTCCAGAAAAAGTAGAACTAGCGTTGCAGCAGAATTAAACATCCACAGCTGTATTTGTGTTGCAAGGTCCACAGCAGATAATTAAGGAGCATATTCCTACAATCCAATACTGCAGACCTATTTACCTGGCTAATCTCTCTAAGGTCTCAAGAAAGAGTGAAAATCTTCTTTAGTGCAAATCACAGAACCTAACCTAGAACTGTGCTCTGCAGCACAGGCTTGAGCAGATCAACTGACCAGTTTAGCCTGGGCAATGTCTTATAGCCATAGGCTGATTTAGGTTGGAAGGGGCCTCTGGAGGTCATCTTGCCAAGCTGCCAGTTGGAAAAGGGTCAACTACAGCAAGTTGTTCAGGGCTTTGACCAGCTGGGTTTTGAATATCTACAAGGATGGAGACTCTGTAGCCACCTTAGAAAACCTGTTGCAGTGACAGGACTTTTTCCTGTCCCCCTGACGAAAGAAGTTTGGCCACTGTCTATTTGGAATTTCCCATGTTCCAGCTGGTGTCTGTTGCATACTGCTGTGCACCACTGAAGAGCTTGGCTCCACCTGCCCATCCTGAAGCCTTCCCTTCCCCATGCTGAACAAACCCAGCTCTCACCCTCTCCTTGCACATCATCTGATCCAATGGCCTCCTCTGGAGTCATTCCAGTTTGTTGATGTAGAGTCCAAAAGAGATGTCCAGTGCCAGTGCGTGCACTGTGTCAGTGTTCCAGATGCAGCCTCGTGTCCCTCAGCCTCCTGCCTCCACTCATGGTCATACAGCCCAGTGCGGAGCTGACTGCCTTCACTGTACGGGCACATTGCTTCTTCTTGCTCCATGTATAGTCCATCAGGACTTCCAGATCCATTTCTGCCAACCTGCTGTCTGTGTACTTGGTCCTGGCCTGTTCCATCCCCGGTGCAGGACTTGTCAAGTTTCCCGAGCTTTTCCTTAGTTCACTTCTCCAGCTTGTTAAGTTACCTCTAACCAGTGACAACCCTCCAGCATATTGATTATCCTCCCCATTTCAGTATCATCTGCAAACATGCAGAGAATAGATAAATATAGGAAATAATTAATGGGACAAAGTGCATCCCCACTCTCTGAACAAGCTGTGCTTGAGGTCTCTGCACAAGACACTATGACAGCAGTGATGCACAGCCCTGCTGGGAGCCAGTTGTGGGGACAGCACTGGGTCCACTGGTGCAAACTGTCCTGCTGCTTGCAGAGCATCTTTCTAGGTGTCTGTTGTGTTTCAGATAGTCAGAAGTGTAGGTCTGAAGTGACTGAATGTCCAGGGAATGTGTCCTGCTCTATCTGGAGGATTTATTGTTGCAATAATGTAATATGAGGCCAGTAAGCAGGAGACAAAATGTCATTATGTTTGCTATCAATCCTTTTGCCATCAGCCCGCACTGATAGATTTTTTACAACCAAGAACATGGGAGGTAACTGAGAATCTCTAATTGAGCCAAGAGTTTTCCCCTGTTTTCAGCAATTCCCTATCCCTCTTTTCATCCTGATTTTAGACTGCTTTTACTGGGACCAGCTCCGTCCTCCACTGACAAGACTGCAGCTGGTCCAAATCCGACAGGCTACATGCTTTGTTCCTATCTCTGACAATGTTTTACTGCTTTGGAAACTTTGCCAGAGCCATGTCTCCAATTTGAATTTGATCTAATAGAAGTCACAGTGTCTAGACGGTGAAGCAAACTGCGTGGGGAATGCACCGAGCCTGACCCTTGCTCACCACCGCTGCCGCCACGCAGGGCAGTGCCGCACGGCTCCTAGCCATGGCCTCCTGCCCGGCCGCTTGGAAATGGCTCTTTGTGTCCGGTGGAAGATACCAAACCCTCTTCTCTACCAGGGAGAGCCCTCAAGCAAGAACAAACCACTTCTCCTTACCTCATGCAAATGTTATTCGGCACAAAAGGTTACGCCGTTTCCCAGGGATGTGATCACAAAGCCGAGGAAACACACTCGCGCTGCCTAGTAATAAGCCTCCAGTTAGTTAGTCAACTTAAATCTCCTCTCCATACGCTGAGTTCTGGCAGTGCCGGCCACACAGGGCTCCCTGCTTCGCCCTGCAGCCTGCACAGTGCTCCCCGATTCCACCCTGAACACACTCCCACCTGCTGCAAGACCCAAAGAACTTGGCATTGCTTACTTACAAATGGCATACACCTAATCTGAGTGGCAAATTAAATTAGACTTTAAATATTCACGCAGTCTACACCTGGCTCCCTGCTGATGGCAGCTGACGGCTACATTAGTACAAGCTCTTTTTCTCTACTGAAGCTCTCCCCTCGGAGGCAACTCTGGCAGAGCTGCTCAGCCCCGGAGAGCAAGGCTGGGGTGAGGGATGCCATCCGCCTCTGCCCCTCGCTGGTGCCAAGTCTGCCGTCCAAACCTGCTGCCAATTTTTTCCTTTCAGAGAGTTCCCAAGGTTGCTATTTTTGAATCAGGTACAAAGTACACTTACTTTTAATTTTAAATAAAAAAAAAAAAAAAAAAGAGAGAGAGAGAGAAAAAAACAGACACATCTTGCATTTTCAGTGATGCTGAAAGAGCGCATACTGGGTATCTCTGAAAACACAAACCAGTATTTATTCAAGGTGTTTGATAGGTCTTTGCCTAGAATCTTTCATTTTCTCAGTGACACACTGAATACAGAGATTGATGACGTGTCCTTACGGTTTAAGGATTCCTGCATAATTGTTTCCATGTAATAATATGATAAAAGGTGCTGTATTTTTAGCACCTAACTTTGGCCTAGAAGGCAACCTGCCCTGCTAGACTTCCAAGGAACTGCTGCAGGAGAAAACAGCTACTGTGGTACAAGCCAGTCAATATCAGAGCCTGCATCTGAGCAAGTTATGCCTAGCCCAGCTCTGGCCTTTTCTGAACTGGATGGTCCTGAATTGTGCAGGGCAATCAAATCTGTCAGCATGTGTGAAAAGTAAATGGCCTGGGCGAAAGCCCAACAAAACCCATCTCCCCAAAACAGGAAGAAAACTTTATAACTTCTGAATAAGTCATTGTCATATTTAAGAAAAGGAAACACTTTTCATCATTATTTTAACCTTGACTTATGCTTATCAGAATGGTAAGGACAGGTAATTCAGGAAAAAAGTCCCTTTCTCTCTGGTCGGAGGAAAATATTTGGGGGATCACTTTTTCGTAACAGTTTTGGCTTCCAGACAAATTTTTTTCCATTATTCACGCATCTGTATTCAGGATCTCTCAGCCTACATGTCCCATATGGCAGGGTTTAGATTTGAGAAGCAGCAAATATCAAATATTTGATGTAATTTAGGGGTGGGAGGAGGAGAGAAAGGCTAAGGAAATGTTTGTAATTCAGGTTCTGTTTAACCTATGTCAAAAAATAGTCTTTGAAAGCCACCGTGTAGGCAGCATTTACTGTGTTTAACTCAGAACTATATCTCCTGGCAAGCTGGAACTGAGTGAGAGGCATTAAAAACAGCCTTCATGAGCTCTATAAAGCTCTTGTCCAGTTTCTTTCTGCTGGTAGTTATGAGCCTTGTTCTTAGTGCTGTGGAAGCTGTGCCAAAAACTGTATCCCTGCAAACAGGACTTCTGACTTGATCACTCTGGAAATGAGAAAATAGCAGTAACACTCAGGGCACCCGAGTAAATGACAGGCAGAGTTATGAATAACAGGTATAAAATATGAATAATAATTTGCAAATTGGCTGTTATTTGCTGAGTATTGTGCAAAAATAGAGACACTGCCTGTTCTGACAAGCCTATGGACCTTGGTTTTTAACCAGTAGCGCTCAGCCAGATTGCTGTGGTTGAAGGTTGAACCACTGCTTTCATGTACACTTTTTTCACCAGCAGATCTATGCATCAGAAGCTGCTGCCTAAACAGCAGAGCCACCCAGTAGGAAGGATGAAAAATAAATGAGGATTTTGAAAACGGCCTTTCTATTCCCTGCTTTACCTCAGAGACTGCGGGCAAGCCAAAGGCTCATGCTCACTAACTTTAAAAGACTGGTGACAGCACTTTGCTACCCTGCAAGGATGGTGAAAATATGTACATTTAAAACTGTGAGACTCTCTGGCACTAAAAGGAGAGAAGTGTCCTAGACAGATTCAGAGTAGACAGGCTGCCCTGGAAAGTCCCGAGTGAGGAATGTGGCTCGGTATTCGCAAATTATAGTTGACACTTTTTTTAGGACTTAGTATTTTTTGGCAATGATAACACTCTCAAAGAAACAGACCCACAGTCTCTTGCAAATCATGCAATAGAGCAGATGTCATATTTCTGATGCTTCGGTCCATTATCTATATTTTTGGAACTCTAAAAACTCCCTAATCCTCCAAATCTAGATTGAACACCCTATCTGTGTCGTAACATAAATATGCATAGCTGAAACCCTGGTTATGACTGTCAATACTAACTAGAAAGCCCTAATGTGCTTAAATTTAAGCCCACTTAATTTGCAGAAAGCTATTCAGGTGCTGTCAATCAAGGTGGGAATTTGAAGAATATTTAAGTTGTTGATTAAGTACTTAACATCGCAGGTTAATGTAAAATTGTCTGTCCTACTTTTCCTGTGGTTATATGATGACCTGTATATACACCAGAGTTCTGTCTGATTCCTACCACTGCAATCAGATCCATATCACCCCAAATCAGATAGAGGAGGTGCAAATGTGCATTCCCATGTCAGGGTGCTCAATAGCAACTCCCTTGTGCTGCGCATTTGCTCTCACTGACGAGACGCAGATGTTGAGTAGTTGTACATGTGAGACCCAAATAAGGCAGGAGGAAGAAGTAGGAAGTCCATGGAGCTGTTCCTCTTTCCAGACATGTAGTGAGGTCTCCTTGCATGAGAAGGAAGAAGGACAATGGATGGGAGCAGGAATGCTCTTCCAGGAGCTGGGGTTTTATTAGAGCTCCAGAGTGCTCTTACTCTCAGTCAAGGTGAAACTGGCAACACTATACCCTTCTCTGCCAAAAACAGCTTCTGTCTGAGAAAAATCTGACCCTGTCATCATTTTGCACAAGGAGGTGGGAAAGTGAAGCTTGGTCCCCTCTAGAGCCTGGGGATTTGTGTTCAGGACAGCAGGTCAGCATCATGGAGCAGAACAAAGCATTTGCACTGCCAGTACCAGAGCTTTCATGGTGAGGCTTTGATATAATTTTTTTTTGAAGTGACAGACTTTGCAACAAGGGTTTACAGGATTTTCTCAGCATCAAACAAACAGAAATATACACAAAAATTCCCCACCAACTTTCTAACCCTTCTTAAAGAGAAATGCCGGAAAACATAACCAAGTGCAATTTGAAAGACTTAAAATTCAGGAGGTCTCCCATCCTTCTTGTGGGCTGTAGTAAAATCTTGTGATTTAAGGCAGATGGACATGCTAAAAGTTGAGGTTGCCAGTTTTGCTTTGTTGAACACCACATAGGCCAGGGCTGTATTTCTGGATTTAGAGGTAGAACTGTCTCAGGCAACAAAGCAGAACTAAAACAAACCCCTTGCTGTGAATAATGCGTGGCCCTTAGTACTCCAGGAGACCAAATCTGTCCCCCCAGCCACTGTGTTAACAGCTCTGTGCTACAAAGCTCCTACATAGGTGTTTTTCTTTCTTGTGAACCTCATTTAGGGAAGAGGAAGCTGAAGACCTTAGATGGCCTCTGTCCTCATAGGTCTCACTGCATGTATTTGAGGCCAGGAACAGTTCACATTTACTTCCCCATGATGTTGTTTTAAGAGCTGAAAAATCCAGTGTGGGGGCTGAAACTCATTAGCTTGTTGGAGCAGAGATCACCCAGTGGCAATGCCCTCCACCTCCACATGTGGTCATGGACCCCAACTCATCTCCTTCAGCTACTGACCTGCCGTCCTCAAAGCTGCTACAATTACTTCCTCTTCTGTGTGACACTAGGAAGGATATAATTGATTTCTTTTTTGCTTTGATGGAGTTTAGCAGCTAGAAGGGATGTAGAACAATGCTGCATCATCGTCCATTTCCCACAGAAAAGCACCAAGTGGTCCTCAACTGGAAGCAGCTGATAAGGATGACATGTACTGACACACATACATGTATTCAGTGTCATGGAGGAGTTCCTGTTACTATTCAAGGATTAGGATTTTGGGGGTTAGCTACACAAACCTATGTGTTTACTGAGTCAGCTTCTCTGCAGCTAAGGCAATCAGATTACCACTTGCCTATCCGACTGCTGGATTGTGAGGACACGGTGGGTCATTAAAATAATGTATTCTTACAAAATGACACACATGCTTATAAAAGGCCTAAATATCTAGGTTTTGTAACCATGACACAAAGAATATGTACCTTTGGGTTGGTTCAATCCTAAGCATACATGTGAAGAGAACCAATATATTGTTTAGTTCAGCATTAAAGAAAAATACTTGTGACTTATTTCTAAGCGTTTATTCTAGTGTGTGTTTGTTTACCCGGGACTTGGTTTTTTAACTGTATTCCCAGAGTAATCAGGATGTTGGTAAATATTCATTGGCAAAAACATCCCCACATGACTGGAATTCACTCCCAGCAGGCATTAAATTGGAACAGAGGAACAAAGGATATGCCAGACTTGATCAGACCACTGGTCTGTCAAGCCTGGTACCCTGCCTCTGGCAGTGGCCCACTCTTCACGCTTCAGAAAAAAAGCAAAAAAAAAAAAAAAGAAAAAGAAAAAGAAATAATAATAACACACCTGTCTGGAAATGCATCCCAGATACTTAACTCAGACTTACTACCTCTCCTTAAGTAGCTGTGAGTGGAGTTACAGAGAACTTTATAGAGTATTATAGAGTATTGCAGGGAATGATCGTATTCACTTATTTTTTGCTGCACTTTATTGATCAGCTAATTAGGAGAGAACTTACTTTAATATTTATGCAGCTTCTGAGTTTCGCTGACACTGTTAAAAATGAACTGTGGCTTCTCAGGGGTAATTCTGGTAGGTGAGTGTCTCAGAAGCCAGTCGGATTTCACTCTAGCAGTTTGACACACAAAAACTGCCTTTCACTTACAGCCCACGTCCAGGGGAGTTAGGCAGTGCCCTGAAGTCAACACTTTAGGTGGCCTTTGCAGAAATTGTTTGATTCCAACAACTAGGTTATACTATAGTTATCATAGTTTATCCTGTATTAAGGCTCCTCCAGGCCATCCTGCCCAGGACCCACTGTGGTGGTCCATACACAAGCTTGTCTCAGATCCAACACTCTGTGCACTCAAAGTCTTTATGGTCCAGAAGAAAAACTGCAAGTGAATGAAACAGGGAAGATGGAGGGCAGACTAATATATTCATCAGGATAAAATTAACAGGTTTCTCCCACACTGGTACAATGGCAGAACTGATGTGCTCATTGACTGTGTGGATTTATTGGTAGCGTCAGCAGAGAAGCTAAGGTTTCATTGACACAGAAACTGAGTGATGGCCTCTGCCTGGGTGTATTGCTCTTTGGAGCAGGTCTGGGATATGGTGATGAAGAAGGTCCTCAACACCTAGGCTTGGTTGCAAAATAAAGGCTCTTAGAGAACCTTACAGGCCTCCAATGCTGTGTTCTTCAAGAGCAACACAAAAAAAAGATACAAGTACTCTGTATCTTTCCTTACACATGTGCAGGTCAAATCTTGTCAGGTCTGTAAGCAAGCACAGTACCTTTGTTTCCAGGGGAGGAAAAAGGCTCTTTGGATACACTTTCTTCAGACTTTTAATCCCCCTGCCTCAGGTCAGCATCAAGCACATCAGCTGAGAAATCTTCGATCCCCACCGCCCTATATTACGCAAGGGATACATGTCATGAAGTCCTTGCTTTCGACCCAAATAAATTGTAACCGTGTATGTTGTGTGCCAGTGCTGCGTGAAACCAGTGTGTGTGAAAAGTGAAGCTCACAGAAGTGATGCTCAAGTGAATGCCACCGGCAATAAATGACTGAATGCCAGGGAAGGCCGGCATGGTAAAAGGGAACAGTGCTTTGACCTTAAAAGCTGCTTTTCTTTTCTTTTTTTTTTATGGAAAACTCAGTCAGGAACGGACATCTGTGTTTTCGGTCTGTTAGCTTGTATTTGACAGCTTGGGTTTTGGCAGCCTGAAAAGATTAAAAAAAAATGCAGTCCAGCCATGGTTACCCTTGCAGTAAAGCAGATAGCTACGAGAGGATTAGAGAGGGAAGGGAGGCTGAGATGCCAGGCACCGCGATACTGGTGGACCCAAAGTTCTGTGAACAGCCACAGAGCTCCCTTTTCCTCAGCCGGTAGCTTGAGGATCTGAGCTGCCTGACCTCTGGGTAAGGGTCTGAAAAAAGTGCCTGCATGGAAAACGTTTCCATCCCTGTTTCTGCAGGCAGCTGCTGGAGGAAAGGAGCATGGCCCGGGAGTCTAACCCATGCATGCTCCATCTCCCTCGGGCATGCCTTGGGCTCAGTGGCTTCACTGCTGGCTACAGGCTCTCCCTGGTGCTTTTAGAGCTGGTAGAGCTATTACCCTGCCTCTAGGGAGAGTTCAC
Source organism: Thinocorus orbignyianus (assembly GCA_013400375.1). Lineage (NCBI taxonomy): Eukaryota > Metazoa > Chordata > Aves > Ciconiiformes > Thinocoridae > Thinocorus > Thinocorus orbignyianus. The sequence continues at coordinate 581,626 of VXBW01005995.1, forward strand.
TTGCTGAAGATAATTAAAAAGAAGAGCTCACATATCTGACTGCCATGGGGCATAAAACAATGAGAAGAAAAAATGTTGAGCTTTCAATAGGTAACAGAAATGTCTGAGCCTGTACCCATGGTCTTATTTGCTGGTGAAGGTTTTTATTTCATTGCTTTAAGAAAGGAATCAAGGTTTTTGCCTGATTGAGCCCGTAATAGGACAACAGATTTGGAGAAAGGCACTTGTCAAATTTTTTGCAGCTAGGAGGGTGAATGCCAAGAGAGATGGATGCATGCAATACTCGTGCCAAGACATCTATTAACCCTTGTCACCGTTAGGACTGTGTCAGACCAAAATACCCTTCATCACGCTGAAACACGTAATGGTAATATGCTGCTGATAATGATATGCTAGTGACAAAAAATTTTTCAGGGATTCTCCTTGCCCCAGCAGCAAGAACCATGAAGCTGAGATCGCTGTGTTGCTGGTAGAAATGCGTGTATCCTGGTAAAGAAGTACTTCTGTGCTCTGAGGTAGAAAATTAGAGTACTGTTGAATGTTGTTCTGAAACATGTCAATTTGGAGAAGGGGGCAACTGTTCTAACACCCAGTAGTGTTGCCTTCTGATGTTGCTATGAAGGCAGGAGCCAGCTGGAAGACTGTGCTGCTCCAGAAACTCACCCCATAGCTGAGCGGCAGCACTAGCTGAACCTTCCAGAGCTCCAAGAGCCTTTGACCATTCCAGCTCAGGGTCATTTACCAGTAATGCCTGACAGAGAGGGCGTTTCTTACAAGCTAACATGTGACTGCAGATGTTTTGAGGCTGAAAAATAATCCATTCAGTAAAGAGCAATAGGAAATGCCGACCTGGTTGGTCATTGCAAGTAAACCATTTGTTTAAAGTTGGGACTGCTAAGAGGGCAGGATTACATTCCCAACATCTGTAATGCTTATAATGAAGTAAGGAATAGAAAAGTACCATAAAATTCCAGTCCTTTTCTCTGGCAAGGACAGAAACACTGAACATTTGGAATTATTTTTGATTACTCCTCTAGAACAGCATGCACAGCCCTTATGGAGTGTCCAAGCTGCCATGTGGCTTGTTCGGGGGAGTTGCGAGTGTCTGAGCAGACATATGGTGAGGTGAAGAACCAGCCGGTGCAGGTTGACGCAGACACTGCCAACTCACTTTCTGCTGCTGCTGGGCAATTAAGCACATCAGGAACCCAGTGATTTTTTTCCCTGTCTCCCTGTTTGTAAGTGGAAAGACATAAAATGTCTGCAGGGCTCCCCCACACTGTCCCTGCTATTGTCTTTATCTCTGTGCCCCCCTCAGCAGTCATCAAAAAATAAGACAAAAATAACTCTGTTTGAGCTGAATGTATCTCTGTGCAGAGGGATCCTGTTATGCCCTCTGCAGTATTCAAGCCTTGCCTTGGGACTTCATATGGCTCATGGGTGAGGCAGCCGCACAAAGAGGGCTGTTGTATTGAACAAGTTCCTTCGGCACAATGAAAGTCTCTGCCATAAGAATAAAGCTCCTTTGTGCAGGCAGCGGAGCATTTCCAGTGTGTGGCGGTAGAAGAAACACCCCTGGAGACTGGGCAGCATCAGGCACCCACCATCATCCTTTCCCACTCAGAGATGTCTTTCTCTGACGTTGCCTTTTTGCAGCAAAACACATAGCGGGCATTGATGTCAAAGATACAAGCTACCAAAAGAGGCCTTCTCCTGTACCCATGTCTCCCTCCAGGCCATGAACCAGCTGAGCGAGGCCCGTGGTAGTCACGCTGTGGTGGGATGGAGCTTGGAGGACACAGGGCTAAGACCTCGCTGCTACACTGCTGTGTCTGAAAGAGTGAAAGGGCTGGGAACTACTGCCATTGCACATACAGAATGTCCTGGGACATCCTGGCAAGGATGCTGGGCATGGCCAGGAGACCAGGAGCTTGTAACCCCTTCTCCTGAGGCCTGCATGGCCTGGCTTGTGGTTCATGTGGTGGCTGGAGAGCCAGAAAGCCCCAGGCAAGTGCTTACACTCCATGCAGAGATGGCTGTGCTTAAATGCTCCTCTGACGTTTGTCCAGACCCAGCCTGTGAGCTGAGGGAGCCCTTGCTGCTGCTCCTTCCCAAATGAAAAGCACTCTGTAAAGGCAGGAGCGCTTGTGAGGCCTGTGCTCGAAACCACATCTAAAACCAGACCACGTCAACAGAATATCAAACCAGACATCAGCTACCTCTAAAACCACATGCAAGGCCTGACTTTAAGCTGAATCTGCCAAATGCACATGGCAAAATGGCTGGTGTGTGACCATGCTTCCTGCTGTTCCCGGCCCCAGGGTGCCGTGGTGCAATGAAGCAGAGCATTATTCCCCGGCAGCGCTAGAGAGGGGACAGAGTGGCCTCAGGCACCTGGGTACAGATGCTCCATGGCCACCAGTGCTTCCCGTGGAAGACTGGGCAGGACATGGGCTGTCCAAGCACTCCAAGGTTGAGCTGGGAAGGGCACAAGACCTGATTCCATCTGCTACCACCAGCACAGGGCACTTTGCTGGCTCGTGAGGTGGGAGGTGGAGAGGAGTGGTCCCAGGTGAGAAGGGTCTGCAGAGAAGCAGGAGCTGCTGGGTGACTAGTGGCAGCAGGATCTGTGGGCACCATGGCATCCCAGCAACACAGAAGATGTTTTTGTCTGGGTCTAGTTACAGCAGGACCTGGGTAAGAGGTAGTGGGTAGGAGGACCTTTCACAGGGGCTCGGAGGATCCAGACAGAAGCTGCAGGTAGAAGGAAACGTTTCTGGATTTCAGGCTTCTCCTTGGTTTGGAAAAGGGATATTGATAGTGGGGAAAGTCAGGCTGAAGAGACCTCTTGACCTGCTGTGATCACTCCTGTTGACACAGCATGAGACACAATCCAGCCTTCTCTGTTGGGCTGAGAGAAAGGCTGCCAGCTCCTGGGTACCCCTGATGGTGACTGCCAGGGCTTTGTGGGTGGCAGCGGCTCCGCACTGTTGGAATGCCTGGGGAATTTCTACCTTAAAACCCACCCTGGCTCCAGAGCTTCCAAGTGCTGGGACAAGAGGGACCAATTAGAGGCACCCATGGAGAGTGGGAGATATTGCAACACTATTCACTCGCTGTCACTTCAAAAAGGGTTTCTTTTCTATATGTTTAATATGCAAATATTTAATGGGGTTTATTAGAGCATAACAGCCATAACTTGAGACCTTTCAGTCAAGATGAAACAGGTGCCGAGTCTTTCTTTTCAAGGCCCGGCACAGCTGCAAGCCTGCCCTCCCCGGTATGTGATTATGGGATACTGCTGGGGCTTTTTCCACATCCCTCCCTCATGATGCCTCGCCTGTTCCTGCAAAGATCCATTTTTTTGTCTTTCTGCAAGAGACTGTCCTCACCGTTCAAAAGGAGCAGGAAAAAAAAATGGTGATTTATTAGCTCTGGCATAGAGGGTAAGGTTTTGACCTCAGGTGTGAATCTGAGAAAAATATTATTTTCCTGACAGCCTGCCCTCTTGGAGTGAATTAAAACTGCTATTGTGAGGAAATGGGTTAAAGCCATTTCAGCTTTTATGACAATATCAAGGCGGTTACTTTATAGAGCGTCTAGGATGTAGACTTGCCCCAAGGTGCTTTATAATCATCAGTTTAAAGGGAGAGAATTTGCCTGCAGAGATGAATCAATGGGTATATTTTATGAAACATTAATGACTGCTTTTGCAGATGTAAATTCGGGGGTGTGAGCCTGCATCTCTCTGTGCTGTCCTGCAGCTGCAACTTAAGCTCTTTTGCTGTTAGTGAGGATCATAATCCAGCAGCGCAGTTTTGCTGGAGGAGCTTTACATCATCTTCTAATGTAAACAATATTGTAAGAGAGCCCGACAGCCCCACAGGATTTTCATTGAGGGATGATTGATGTGGAAAGGGATGGAACTGCAGTGATTCTGCATCAGTCACAGCTCTCGCTTGGCTCTAAAACTGACCCTGTTAGCACAGTCTGACTTGGATCATTTGTCTCAGAAGTACCAAGGGATTTTAAAACAGCTGTGGATTCAACCATTTCAAATGGGAACATATTTTTGGTTTGTGGTAAGAACAACATAAACCGTATGGGTTTCAGAACTAGGGCCTCAGCATTCCTGGCTTGTTTTGTCAGCGCGTCTTTGCTCTCCTAGGCAGCATTCACTACAGCAGCTTTTTCTGGGGTTTTGTTTTTCCACTTCAGGTCTTCCTCCCTTTTTTTTCCCTCCTGTCCCCAAAGAAAGAAAGAAAGAAAGAAAGAAAGAAAGAAAGAAAGAAAGAAAGAAAGAAAGAAAGAAAGAAAGAAAAGGAAAAAGAAAGAAAATGTATCACCTTTGCTTTTTACAGCTAGGCAAAGCTTAAGCTGTGGGAATGCTTAAGCAAAGGAAGTATTAGTTGTTCAGCCTTTAATGTATCCCTCATCTGATGCATTTTCTTCTAAATGCTGTTGATCGTACAAGTGCCAACTTGTAAAAGCAAGTACCAGCCATAATGGCAGAGCCCTGTGCAGTAACTGTGTGCTGCCAGCCCTCTCTCTGTGTCTGGATGGGTATCCCCTTTCACTAATGTAAAATTTCTCTGATTTTCTGCTCTTCTCCCCAGCCCTTTCCATCACTCCTCCCCTTCTCCTTCAGCAGGTTCCTTCCCCACTGACATCTGTTCCAAGGAATGATGAACTGAGCTTTGGAGCAATTACCACAGTTTGCATTTATGGAACCAGCTTGCAGTGTGTGTGTTTAAAACATCAGCACCAAAAGTCAATAGGGTGTAAAAGGTAACAGAGTCTCCCACCTCAAAGCTAATGATGTTTTGCCCTGTGAACAAGAGCTGCGGATCTTAATTTGCTGGCTCCTTTTTCATTTGTACAGTTTTCAGCCATTGCTTAATGAAGCCCACCTGCTTCCCATGATGTGATTTTATGTTATCACAATGCTCATGTTAAAAGCCTTATATTTCACCCTAAGCATTAGTGACCTCTCAGCAAGGAGGTAAGCCCTAATGTGTCAACTTGGATTCAGGTTTTGCAGCAGGAAAAGCTTGATTTTGGAAATGTTCTTCCACCTTCCTTGTGGCCGAGGGCAGCAAGGGCTGGGGAGTCAGTGAGCTGCTCAAGGTGCCTGCTCTGTGCTATAGCCAGTGGCTGGGGATTAGTATCACAGAGAAGGAGAGTGCCGAGTTATTTCCGCAATCCCCTTCACATAATGGATGTGAGTGTCAAGATGCCACCATCTGAAGTATGAGCACCTTGGAACAAAACAAAAAATTACTGGCAGTGTCAGCTTTCAGGAATGCATTTCAGAGGTGGTGGAAAGCTGCACACACAGCACTGACTTTCTTCGGTATCTTCCTTTCTGAACAAAAAGTGACCTCAGGCCCTCTCCTCTTCCTCACTGTCAGTCACGCACAGATTTGTTATAAACTAAACCCTGTGCACACTTACTACAATGCGAGCAGCTTTTTTGAAGGCAGTTTCTTGGGCAGGCACCCTGCTTGGTGTGGATTTGTGGCTCCAGTCTGTGTGGACTGTCAAAGGGCTGTGAACAGGCCAGAGCATTTACAAACCCTACTTGAGGCTTTATCCCCCTCTTCACTGCAGACCGCCCAGAGCTTGTGTCGGACACGAGGCATGGGCTGATTTGGCAGCCTCCCCTGTACAAACACCACCTCTGGATATGGAGCTCCAGGACCAAAGTGAAGCTGGAGCAGGGTGTAGTGCTAACTGGGAGTGGCTGTAGTCACCCTGGTAGTGAGTTCTGCTCATGAGCTTCCTGGCTGGAGGTTTAAGTAGTGTCCACATCACCACTATCACCACAGTTGGTCAGAATAACTTACTATGACTGTGAGCTGTGATTACACTGGAGAGCTGTCTGCTCTCTAGCTGTTAAAATCCTTCTCTCTTGATCTGGGGACACAAGTAGAGAAAGCTGCATTGCTCACATCTTGGCCTTGGGTGCCCATTGAGCCTCAGCCCCCAGGGCTGTAGCACTGCTATAGGGCATTTCAAGTTGTATTTTCCCTAGAAAAACGGTACTGACTTTGCAGTGGGTCACCATGTGGGATAATGCAACTCCCCATTTTGAAGGATCCCAGCCCAAACCCTGTAAGAACTTTGTAATATGTTCATGGAGGTCAGAAAGGGAGTTTTCCCAAGAGTTCCTATATTTGGTGCCTAAACTGCATGGTGACTGATGTCTTGGAAATGAAGTAGCCTGGCTGTTACATCAAAATAGCTGTGAAAATGATCATTTTCTCCCAAACAGGCATTCTTGCCCGAAAGTGCTGCCTGGAATTTTTGCTGCTAGAGAGCCCTCAAATCTTGGATATCACTATTTTTCTGGTTTAAGTCAGTTTCAAGGAGATCACCAATATAAAAAATATTAGATGTAAAGTAAGTATTAGATCCTTGGATCAGATTGCACCCATGGTCCGTCAGGGTACTTCAAGAGCTGAACAGTATTTTCAGTCTCCTGACCTGTGTCACCAACTTTCCCATTGTGTAATGAAGTTTCATTTCCAGGAGAATGGGAATAGTCTGGCGTTCAGACCTGACGGCCTGATTTGAATTTAGATTATTCCTTCAAGGTAATAACAAGATCTGGGATCACAATCTGCTGGAATAATTTAGTAAGCCATGTGAGGTCACTATTGCTTCTTACAAATATGGGTTAGACATAATTTACCTGGCAGTAACTTGACCTGGAAGAGAGAGGTTTATCTTCTTGGCATGCTGTGTCTGGGTAGCTCGACAATCTCTACATAAATTTGAGATCTTTCATTCTCCAGCTGGTTGTTATTACTTATAATCTCTTAATGCAAAAAGTATTCCTTCCAGAGGCCCCTTTCCTTGCCTTTCTTACTGTTTTTTTCTTTTTCTTTTCTTTTCTTTTTTTTTTAAATAATTTATTGCATGTTGTTTTGTCTTAGGATCTCTCAGGCCCACGCCCCTGCAGCCATTATAATTTGGTCATTGCACCAAAAACCTTTGTTATGTTTTAGGTGCCTCTTCACTTCTAAATGTTATGCTATATTGTATCATACGATTTTCAGGAAACATTGATTAAAGGACCTATGCTGAAAACCTTTCCTTGTGGACATATCCCATAGCATTCATTAGAATCCCTTTTGTGGAGGGATTACAAACAGAACAGGGAATTACAGGATTACAGTAGAAATGGGGGGAAATCGCTGCAGGGATTCCTGAGGAGGCCTGATCCTCGCCTCTTTTGGGGCAGTCACTGTGCAGCTCTTACACACCCTGATCCATCCTTCTCTGGGTGTCTGAGGCTGGCAGTGAGTTGTTGTCTGCTCACACTGTGCAGGTGCACTGTCCTTCTTTGTTTTGTGGGACACCTTCCATATACCTTGTCCCCTTCCTTGGTGCCAGCAGGCACTAAGTGGCTCCTCATCACTGCCTCAGCTGCAACCATCTGTTTTCCTCTGATGTGTGCAGGGCTTCCCCTACTCCCACACCTCTGCTGCTGTTAGCTGAAGCACAGGGGGATTTCTGCTGCCCTTTGAACCTCTCTGGCTGCTGGAGCATGAAACACCCCCTCAGCATTTCCATGTTCTAGAAAGGGCAGTTTCACTTCTCTTTTGGGTTTTGGGGTTTTTGAACCCCAGGAGGGCAGCTCACTGCAGGCTCAGCTTCCTGCTCCTTTACCAGAAAAAGCCAACACCGAAGAGCTGCTCCTCCTCGTGACCAAGTGCTGCGGAAAGCCCTTCACCACTGTAAGTGGAGCGAGGGAGAGACAAAGGCCAGCTGAAAGCGAGCTGTGTCTCTGATGTCTGCTCATCTCTGGCATGACCCACTGTGTGAACTGACTTGATGTGTCCCACTCTCTCAGTCAATGAGCATGTGGTGGTTGCCCCTGTCTGTGCAGCAGGGCTTACCTGGGGAAATCCTGGGGGCACGGTCCATGGCCAGGCCACGTAAGGGTGAGTCCTGAGGGACTGGGATGCTGGGAAGCACTGCAGGGTCAGCCTGTCCTGCTGCACAGATATAGCCCCTGAGAGCTGGAAGGTGGCAAATCCTTGGTGTCCAGGTTCAGCTTCGCTTGAGGGTCAGTGTCTTGGCATGTCCAGCACTAGCACTGGGCTTAGAGGATGGTCACCAAAAGGCAGTCACCCTAGAAGGCAAAAAGAAGCTCTCTGGAAATGGTACTGTTTCTTTGGCAGAACATACTGGCCTTCAATGAGGTATCTTGCAATGTAAACACCCAGTTTGATATAGCTATTATAACTGTTGTCTGGTTCTATGCAGTTTCGCTCAAACTCTTCTGCTATGATTACCTGGACCCCAGTCATTATTAGTCTCTCCTTCCTGCTGTCGTTTTACCGCATTTTAGTAACGTGACAAATAGCAGCAGTTTCAGAAATGCCAGCTTTAAAAAGTGACTAAACCCTCACCCACACTTTTAAATTGGGGCAGCTGAGAGCTTTTATGTAAGATGATGCAGAGCATTACAGCCATCCTCATCAGGTTGGGGTTTTTGGTTTTAGTTTTTTTTTTCCTTCTCCCTTGCCTCAAGATGTTGCAATTTTAGCTTGTATTTGCTTTTTTTTCCAGCTCATGAATCCACTTCTGACTGGAAGGCACAGCCTCTGAACAGAGCTCTGCTGATGTCTGTAACATTAGCGCAAAGCTGCCAGGGAGCAGACGGCATGTGATCATTGGAGGCTAAACTGGGACGCTGTGATTCAGATAACCAGCTTCCCTATTTCTGGCTCAGCTTTGAGGTCCAGGTTCTGCTGCTGATTGTCTTGGAGGTGCACGTGCAGGACCACCACAGCCCACCACAGCCAGCAGCCAGTGCCCAAGGTCACATAGAAGAAAGATGTGCATGAAGCAGGGCATCAGCTATGGAAGAGGAACCAGCAAGGGGAGTGGGCTGGAAATAACCTGAGGAAAGAAGATTTTTACTAGTCCCATTGCAGAAGCTGAACAATATCCTGCTCTTCAGCAGTGAGGAATGCTTGGCCCCATGCGAGGGAGATGCTCTGTCCCCTCTGGCTCCTCTCCCACTGCTTTTGCTTTTGCTGTGTGTTTCTCAGCAACTCTCCTAACAGACTGTCATCCCTAGCTCTTCCTTCTGCTTCTCTGTCAAGTGCCTGTGACGGAATGGAGGTGGAGGGAGTGTTCCTGGGGGATTTATCCAGCAACCTTTGGACTACACAGAAGTGTACAACTTCAGCAAAATTTTAATCTGCCCCTGGAAATTGTAGGTTATTTTTTATTGAGAGAGAGATTTAATTGAAAATTCAGGGCAATATCTCCTGTTGGGCTATTACTTATGATGAGCGTAATTACTTAAACTGAATTTTACTTTTAAATTATGAGGCAATGTCATAGGAAAGGAGCATAATTTCATTCCCGTAAGAGAGTTGCCCACACACATCTGAGATGCTCTTCCTGCACAGCCTGCTAGAGGCCGGCGCCTGAAGTGCATAAACCTAGAAGAGGCAGAAAGCAGAAGCGAAACTGTTTCTCACTAATCTGCACTGCACAAAGTGCTAAGAAAAAAAGGTTGCTCAACACAAAACACCTATATAAGTCTCATCTGCCATTGCAAATATTGCTGAAACACCTATTTAAGGCTGTTCTGCCGTTGACATCATGACTGATGACAAAAAGGAGTGAGATTAAAGCTGCTCTCTTTTGATGTTCAGTAGGTGGCTGTGGTAGAAGCAGCTGCTGCTCCATTCCCACAGGTACATTATAAAAGCTTTAATGGGGCAACAAACAGTGACAGCCCTGTGCCGTGATGCTGGTTGCAGGTGGCCTCTCCTTGACACAGCCTGCAAGCCCACAGTGCAGTCAGACTGTCAGAGTTCATCTGCCTGAACGTTGCAGCTTCTTTATCCCAAACTCTCAGCCTAAAGCTTGTGCTCTGTCTCTCTTTGCAGTCCTCTCTCCTCATTGACCTCAGCCTGTTCCTGGCACAGGCCTAGTTCCCTTTCTCCCCCTATTTTCACAATTTCTGTCTTGTCTTTTCTGTCTCCCTTGCATCTCTCTTGTGTCCTCCACCAGCTCTGCCCCACTTCTGTTGGTTCTTTCCTCTCATACCTCCCTGTGACCTCCTGCACTGAAGATCAGCCCCATCACTGCCTCCCTGTATCTGCCTTTGCTTCAGTGAATCCTCCTGCTTCCTGGGGGCAGTATTAGACTCAAGATGACCCAAAAAGTGCAGATTTGGTTATACCTTCTCCATGAGCAGATGAGAAGAAGCTTCTTAGTTTGACCTGGAAGGACTCCTCTATTGCCTGGACATTAGCCCTAGTGGAAATGACTTTCTCTCCCGACTGCTTCTCCCTTCCACTCTCATTAGCTGTGCTCTTTACCTGTGGCTTCTCATATCCTTCCCCACTGTTCCTTTCCCCACCGACAGGTTCCATGGACCACCGTATAGTGTGACAGTAACTGGACCGATTGCACTGCTGCCTCTCAGTCGCTGTGCCATGTGTCCTCTGCACCTGCCCAGCATCACCCCATGCCTGATACATGCATGATTGCCTCCTGCTGTTGCTCTTTGACTCAGATCAGCCACCCATCAAGGCGGCAGGACACTGCCAGGAAAACAGGGGGAAGGAGCTTACCCTCAGTCCCCACCTGGCCTTCTCTTTGCTGGGCTTTCCTTTTTTCCATCTCTATCACAGATTTTGTGTGTTAATGTGCTCTGTTTTGATTTTTCAGTCACTCTGAGAGGTAGCAGTTCAGTCTTAGAATTGTAGAATGGTTATAGTTGGAAGGAACCTTAAAGATCATCGAGTTCCAAGCCCCCTGCCATGGGCAGGGACACCTCCCACTAGAGCAGGTTGCTCAAAGCCCCATCCAGCCTGGCCTTGAGCATTTCCAGGGATGGGGCATCCACAACTTCTCTGGGCAACCTGTTCCAGAGCCTCGCCACCCTCACAGTAAAGAATTTCTTCTTCTTGATCCTCTTCTTGATTTTCTTAGGAAGTTTTGCTATCTTTTTAGAAACCTTTCTAGCTCTCTCCAGGGTGTGCTTTTCTGTTTTCCCCTGCTGCTACCTCTCAAAGGACTTCTCCCATTTTTTTTCCCTCGCTCTTGCTCAAAGGCATATTTAAATTGGAAGAACTGGGGAAACTTGTGCTTTCTGTGTTGCAGAAATACTCAGGTCTTGGCAGATTTCAGTGGTGTTGTAATGGACTGGGACCATCGCCTGGGAAACTGAAGTACCCCACCTGCGTCCTGCCCTGCCCTTCGTGGTGACACACACTTGGACTCAGATGGGTTTGATGTAATTGTTCGTTCAATATGTCTCTCTGGGCTTATTATTTATCCCATGTAAGATCCACTCTTACCTTTTATTTCTGACACTAACCACATCTCTCCTGCCATGACCTCTCCCTTACCCCCCATGTCAGCAGATCATTCCAGTTCATTTCTCAGCAAAAATTATGTGTCTTCGTAAGTCTCTAGCATTGTGCTTCTCTTTCCAATCAAAAGAAAACAGAGGTGAAATGAAACTGAATTGTTTTGGGTGTTTTTCTCTGTGCATTTGCAATCTCATCCCGAGGAGCACGTAAAAGAAGTTACAGAAGAGCTTGTGTTGACTAATACAGTGTAGTCAAGCAATTGGCACCATACTCATTTAATATTCTGTCTTACGAAAGGCATTGCCATTATATGCAGAAAATTTACCAAAACTCTCAAAACACTAATCATCCTGACATCAAGATATCGTTTGATCACCCAGTCACTCGCTGATACATAACCTGGATCATATGCAGCCAGTCTGCACCTGTGAGCCCTTTTCTTCTCCAGAAATAATGGTTTGCCACACCATTCATGAAGAACAACCCAGTTCAGGAGCTACTCTCCAGCCATATTTTGTGTTGGAAGCTTCAGAGGAACAGCTAATCTTCATTTGCATGAAATAAGGCCAATTTTTTCTGCTTCTTAAGGAGAAAGATTGCTTCTTGTGCAGTTTCACAGTCTCTAGCGTAACTACAGGTACAAATCTTATTGTTACCAGTACATGGACTCTGTGCTTTTAGATTGACTGTTGAAAAAAAATACTAAAGCCTTATCTGAGTGGAAAGCTTTCCCTTGTCCCTGTGGTTTTAGGTGCTGTCTGTCTTCCAAGTTACTCCACTTTCCCAAGTAGTGTGAGCTGGGGGTGAGCTGGGCACAGTCTGCTGTGTCTGCAGCATGGAAAAACCATTTTAAATTTGTCTTTCACCAGCATGGTGGTGACGAGTCAGCTGAAGTTGTATCAGGAATCACAGCACTTTTATATGCCGGGACTCCAGAGGAGAAACACGTGCTGCAGCAAGTACAGGGTCGAAAATAATAGACACTAGGGGGAAATAAAAGCATGTCAGTGGGTGGACTATTAAGCCCAACAGCCAAATCCTGAGAGGTCCTAAGTCCTCACAAGTAACTCCTGTTGGTTTCAGAGGACTTCAGGTGCTCAACTCCCCTCAGGATCTGGTCAGAGGAATTTACTTGATAAAAGGGTCTCCACTGACTGGGTGGAGAGTGAAAGGTTTTGTGAGCTCAATGAAATTATTTTTCTGGGTTTGTGGAGTAGGCAGCCTGGATCAGGGTTTGTAACAGTGGTACCTGTTCCCCTGGAAGTGTGGTCATGACTTCTGGTGCTGGAAATACCTTGTTGCTTCTGGATTCACTACAGCAAAACAATGTGTAAAATGGGGAACAAAAAGAGCCACTGTCAGAAAGGTCCATAGGTAGCAGATACTTGTGTGGCTCTCTGGAGAGAGGAAAATCTCTTAATTCAGATAGCTTTGGTCTCCCGACTCTTCAACAAACTGCATATTGTACAAACCCCCCATTATATTGAAACAAAAGAAACTACTTTGTTTCCATGTGGTGTGGATGGGTTCCAACATTTCTCTTCCCAGGGGTGAAAAGCCATTGCTAATAAAACAGCATTTTAGTGCTCGTGCATCCCACAAAGGGCAAATCTTTACCCTGAGACTGTCTTAATATTATTGTTAGAACTGAAAGACACTGAACAGAATTGCACTAACTTGGAGTATCATTTTCAGTAGTTCCAACAATGTCTGCAGCACACCTGCTCTCCACGGTCATTTCAAGACAGCTCCTGCTCTGTTGTTGTTGGCTCCATACCAAGAGCCAGCAAAGCAAAAAATTTTTCACTTAAGCCCAAACTTACTGTTTTCCTGTCAGCTTCCCCATAATGTATTACTTCACTATGTCCTTTGACCTCTCTCATTTCTTTGTAGAGAAATATAATTAATTGTGAAACACAGCTTAGCTCTGGCGGTTCAAAACAGTTTCATGTGTTTACTCAAAACATTAACTTTTTTCCTTCTTTTTTAATTTCCAGGCAGAAAAGGTGATGAAGGTTAAACAAAGCAATGCTTCTTCCAAACCCCAGCAGGGCTGCAATGAACTGATGAGCAGGAGGATGGTGAGAGGGATGGACAAAGAAGGGTTCTCAGCCAGACCCCAGCAGCCAGAGCTGTACATGGGAACACAGGTGCAGAAAGGAAAGAAGGACATATCTGCTGCATAAATAGTCTCAGCCAGCCTCAGAGCAATACAAAGGAAGAGAAGATGATGTTCTAGAAAAAATACACAAACCAAATTATGGTCATCTAGTACATAACTACATAGGATTTAAAAGGATATGGGTACAATGCTGCAGCCCTTCAGGAAGCTCTCGCCATGCAGGATGGACTTTGTGGTCTGAGACTTCACTACGAGAGCCATGGGGGACCAGCCAAGGTGTGCAGCGCCAGGCAGCCCCAAGAGCTCATGGTTCGGGCGTACAGCAGCAGCAAACATTTCACCCAGGGTTCAGCAGCTGGCAGCTGAGGGCTGGGGCAGCTGAGGGCTTGGATAAGGCTGCTGCATCCAAGCTGCTGATTTTCCTTCCTTCCCCTAGCACTATGGTGGATTTCTGCAGATCTTTCTGGGTTTTGAAGGAATATAATAAGCTGCCACTGCCCACAGCAACATCACCGCTAGCCCTTCTCCTGTGGGCTCTTTCATGGGGCGAACTCAGTTAATACAGTGGCATGTCCAATGGAGCCAGGCCAATACCAGCACCTTTGCTTCTCACTGAGAAATCCGAACATGGAGGAGGTGTTAAAAGGACCTGCCATGTTCCTTATTCAAACATTGATTCATGAGGTTTTGTCACACAAATGATGACAAGCCTCATCAGTGGAGGAAGGTCTTATTTATTCATCATACCAATAATGCCTTTGTAGCAACCCTACAATACAACAGAAATCCTACTTCATTTGTGGATTGTTTTCAGAAGACCCAAGGTGATTCTAGAAGCCCTAAAGGACCCAGTTAAGTCACTTTTTCCATCCTCTTCCTGCTCCAGAATCGTTTCCTATGTTGCAGGACATGGTCACAGCCCATCTGAGAGCAGCTGCTGCAAATCCAACATGTGGGTGCTGTTAATACCACAGGAGTTTTCTTAGGAAATGGAGGGGGAAGGGAAGTTGTATATAGACACAGGAATAAAACAAAAAAAACTCTCATAAAATTTCAGCACTATTCTATTTTTCAGGTACCCAGAGCCACCCAGCACAATAAGCAACTAGCAACTGGAGAGAGAGATATTCAGTAATAATGAGAGATGTACTCGGGGTTATAATTTCAAGGGGATATGGAGTTTCTAGTCCTTATGAACATAACAGTAGTCTCCTAGCTGATACTCCACAGACAGTCCTGATAACCCTCTGCAAGCCCAGTCAGCACCTTTGAAGTCCATAGCAACATTGCTACAGTAATAACTCTAAGGAACTGTTGGCTCTTACCTTGCTGAAAGATCATTTAATATGTATCACTCAGGTTCTTTGAACTAACCCCACTCCCCGGGCTTACAGCACCTGACACATCTACTATGAAGCTGCTTTGCTTCTTTCTTCCTGCTTTTCCCAAGAAACCTCTTCTATAAATGCATTTTTTTTATTGCTTTTAATAGAAAAAAAAGCCAAGCTCCACAATAAAGTCAATGTCTAACTTTGCAGGAATGTTATACAAACAGTCTTGCTGGGATTGAAGCAGCAAGCAATCGCTGGAGATCCATGTTTCTACATCATCTTACTTGAATTCCTTTTCCTCAATGCAGCACTGAAAACACTCTTGCATGGAAACCAGCAGGAAAACAGGCTAGGTGTAATATCAAGAAAGGTGCAAAACTAGTTGGAAAATGGACTGTGAGTTGTTTTTTTTTAAAAAAAATCAACATTTCATTGTCATATTGGGGGGATTAAGTAATGTCCAACAATGTCACAAATCAGGCGCAGAAGAGCCAAAGGCAGCAGCCAAAAGCTATTATAAAAGCTTTAACATTTCGCATCAGCTAAGAAAACATGAAATCTCACAGCACAACTCTGATCTAATTGTGACACATTTGACAGCTAGGTGCCAGAAAGTTCTTTGGAGCTTACCTAATGGCATGGTGGAGTACCAAAAGTGCAGGGTGACACCTCACCCAGGCCTGGCAAGACGCACTCAGCCTCGAATCTATGGCACAAACCAGATGTTCAGTGTTAATGCATGACATTTCCCACAAGGAGCTTGCAGTAACCTGTATGAGATTGTATGCCCAAAGGTGATCTTGCCCTTGCTCGTTTTCTATGCATATGATAGTGTGCACTGGGAGCCCAGAAAGCCAACCATCTCCTGGGTTGCACCAAAAGAAGCGTGTCCAGTAGGTCACGGGAGGTGATTCTCCCCCTCTGCTCTATACTCATTAGACCCCACCTGGAGTACTGTGTCCAGCTCTGGAGTCCTCAACATAGAAAGGACATGGACCTGCTGGTCCAGCGGAGGGCCACAAAGATGATTAGAGGGATGAAGCACCTCTCCTATGAGGACAGGCTGAGGGAGGTGGGGCTGTTCAGCCTGGAGAAGAGAAGGCTCCGGGGAGACCTTACCACAGCTTTCCAGTATCTGAAGGGAGCTCCAGGAGAGCTGGAGAGGGACTCTGTCAGGAAGTGGAGTCACAGGACAAGGGGTAACAAGGGGTTTTAAATTGGAAGAGGGGAGATTCAGATTAGATATTAGGAAGAAATTATTTCCTGTGAGGGTGGTGAGGCACTGGAACATGTTGCCCAGAGAAGCTGTGGATGCCCCATCCCTGGAAATGTTCAAGGCCAGGCTGGATGGGGCTTTGAGCAACCTGCTCTAGTGGGAGGTGTCCCTGTCCATGGCAGGAGGGACGGAACTTGATGATTTTTGAGGTCCTGTCCAACTCTAACCATTCTATGAGTCTGATTCTAATCAGAAGCAGAGTGCTCAGTCCTGGGCGCTAGGTTAGATCCCCTTGCACCTCAGCTGCTGCTCACCACCTACCGCACTGCCCCAGTAACCTCAATGGCAAACCCAGTACTGAACCCGGCTTTGAGGCCACATCGTATTTGGTCCTTAGTAGGAGTGGAATAAAAACCAGTTCTGGATAAGTGATTGTAGCTAGGTATCAGGAAGAGTTGCTCAGGAGGCAGCAAACAACCTGTACTATTTCTTTTATCTGGGAATTGTCTGCTACACATCCAGAACTTTACAATATAAGGAGGCGAAACCAATAGTAATTTAGCTGAACTGTTATGGTCTTTTTGGTAAATTAATTCTCCCCGCCTCTCAGGCACAAGGCCTTACAGCCAATGCACATTGGCTACTCTTCTAGTACCTAAACTAAGATAAATTATCAACTTGTTGACGACTCACCTAGACCACTTCCCATAGGAAGGCAAAGTTTGAATTCAAATTTATCCTGAAAAGCACAAAGCAATGGCAAGCAATCAAATAGATGATAGTAAAAAACACTTAAGAGGGAAATGTCAAATTCAAAAGTCCCCAACAAACAAGCCCAACCCATGGCAGGTGCCAGGCAGTGGTGTGCAGAGAGGGACCCACAGCCTTTAGAGGTCCAGAAACTGTGGGAGTTCTTGGTCTTGTCTGTCCACAACACAGAGAAAGGCAAATGTCATCCTGGGACACACCTGCAAGAGTGTTTTATGTAAGATACAGAAGAAATTATTGTGCTCTACTTGGCGCCAGTGCGGTCTCAGCTGGAGTTTGGTGTCCAGTTCTCAGCACCATGCTTTAAGGAAAATGGAAGTTGGACAAGGTCCAAAAGGAGCTCATGTGAAAGACAAAATGTTTAGAAAATGCAGCCTGATACAAAAGACCGATTGAATGACATCTTCTGTGTGGAAATGGGAAGATGAGGGAAACCTAACAACACTTAACTGTCAGGCAGAAACATGCATGAAGTATGATGTCTTCTATTCTCTGTTTTCATTTGTTGAGTATGGTACAGCAGGGCTGCTTTTGCAGTGTAAATTTAGACTACCTGATAGAGCATTTTCAGACTTTTAATATGTCCTTGGAGGAACCAGACCTTCCTCAGATCAAAGTCCCTCAAGATTCCCCTCAGGATCCAGTTTTGTGTCACTTTCATCACAACCAACTGCTTTTGATCACATCCAGTTTTCTGGGAGCTTGTATGGCTCAGTCCTGCCTTAGTCCTATGATTAAGCTAAGAAAAGCTCTGGGACACGATCGCTCTTACTGTGCAGCATCAGTCTGCCTATTAAATTTTTTCTCTAAGAAGACCAAGACACTCAGGACTCGAGTCATTTCCCACACAAGCATCTTCAATGGTGCGCCTGCCAGGACTGGCAGGTAGAACACAGGACCTACAGAGTATCTGCATGTTTCTGGACTAGCAGTTTCCTAGAGGAAAATGGCAAATAGCTTATGCTCAGTCTGTGTCTGCATCAGAACAGAAGCATGTTTACTAAATCACATATGTCAGGGGTACCCAGTGCATGGGTAAAGAATTACACCATGCAGGTGTAATTCTACTGGGCAGGAGATGGGGTTTCTGCCTGTTCTACAACAGAGGCTCCCAAACTGAAGTTTGAGACATCCATAAGCACAACTTGTCCAAGGACCAGCTGCATTGCAGTGCCCAGTGGGGCTGTCAGCAGGGTGAACATGCAAAAGCCAAGGAAGGCAGTAGGACAGACGACTGGCTGTAACAGGGGCTATTTCCCCAGCATGTTACTGCAGCCACATCTTGCTGCAGGCACTCCCTCTTCTTCCCTCGCTGGAGCTATTACTCCCAAACCCTCTGCTTACTCCGGGTGTGGAGCTGGCACAAACCCCCACTGACCCCAGATCCTGTTTCTGGGCCACACTGACCAAGAGTGCAATCATGCACACTTCCCTCCACATTTATGCAAAAAGCATCCACCCCACACGTACTTCCACTGTATTTGAGGCCTTGTGTAGTCTTGGCAGAAGTGGATGAATTTTGCCCAGAATACACAATTTAGTGCTAATTATCTCTTCCTGCTGGGCTTTAGAGCACAGAGCTTTCAGTTCAAGAACGACAACTACAAGAGCTAATGGATTGCTCTGTTACCAGGAAGCAAACCCTTTGCAGAGCACAGAGGATCCTGCCCCACTGCAGGTCCCAGGGAAAGCTCAGCCCTGCAACAATAGGAGGATGGAATTTGTTAACTCTTCAGGGAAGGAGAGAGCATCGCCAGTGTTGTAATTGCCTTCTGCTAGTGCTGCTGGGGGGAACACCCCAACATAAAAGAGCATCTCACCCCTCCCGAGGCATAGGAAATTGTGTGTGAGAGATGAAAAGTCCCCATGTCAGGTCAGTGAGAGGGTGTAGGAGAGAAAAAGAAGGAAAAACTGAGACTGAGCTTCATTCACTTCCATATCACACACAGCAAAAGTCTGTATTTTCTGTTCTCATTTAGGGTGAGCATACAGGATGTGGATAAACTGTTGCTTCCTGAACCCCACTTCTCACATGCCTTTATCCCACACCTAGGATGGCCTATGGGCTCCTCTGCTAGGGCTCCACTTACAAACCACTTCTCTTTTGGTGATGCTCCCTGAGATGACAAAGAGCTTTGCACCACACTGCTGGCGACTTAGCTGCAGGTAATGAATTAACAGCATATGGGAGTCACACTTGGAGCCAACAATAATTTAATTCACCTGCACTGGCACTTAACCATCCAGCAATAACTGTTGCAGAACTGCTCTCTGCACAGCTAATTTAAGAGCTTTATAGACCTACATGTGGTGATCATTTGATTCTAACGCTGACATGTTACCTGAAAGAGAGTCTAAAGTACCTCCTAGCATAGCAAGTATTTTGGCTGGTGGTGACCACATCTTAGCTTCTCTTTCAAATGCAGTCTTTTAGGTGTAGATGCTCACCTACTTGAATATCCTCACAAGTGTAAGAAATAAAATACTGAAATACAGAGCAGATGCTTCAGTACCTTGGACTAAGTCCATTATTGACACAGGACCAACATTACAACCTTCTCAAAGACACTTTCTCACTTGCTCATATGGTGCACAGATGTAGGCTGCTGGCAGCAATGTCCAAGGCAATGCGGGCAACTTCCAGACTTTCAGCTACCCTTTGTCTCCATCTCTTGTGCAAGACTCTGGACAGTTTATTCTCATTTGGGTCTCTGTAGTTATCACACAAAACTATCGTCATCATTGCTGCAGTTTGTATCCTTCTTGAAAACAGGGTAAGCGTAACATCGCTGGATGAACAGAACAAAATCCAACACTGGAGGTGAGGGATGGTGGCCATCCCTGACTGCAGGCCACTGAGATAATCCTGTGACCTGCCTGCCAATGTGCAGAGGCTTCTCTTCTAGGGAGCTTGTTATTGCCAGTGGCAAAAGCCTTTTCACCGAAAAGTAAAAGGCTGTAAGGAGTAAGAATCCTTCTTCCTGAGTCAGTTGAGGAAACAGATGTACAAAGCTGACACCCCTTTGCCGAGATGGTCGCAACCATCCTCCATCATGTCCAGATGCAGTTTCCTGTCTCTAGAACAAGTTGTCCAGCAGTGGCTTGCTGGGAAACACCAGAAACAAAAAAAAAAGACAAATACCAGATTGATCCCAGGGCAGACTTTTTCTGTGAAACGAAGGTAAATAATTCTGCTGTTTTATGACTCGTGGTTTTACTGTGAGGTATTGCACAATAGACTTAAATAATGCTGAAATATGACTGTCTCCAGTTTTATCCAGTTATAATGTTTCACCTAAGCTTGGTGCATCCCAGAGAAGGTTAGTTATGAAGAATAAAAGCCATTCAGGGCTGCAGTCTGTTTGCACACAGACCTTTTCCACCTGACCGCAGTAATAAGCACATGAAGTACATATTGAAGTAATTCTTCATAATGTTTTGTCTCATAACATTTGAAATTGAAGTATGCTTTTTACTTTTGCAAATAAATATTGAGCTAATTGCATTAATAAATATAAATCAAACTGTATATTTTGGCAACTAAAAGGCAGAATGTATTCTTCCTATCCCACATGTGGACAGCCTCCGTCTCCAGCAGGAGCAGGTCCTTAGGGAAACAGCATTGGCAGCTGCTGTGGGGGACATCGAAGTGACCAGACGCCGTGTCCCCAGGCCCCCATCAGCCCCCGTCTGGTCAAGCAGGGTGGCCAGTCTGTAAATGCCGAGTAGACCCAGGGATGTAAGTCTGCTTCTGTGCCATCTCGTCGAGCTCAGTGTCCTGGCTGTGTTGCAGCCACGGCAGAGTTACATCGCACAAATGGGATTTAATGTGTGGCAGCGAACGTGCAGGAAAGCCATGGCCCCTCTTCCCTTCAGACTAGACTTGGGGTTTGAGCAGTAAGTGCAGGACAGCCCACATTGCACAGGGCATCTGGTAACTGAACAACAGGTGACCTCCGTACTGCAGGTGATGCTCCAACCCCATCTGCATGGCTACAGCTTGGCTCTCCTAGAGCTCCTACGCTTTGCTGGCTAGGCATTACTGAAATTAGATCCCACAGCATGCCTATGGATAATGATTTATACTTATCTTTCCTCTAAAGACAGGGAAACTGGAGCAGAGACAGGATTTTTTTTTTTTTTTTCCTGCTGTAGAGACATTTCAATTGTTCTCATCCTTGAATCTGACATTTGTGATCCAAGATTTCTGCCTCCCACCCCACTTATTCCTGCACTGGGGTAGGATGTGGGCACCTGGCTGTCTCCTGCAGGCAGGTTTGCCACATGGCTTTGACAGAAAGGGACAACAAAAGGCCTTGTGCCCCTATAAGAACATGTTGGGTTTTTTATTCAGTAGGGCGGTGCACCACTTGCTGGGGTGCAGGGGGAACGAGACTGATTTTCAGGAATTTTTTTGTAAGTCTTGATGATTGTCAGCTGGAGAGCTACAGAAACACTTATGTGGGGCCAGGTCTGAAAACACTTCAAGGCCATCCTCTTCACTGGAGAAATTTTGTACAGAGACTGGTAGAAAACTAGCAAGGCAACAGACACTGACACTTTTCTTTTTCATTGTCAAGGCTGGTAGAAAGACCCGGTTTATGGTTTGCTGATATGATGTAGATAGCAAAAGCTAGATCTAATGTAAGTGTCTGCAATAGACTTTTGCCCCTCTGGCAGGCACCTAGAGGTCCCTGTTGCCCAGATGTCCAGGATGACCCCAGTGCCAGTAAGCAACTGTGCCAGTTCCTGCCCAAGGCAACAAGGCGAAGGATGCCTAGTTTTTTGGAGGTCCCAAAATCTCCCAAGGAGCCTTACCTTCTGTCTGAGCCCAGAGCCTATCTCTGTGTTGATTTCTGCCCTTTGTAAAACACAGGCACAGCCAATATTTTCTTCTAAAGCTTGGGTAGAGGAGGGACCTATCCCTTATGTAGCACCTTGTAGTGAAAGCACTTACGAAGGATGCTGTGTGGTGCTCAGGGTGGTGCTTGTCATCTCCTACTCTGTCATGGTAGCTGAATGTGTATGGACTGGTCCTTGGGACACAGTGATCAGGACATGTGCATCTTCTCTGTCATGGGACTGCTTTTCCCATAGGATCTTTGGTGCCTGTTCTTGTTTGTATGACTTGTCTCCTTTATTCACTTCTCCTTTCACGCAGATCCTGAAATACAGTCTAAAATACCCTCAGTGAAAGGAAAGGCCGTGCCCCAGCCCTGCTCTCACATAGCCTGTGTTCACTGGGTTACAGTTTTCAGTCACTGAGGTGATGATGGGTGGATTAAATAGGATATTGGGTTCCTCCTCCTAAAAACTTTACCATTTGGATGAGGGCAGGAGTGGGGTTTGAAGGAGCACAGCAAACCCTGCCTAGCACACGTGTGGGAAAATTCAGGCTCTCAGGGAGAAACCTGTTTTGGAGCATGTGTGGACAGAAGGACCCAAGTGCATCGCTGAACCAAGACAGTACCAGCTGATTTGCATCACACTTTGGTGCACCCCGTTTTCCCTCTGCACTCTGTAGTTTCCCAGCAGAGGTCCCTGGACTTAATTCCGGGGTCAGGCCCTCAAGTCCTTTCTTATGTCTAGCCTGCAGTCTCAGCGTGATGACATCCTGCTGCCAGCCCCTCATTTGTAAGCAAGGGAAAACCCAGCCCATTCTGATTTTGAATATGCTAAATGATTAATAGAGCTAATTGTGGCCTCTGCTCCTGTAACAGCTTGAAAGTGAAAAAGAGACGCTGACGCAATAGGGTAAAGGACATCTTCTGGCTCTGACAATAACTCAGCAGCCTGGACCAAAGCAGCCCTGTGCTGCTGTAGAGAAGGCACTGTGCTGCCAGCAACCCACTCTCACTGAGCTCTTGCTTGCCTTTGTAATTTACTTCAGTTTTTGGCCATCAGTACATCACTGTTCTTGGCTTCACTCTGGTACCTACCAGAATATACAGAAAACCTGTTATGGACAAAACAAACCCAGAAGAGTAGAATACCTGCAATTCAGCCCCTACTTACTATTTTTACTAAAAGCAGCAGCGTGCAGAGAACAGACATGGGAGTGGGAGAGTGGGGAAGCACTATTTTAAGTCAAACAGCACAGGAGGTGGTTCTTAGCTCAAAATCAAAATTACTTGCTTGCATCATAAAATAAAGGAAGTTTTTAGCAGTAACTGGAAGCCGATGTAGCCACATACACAGGGAACAAAGAAGTTTGTTTACGCAGCACTGGTTACACTACATTTCAGAGTAATAAATGTTAGTGCAGCACTAAGAGCAGAACAAACCCAGAAGTCTGGGTTTAACTGTGAGCTGCTACTGCTACAGGTTGCAATGACAGACTCTTTCCTAAATTGATTCCCACTACTGATACTGGGAAATGTGTCTAGGTCGAATCAGCCATACAGTTTGCCGCTCTTGGGCAAACCAGCTTTAAATTTAAGGGAAGAATATTTTAGAAGGGCAAAATCAAAGGAAAACAGAAGCTGATGAATCACACCAGTAAGTATAAAACACCTTAAAAAAGCATTTCAGCTAGATCTGACAAAACTGCTCCATCGGAGGTAATTCCTGCTTTCAGCAGCTGTATCTCACCCGGCAGCCCCCAGCAGGCACCAGCTGGGCACAGGGTGCCTGGGCTGCCCAGCTTGTAGCTCAGCACACACTCAGTGCCCACTTTACAACAGGGTAAAAGGAACAACCCCATGCTCCAACCTTCCTTTCTCTTGCTCCTGCAAAAGCTTTACTCAGTTGAAAATAACCCAGGAAAAAATGACTGGTTAGCTGTTAACTGCATCGGTCCTGCTGGGGCTGTACCAGCCTGGGAGCGGGCAGAGGTTGAGACCAAGGCGGATTCTCCCTTCCAGCAGCAGCAGCACTTGCTAAGACTGACTGCAACGATTGCTGAATTGCAGGCTCAATGTTTGGAAATACAGTCCTCAGGAAATTTAAACATCTGCTTCCAGCATTCCCAGAAGTCTACCCGCATCAACATGCCGACTAATCCATTGGAGCCTGCAGATCAGCTCTTCCTTCTCCTGTATTGCTCGGGGACCATGGTGAAACAGGCTTAAACCCACTTAAACCATTTGGACTGAGCAGCACACTAGTGTAGGAATAACAGGATAATCCATGATTATGTCCTTGCTACAGCACTCATGAGGGATATATGAAACTTGCACTCCGTTTTTCCATCTACATGAGGAGAGTCAAGGCAGCACACTCTGCCCTGGCCCTCCGGGAAGACAAAGACTCTGTTACCGCATCACTTCTACTTTGCGTGACAGAATTCCATTATTTGTTTGGCTGGAAAGTGAACAAATAAACATGATTCTTAACCTGTGCTGGAAATGAAGGTGACAGACCTGTTGGCAATGTCTCATGTAAGTAATGGCCAGACACTGTAATTAGTACCATAATTCAAGTCTCCTTTTTAAAGAGAGTGCAACTCAACTGCTAATTAGAAATTCATACTTGCTTTTGTGTATTTTTCCTTTCTCTTTTGTCCTTTCAAGCAACAGCATTAATGAGAGAGTAACTGAACTAATGACACCCTCTGTCACCTTCCCTAACATTCTTGGTGGGACAAGCAGTGGCACGTGCTGGGAGTGGTTCAGAACCGCATTTATGATAGTAAGGGATTCAATAACACCTCCACTCTAGGCAGTCAAGTTTCACAAGTCTTGCAAGGGTTTCACATCTTTGACACATCACCTTTTCTGTCAAAGTTGGCCAGGAATAGTCATCAGGTCAAAATGTGTTGTAAAATGAGAGAAAGGAACATGCAGCATGGTCACAAATCCCATTGCTTAGGAGACCAAGGCCAAAACCAAGGTGGGCGGCTACAAGGTATTTACAGCAAGGAAATAGTATTTTGCAAGGATACTTAAGTTCTTGCTGCCCTAGTTTTTTTTTTTTTTTTTTTTTTTGATTTAGAAATAAATTATTATCTCAAATTCAGAGCACCTCAGCGATTATACAGCAGCATTCTTCTGCCCCTTACCACTGCTGGTTGTTCAGCAGAGCATCTGTGTGCGCTGCAGGAAACTGCCAGGTATCGGGGAGCAAAGGCTCTGCTTTTCACAAGCAGAGCTGAGTAACAGCACATGCTCAGCAAACTCTACATCAGGAACCACCACATGTCTCAACACCTAAGTAGAAAGGTGGGCAAAATGCACTTCAGAAGCTATAGGAGACATTTCATTTAGGAGAATTACAGGAAAAGCTAATTTGTGGAGCAGAAGAGGGACTTGAACAGCGCCGTTCAGTGTGCAGTTTAGAAAATCAGGAAATAAATGTTCTTTGACCTATACACGGATCTGGTAATGAAATATTTGCATTTTTTTGGCATCAGATTGTCCAGCTATTTTCAATTATCTTTAGATACTGTGATCTCAACAGATTCAGATTTCAGTGAACCAAATACATTTCCACTATCAGAGGGTACGCAATGCAGCACTGCCCTTCTCAGAGATGGTGGGGCGAGAGTTAGGAACAAGATTAAATAATAAACTATAGCAAAGTAGGAATTAAGTTTCTGTTTTCCTTATCTTCAAAAAAATCCCAACAAAATATTTTAGCTACAAAAGAGAAAAAAACAGATCCTACAATGGCTTTACTTACATATGTAATCATAAGTTGAGCAATTTCTATAAAGAAGGATTATTCATACATAGAACAATTCGCTGCACTGAGGTGTTTTTTCCCCTCCACTCCACTCCTCTGGGCATTACAGCTGAAGTCCCACTTGGGGACCCATCAGGACTTAAACAACATGTCCCTGATGGGTGGCCTTCATGAAAGAACCTACAAGGAACAAGATGATATATCGGGCCAGCAGGAGCCATAGAGAATCATGAAACCTTTCATTCTTTCCCTCCATAAGTCAGAGTCACAACCCAAACTGTGCCGAGACCAAGAGCACACTCACCACTCTGAGAGCAGTGAACCCAGCATCAGCCTGGGCAGGGAGCAACGGGGAGCAAATATTACTGGTTTCTGGAAACAGTTCTGGGAGTAAGTTGCTAGCAGCAACCCACCACCAACCCAAACGTCCCACCAGCCCTTTTTTTGGCATCTGCTATCCCTGAGTAAGATGCTCTTATTTTACACAAAGTCTGAGTTTTTGCTGTTTGAGCTGAAAACGCCGCTTCCTGACTGCAGAGTAAGAGGATAAGCTTGTCAAGCAGCGTAGCTGCTAAAGGGTGAGCTCCACTGTGCCACTGAAAACCATAGAAACACTCTATTTGCCATACCGCTTCAGAACAAATTGCATGCTGAAGTAAATGACCTCAGTTCTGTGCCCAACGCTGTCTGAATAACCCTGTGCAAGCTCTGTTATCATTCCTCTGTTATTTCTTTTTATCTGTTTCCCCCTAGCCCCTAATACAGGAAAATTGGTCTTATAACCAAGGTTGTAAAAGATGCAGAAATTGTGGTAACACTCATCACAAGTGCAAATCCTGAAATTCCTTGTTCCTTGGTTTACTAAGTGCCTCTCACTAAGCTTCAGGACCTTTCAAGAGCACTTGACAGAACAGATTGTCTTGGAGACCAGAATGCCAGTAAGAAGAAGCCTGATTAAAAAGATTAAGAAAAGGTTTTAAAGACAATGCCAATTTTGAGGGAACATGAGTCACTGTTCTCAAGAATTTGTAATTTACAGGCTGAAAGGTGACTCTTCTACTGGCCTTGGGCAACACAGGCCAGCAGCTCCTCCAAAGCATGGTTGCTGTCTCCTGCCAGCTAGAATTCTTTCAAATTGCCTAAATGTGGGAAAAAGCTGACTCGAGGTCAACTTAGTCAGGTTGTCTTGATTGGAGCCCCTGTTATCTCTGCACCCACAGCTGAGATCATTTGACCTGGTCAGGCTGTAACCATGACCACTTCAAACACTCACCGGCCGGTAGCAGCAGCTCATGGAAAGGTGCGACTGGCAGGACAACCAGATCCAGTTGTCAGAAAGGTCAAACCTTCCTCCCTCTCACTCTAACACTGCTCACAAGGACCCAAAATGAAGTGTGTACAAGTCAGATAGCTGTCTGGAGGAGACCAGTGGTAGCATTATGTTCAGTTTGAGCAACAGAAATCGAGGACTGCTGTCCACAGAAAGGTTTTCCCATTAACAGGTTGATTTGATTGAGGAGGAGGGGGAATTCCAAGTACCCTTTTTGTGTGCAGTGGTATGGCCTTTTAAAGCTGTTGAAAGAAGCCCTTGTCATTTTCAGATTTTTGCATGATTTACCAATTAACTTATTTCTTGAATAATTTGGTCCAGCTTTGAAAAGTTTGGTCCAACAGATTTTATTCTTGCACAATGAAAGAGCAAAATGCTCCCTCTACACCTCTGCAATATCTTACCTGTCATTAAAAATTTAGAAAGTTTCACAGAATTCAGGTATTCATCAACAGTCATGTGGGATTCAGCTTAAAGAGAGAGCTCCTGAACAGCCAGGGATGGAAACAGGACCCAGTCATCCAAAGGGCTGTCAGATTTGTGATCTGTCTTTTGGCCCAGGGTGTGCTCACTGCCAGCAGACTTTCCAGGCAGAAGAGGAACAGAAACTCATGAGGAATGACACAAAGTTAGTGTAGATGTGTTTCAAGTTCTTTAGACTTTAATTAATTTATCCCCTGAATTCCTGAATTCACACAAAATGCAAATCTTGTGATTATCACACAAAGCCTGGTTTACACAAAGATGAGCAAAACCCAAGGACGGTCCCCAGTACAGAAACATTTGAAATCTAAAAGCAGAATCAGAGAACCTGAGACTCATTGGAAAACCAAAGGAAAGAGCAAAAAAGGCATTCTAAATATATTTATTTTAAAGATTACTTCCCATTGTCCTTATGATTTTTAAAGTCTTTTGGGGGATCTGCTAGTGTGGAGGTAAGGCTTTGGAGAACTTTCAACTAGTTGTAGATTAATACCACGTAACCGTCACATTTGGCAAGCCACTGGGAAAAACTTTGCCATGAAAGTGCTCCTGACATCAGCACATTTCATGTTTAATTCCAACTCTAAATTTATTTTCTAATTACGGTTTAAAAGAAGAGCAGATTTTTATATTTTTTTTTTTTTTGTGAAGCAATGGAATATAATATATTGCTTCCTTGGAGTCAACATATACACGCTATATTTGATAAGCATAATGCACACAATTAAGAACACTCTGTGACAGTTTAGTGACCAGAGGTTATGAAAGAGCAGAGGGATAAGACAAAAGTTGTAAATATTTGATCACTTTTCAGAGTTAACTTTATCATCATAACCCTTTTGCATTTATTTGTTTGGGAAAATCAGTTGTGCAAGTATCATTAGAACAACTGCATGACCAACACATGACCAACAAATAATAAACATGACCCATGAATAATAAAATACAGACTAGAACGATACTCTAATATTGAGTTACCATTATGAAATTTAGAAATTATTCTAGTGACAATTAAACAAATTATTCTGCCATGCAAAGAGAACAAAAGTACTTTTGTGTTGAAGTACCACAATGTGAGTTGCAAAACATACGACAAAATCTCTATCCAAGCAAAGAATTGTGTGTGGATTTATTACACCAGTAGTAAATAACTTAAAAAGAACACACTTTCAAAAAGTGCTCATGACAGCACAGATTAAGCTCTTTCCCCTCTCCTCCTCTGCTGAAAAGCCATCCTTTATCTTCACTACAGCTTCCATGAGCAAAATGACTTTCCTCATCCTCAAATCATTACCCTCACCTCTCATGGTCTTCTGTACACCAGAAAGTATTTTCATTTCTCATCTGTAGACTTCTCTGTTGGTTTGGAATGTGAACTTCTGATCTTTGAAGATAAAAGCCCAAATATAGCATTTTGCTGTGGCAAAACCCGTGCTTTTAGCAGTGTCATATTTTGTCTCTTGTAAATGGCTTTGCTTTTAAATTGCCACTCAAGCTTGTGGCCATCACCATCGCAGGCACACTTGGCCAGCACAAACATCAGTAAAGTGATACTTGCACAGACACTGACTGTGGGTTTACCAGCAATAGCTGCATTAGAATAAATTTACTTAAGAACGCAAACACACCGCTTGTAGCCAGCTTAAGCAATTTTTACTCAATCTGTCTGAAGAATAAGGCCTTTTAGGGTAACTGTAGCACATTCCAGGATCATATGCCACAGGGCATTATTTTTCTACTAAAATTTAAAAACACACAAGCACTTGGAGATTACACAAACTAACAAAACTTCCCATTTTTCCATTAACTTCCATTAACTTCTCTGATTATTTGGAATTCAATGCAATTTTTTTAAAACCCCCAAACTTTCAAGCTCATGCATAGGGCAGGGCATTGCTGAGCACTGCTGTGTTACCCATTCCACATGTAGACAGACTGCTCCAGACAACTGGCAAGGAAGGAGCAGTGTGGCTATGGAGAATTCGAGAATGCCTCCAGAATCACCGCTGGGATGCTGTAGAAATACTACTGCTAAGAGAAGCATGAGGAAGAAGCAGGCACAGACAGCAACCTGGTCACACAGGGCAGTTGATGCACTCTTCATCATCTGACCAAAGAAGAGGTCACAGGACAGTGAAGTTTTCATAAAACTACATGTCATTTTTACTGCTCTTTTCAACTTTCATGTATCTTTAAAGGACAAAATACAAAGACTTTACACTTTCGCTTCCACTTTTATTTCATGTGTGAAACTTACTATCCTTGAAACTGCTTTGCCATCAGCTTACAGAGAAGACCACGTGGCTGCAGCTGCACTGCTTCTGATACCTTGGTGGACTCCTCCCCAGCCGCCTGGGCTGTCTTTACACTGCAGGCATCTCACCAATGGGGCTGGAAACAAGCCTCTCCTAAGCACCTCTTTGTTCCAGCTGAGTTTACTCTGCTAAATGAAGATGCATCAGTTTTTGTGTTTTTCAAATGGAAAATAAATGATGTTATAAGGTCACAAACAACAGAGGCATCTCTGAGCTTAACAGATGAAAAATTCAATACACCAATCCATTTTGAAAATAAAAATATTAATAATGGTTTCATAATCTAAGTAATGAATATAAATTTTCTCCCCAAAACTGATGACATTTCCTGAACCAAAATTGCTTGGTCTTTGCTCTTGATCCAAGCATAGTTTTCTCTTGCTTCATTTAAGATTCTAGAAATCAAAGTTACCGGCCTTTCACGATGAGCTGTCACTTATAGGAGTAACCTTGGATTTATTAAAATTCTTTGTTCTATTACTAAAGACAGCACAATATTATTTCCATCCCATTTCCAACAAATGTCTCACAGGGTTTATTACTATAGACAAGTAAGATGTTCCTGGAATATGAAAAATGTGAAAAATCTTCAAATAGTTTAAAAACGTGTGTTTCATTACCTAGAACAGAGCCAGTTTTACCAGTGAGAAAGCCTGAACTACCTTTCCAATTCTGTTATGATAGTAGTTAAAAGGCAACATTATTGATGTAATATAAATGGTTACTTTTTTCAAAACAGCTTTCCCATGTTTACCTCAATGACACTTCTGAGACAGGAGCTTACTCCACTTGAAAGTGCAGTATTTGGTACACTGTGCAGTAAGGTACAAAGTAAAACAATTAATACATGGCATAAATCTTTTGTATGTAGTAATGTTAAGATAATGAGATTGAGAATTATTCAAAACTTAGATATGTGAATATAAAATAACTTACATGATGTTCATGTAAAACAACCGAAATCCCCTTTTAGGAATCATTAAAGAAGAGAACTTTATCTAAAGAACAGTCTCTTAGCTTTGCTTAAACTGCAAAACATTGTAAACACGCATGTGTAAAACAAATTTCCAGCCTTCATACCTACATTACTGAAATGATGTATATCCACAACGCTGGTGCCATATCTTTGGAAAGTTCAACAGCATTACAGATGTATCAACCTTTGCACGAGGTTATTGGTAAATCAAGAAAACAGTTACAGCCTTACTTCCTTAAAAAACATTCTTACTGAAAGAGAGCATTAAGCTGCACGCTGGAGAGACACAAGAGAAAAATAAATCACAAAGGCACATGGTTTGTTTTGAAAGTGCAGTTTTCTCCTAACAACTGTAGAATCAATAAACTCACGTAGGGATCCCTTTGCCCACGCACAGTCAACCCTTTCACTCATGTGCTCCTTAGGTACAACTGAAACTGAGTATCGACAGTGAAGCAGGAAATGTGTCTGAGTAACATCTATAGCAACAATTTAAAGGAATTTTCTAAATTACCAGAATAATGACAGTAAGTCAGACTTGTTGACGCATTTTATTGTGAGATGGGGAGTCTGGTAAAAAACTAGAAAATGACCATGATGTAACAAGGAACTTAAAAATGAAGTTTCAGATTTGTAACATACATACATGAATACAGGAACAAATTGGCACAAAAATGTTAAACATTGTTCCCAACACTGTTTATAAGATTATTCTAATTTGGCTTACTAAGGAAATGAGAGTTTTATGGTTAGACTAATCTCTTAATAAAACTGCAGAGCATCATGCTATTAGTCACACAGTGAATTTCAAAATTTAAGAGCTTTATATTAAAAACTGGGTAAAGGTAAAATGAATTGATTGCAATTGTAAAATTAATACATTCCCATTTTAATTCTTCTGTTCTACAGTCCAAGGCAAGTATAAATGTTAACATAACACTGTTAAATCAAATCTCAATGCAAGAGAACCGATTGCATCTCTACTTTAAATCTTATCAACTTTCCAAATTTTCATACTAAAATATATTATTGTATTAATACAAACTACAGTATTATACACTACACTGTGTAATAAATAAAGAAATATAAAAATAAGACACATAAATATAAAAGTTTTCTAAAACTAAAAAGGTACATATGTCAGTAAGAAGGGTATTAATACTGCCAGGTTTGAAGACATACAGTACAAAATGTTGCACAGATCTATAAACTAAAAGAAATAAAATAATACTGATAGGTAAAAATCAGCTAACATTGTTAATAAATGGGGTCCATAATAACTAACATTTGAAAATACTTATGAGCCAGATAACATGTCATGTATGTGTCTGAAATTAAAGTAAACCAATAAAGCAATAAAGCAGATTAGAAAATTTCCCTTGTAATTATTGTAGAGAAATTCTGCAAGTCAGGTATTAACCCAAAATACCACCAAATAATTAAATAATGAAATATACCAGTGTTCTTACTTCTCTGATGGCTAAGTGTTTTTTTCCCCATGATTAGTTTAGAAGTTTGATACAAATCAACAAATGCTAGTTATTGTAGGCCACACATTGGATAAAGGCTGCTCCGAGCCTTTATAATACTGATAAATGGCACTTACAGCACACAGGTCTTGCATAAGGCCAAAGGAGATACAAAGCTTCATATCATATCCTTCATATTGTTACTACATACTCAAAACACAATTACAAACACTGATTTTGACGACTCTGCTGTCCTTACCAGTATTAACACTGTTAGTCCCTGCAATCAGAACTCAACGACAATCTTTTCAACTACGTTTTTTAATCACATGAGTAAGAAACTTCAGTTCTTCTATCATCTGCTTTCTTAAGGCTAACAATACACTTTAAATGATAATATGCTCTACTACAACATCTAATGTCATAAATCGCTACCTTCTAGGTTGAATTTACAAAGGTAGCCAAGCACTGTTTGCAACTGCATTACAGGTTTCTGCAAATGGGTATTTTGTAGTGCAGAAGTTCTCACATTTTAAAACATAAGAAAATACTGATGTGGATTCAGGAAATGTTTTACCATTTAAAAAAAAAATTAAAAAATAAAATCATATAAATCTCTCCCAATTGTACAGCTTAAAAATTAATCAACTTCAGAATGAAAATTAATACTGATAAAACAAACAATGCCAGATGCTTGTCTAATAAATCAGGTTTCCTACCACCTGTTAAATCTTTGCTTCCAGAGTCACTGTATTTTTCTAATCTGCTTCATGTTATAAACTTGTTCCTAACTTTGAAAACTGTGTGAAAAATTACTAAGTTTGAGGTTCAGGCACACCTGGATTTCTTTTTTTTTTCTTTTTCTTTTTTTTTTATATATATATTTTTTTACACAGTAGTGAACAGAAATCACAGTATGCAGGCTACTGCGTTTCCATGAAAAGCATGTATAATATAGAACGAACTTCATTACCAATTTCTTTTTTTTTCCTTATAGAAAAAACTATCATTTAAGCTTTATTCGTTTTTTTCTTCTGACACCTGCCCATTACTCTGTGTAGCTTCTGGTTCTGCATTGCTTGCTTGATTTACAGCTTCATCATCCTTGTTACCTTCAGTTTTGCCTTCTTCTTCCTCTTCTTCTTCATCTTCATCCTCTACTTCTTGTAGTTTTCTACATTCTTTTTCTTCCTGAAGTCCTTCTACCTCTTTTTCTTCCTCCTCTTCTTCCTCTTTTTCACTGTCTTCCTCTTCTTCCCTGGTTAGACTCTCTCTCTCATCCGAGTCGATCTGTGATGGAGATGCCCTGGCACCAGGATGCTCGTTATTGAGGACCTCCTGGCCTGCCTCCTCCTGTTCCGTGCTGTCACGCTCTTCTGCCTCTCTTTTGCAATAGGAGTAGCGATGATTCATGTGTTGAGAGTAAGACCCCGAGTGTGAAAAACGCTTTCCACATTTGTCACATTGGTAGGGTTTTTCCCCAGAATGCAGTCGCATGTGTTCAATCAAATGGTGTTTGTGTTTAAATGCTTTTTTACAGATTCCACACTCATGAGGTCTTTTACCTAGAAAATAAAGCACAAACAAATGGACATCTTGTAACTGAAGTTTTAAAAACGTATGCTGTTGCTTTCAACATCCTCAGCCTGGATTTCTCACCTGAGCCCAAAGGACAAGGCAGCAATGGCATCTTGTCACAATTACTAGGGTAATTTGTAAGTTCTCTAGGAAAATGGAACACAGCAGGACAAACAGATTCTCAGATGTAATTTTTAGCACAAAAAATCTCAGTGCAAATACAAGTAAATTAGAAAAGGAGACATTTTCTTGAATTAAACATTATTTTGACCTAAAAGCATTTTAACTTTTCTATATTGATGGAAATTTTGAATCAACCAAGCTTTTACATTGTTTTTTGTGTACCAAGTCCTTCTTCCGTGTTATAGGTTAAAAAAAAAAATAATCAAACTCTAAAATCTAGGTTTGCCCTAGTAAGTGTCTTACGTACAAAACTCGCTGACTTCATTATATTAACTAGAAAAATCTGCTGTGTTGCACTGAGTTCTTTCTGTTCTGTTTTCTGGCCTTCTACTTCGTTGCCTTGTTTTTAGTCTCTTATAAACACAGCACAATCCTAGTAATGTTATTTTGATTTCAATACTCAAAGTGGTTATGCAAAACAACCTTGCACAGCCCAAGCACTGGAACTGGCTGCCCAGGGAAGTGGTTGAGTCACCATCCCTGGAAGCACTTAAACGATGTGCAGAAGTGGTGCTGAGAGACATGGTTTAGTGGTGGGCTTGGCAGTGCTAGGTTCATGGTTCGACTCGATGAACTTAAGGGTCTTTTACAACCTAAATGATTCTATGATGCTACGATTCTGAACACCGCAGTTAATTTAGAAGTAGAATGGAAAGAATAATTGTATTACCAAAAAGAGGAGTTCGAAGAGACTAAGGACAGGAAAGGTATGAAAACAGATAGTCTTAACATAGAGAACTTGAGAAACTTTTTAAAGTGGTAAAGTCAAAAAGGAATTTTTAATCTGTTAAGTTCTATATGTGAGATGAAATTAAAACATTAAGATGCAGAATAAACAAAAAAGAAAAAAAATTTAAAGACATCACAGAAGAAACGAAACCAACACTTATTAAACAATGATACCAGAAAGGGAGTCAAAAGGAACAACTATGATAAATGAAAAATAAAAACTGAAGACAAAAGGGTGTTTTGGGGCGTTAGATTCCATCTAATGGATGGTCGTTAACTTCACTTCAGGTAATTACAAACGTGGCTCTATTTGAAAATCCATCACACTAGACAGATATACTGTCTTTCATGTAAAGAAGGCATCATACACATACATGATCCTTTTTTCTTAATTTATAATTGCAATTTAAAATTTTGCTTAATTTATGACCAGGCAAGGTAAATTAGAAGTAATAAATCCTTGATTTATCTGCAGCTCACAGATGATTGTCCATGAGCCAGATGGAAGAAACTCCCCTTTATCTACTCAGGGTTTATGTCTTAGAAATTTAAAGAAACATAGAATTGCAGTTCTGTCAAAGAAATACACACAACATAGTTTCTAAAGAGAGCTGAGCATAGATGATAAGGACTATTACACTTCCCTACATTTTCTGAGAACTGGATTCTAGTTGAGATTATCAGTTACACACTACCAATAAAATAACAATTGGAAACTGCTTTTCCTAGTACATACCTGTGTGTTCATACTTATGTCTCAATAATGAGCTGCTCTTCTGAAATATTTTGTCACATAAATCACATGCATACATTCCATTTTCTGTCTTTCTCATCTTTTTCTTTGGAGGTGTTGAATCAGAATCATTTTGATCTTCTACATTCGATACTCCTTCTGAGCTAGTGTCTTGCCTTTCATCCTTCAGAAAAATTATGAAAAAGGTTGAGTTAAAGAAAGAATGCACTGATTCAGCACACAGTTTATAAAAGCTGAAACTGCACTGTTATTTTCATTTAGTTCCATAAACAGCCAAACAAAATTGTTTAGACTTACAGAGTCAGAAAAATCTTCCACTGCATCGCTTTGCTTTGCAGTCCCTGCCACCATACAGATGCAGAATTCTCACTGGAACTCACTTTCATCACATCCAAATTTGACTGTCAGCCAGGTCTAAGCTACCCTGACACACCATGTTTTCGGGCCCATAAAATAAACGCAACGTTACAAAGAAAAATAAGATCACAGACCTATAATGATTACAGACCTCAATAAGGCGGAAAAGAAAATTCAGTATCTAACTGCATTTTTCAACGAATGTCTGTCAGCCACATTATATCACCTTGTGGATTTTATGGAAGACTGGATTTTCTGATGAAGTTTTCACAAAAAGTTATTCGAGTTATCATTTGAATTTGCATATTTGACTACACTCTTCCTCATAAAACTACCACAAATATTACCTAACTCAAAATTTGGGAGATTTCAAATGTTTTATTAATAAAAAGGTTTTAAAAATCGTAACTGCAGTCTATTTCTAAGCATTTCAAGCCCCGAAGCTCACCTGTAAGCAGCACAGTGTTTTCTACTGATATCAGCAGTATCCCTATGAGTAGAATTATTTTTATCATATATTATCAAATCTGAA
The DNA here is from genome assembly GCA_013400375.1 of Thinocorus orbignyianus. Taxonomy (NCBI): domain Eukaryota; kingdom Metazoa; phylum Chordata; class Aves; order Ciconiiformes; family Thinocoridae; genus Thinocorus; species Thinocorus orbignyianus. The sequence goes on from VXBW01005995.1 coordinate 617,742, forward strand.
TATAAAAATGTATGTTAGCTACCTCAAATGTTATCTGTCTGATGAACTTTAACATATAAACAACCTTGTAACTCTTCAAGGCTCCTAAGTCTCTGACTCTGCAGAAGCCTGCATAAAATGCTGAACAGCCAGCTTCTAAGATTTAATTAGAAATGCCAAGTCTTTACACCAGCCGCTTGTCTGTTCTGCTCTGTCCCCACCTCAATACACACAGGTGTTTCTCAGGAGGACTGACTTTGATTAGACCACATCTGGATGTACCCAAGGAAGAACAGAGCAGGATACAGGAATGGCAGATGAAGATAAATAACTGCCTAACTCTCGATTGAGAATACATCTGAATTTTGTTTAAAGTGCCGTCATGGTGTAGGATGAATTCAGTTGCTCCACAAGTCAAGAAAGCAGAGCAGCACGAAGGGAGTAGCCAGAAGTTCCAAATAGTTTATTTTCTGGTTGTGGGGAAAAAAAGAGATTTGGAGCCAGCAAGAAACACAAGCCATGGCCTCACTTTGCTATTTGACCAGGAGAACTAAAATTTCTTTACGATATTGAGCACAAATTTCCTGGAAGACACTTCTGGATGACAGACATAATGAAGAACAGAGTTATCCATGCACAGAACTACATAGTTTCTAGTAACGTGGACTCAAGCTGCTCAAGCTACCTAGCTTTGCAGAGGAGTTTACAGTAACATCTATTATCCATTAACAATCAAGCTGAATAAACCTTACAGCTTACATTTACATTTTCATTAATTTATCTTAACAGCTTTCTGTTAGTTCAGTAAAGAATAAACATGTCATACAGAACACCGGGACAGAAGTACCTGATTTCCATTGGCTTGGGTCTGTTTTGTTGGTGTTTCTTGAACTGCAGGACTAACTGTAGTAGAGTATGTATAAGCCACCTGTGGAATCAAAATGGTTTGCTTATTGGCAGCAAGAGCTCTCAAGCATGGAACACTGTTCTGGTCTGCAATGGCAACAATTGTAGGTAACTGGGCAGTGACTGTAGGTATAGCAATATTTATGGGATTGGCACTTGGTGGGATTACATTTACAATAGGATCAGAGTCTGAAATACTGTTGTCCTTTTGTGGTTCTTTTTTTGCACAAGTTAAGTTCAAAGGTTCTTCTTGGACAGAATAAACACTGTTCTGGTAAACACTAGTTATGGTAGATCTTTCCAACAGTTCTCCATGTTGCTTTGGTAGCGAAAGGTCAAGAGGTTCAATTTGTGGCTCTTCTTGTACACCCTCTGCTGTGTACGTATAACCCTGTGAATTTCTTGATGAAGAAAGGTTTAGTGGCGATGGGGATGGCGTGCTACTGCGTGAACCATTCAGAGTTGATCCCCCTGGTAAAGTCTGGGATTTTGTTGTATTGACGGGATTTTGTGAATTATTTGTGCTGTTCTGGGGTTCAGTCACATCTGTAGTTGCTGCTTCCTCATTGTTATCTGTGGGACTGCTTAATTTAACATGTTCAGGAGAAGATGGTCCAGAAGATTGCACAGAAATTTGTCCAGCTTGCATTTTTTCAAACCACTTTTTTACCACATCTAGTGGTAGGTTTACTGAATCAGCTATTTTTGAAAGCTCTTCTGCACTCGGTTGTGCATTTAATGCATAATATGCTTTTAAGAGTGATAAAAGGTTCTTTAAAGGTGGCTGACCAGGAGATAAGTTGTTGTCCCCAGTTTCTGATGGGACAGGGGAGTCAGGCTTCTCAGCTTCTGTTCCACTGGGCTGAGGAAGCTGAGGAGGATTTTTCGTTTCATAGTGCTTTAATTCTTGAAGTGCATTAAGATCTCCTGGACAGTCATCACAAAGAAGACAAGTGCTATCATTGGTCTCTCCTTCAAAGTTCTTATCTTTCTCAGACTTCACCGTAAGATCTTCTGGTAATTTTTCATTTTTGCAACTATTTGTAGGAACAGGGTTTTCTTTTTTTAGATTTTGTGGAACAACCTGAAGTTGACTTGGCTGCTCCAAGCTGTAGTTGATGATAATTTTGGTTGTCCCATCTTGGTCAACCAAAGGAAGACTGATAGCTGAAATGAGGGAATGGCCAGCTTGTTGTATAGATGCATTGCTGATTGTTTCTTGTTCTTTGGATGCAAGATTAGCATGATTGTTTTCCAATACCTGCCTTATTACATTACCATCCACTGCCACTTTAAGCACATTTTGAATGTCACTTAAATTGATGCTTATGGGAGACACCAGACCTACTGTTGGTAGAACAACAGCTTGCACCACACCCTGAGGAGAACTGGTTGCCTGCAATGGGCTACCACCACTAAAAACCCCATTCTGCAAAGGGGTCGAACAATTAATTCCTGAAGCAACCACTATGGGCTTGAATTCATAATCCACAGGTTCAGTTTTAATTTGGTTAACAGGAAGTTGCTCTTGCAAGGGTTTATTTTCTATCTTTTGTCGTATCTGTGGTCTTGCTGGGCTACCTGGCGATGCAGAAAGGGAAGGGGAGGAGCACTGAGACGTCTTGAGCCCTGACCGAGCTCGACCGTTCACGGGCATCAAACCAATACACTTCTTACTGCTTATGTGTGAACTGTATGAACCAGAATGGGAAAAACGTTTCTTGCAGTTTGGGCATTCATATGGCTTCTCTCCTAAGGATAAAAAAAAAAAAGAGAGAAGAAAAAAGGCATATGCAACAGTTCACTGCGTTACAGCATAATAGTAACTAGAAAAGAACTCATCAAAATGACCTGCCAAAAAGTTCTAGGGAAAAAAAGGTCTTACTGTTCAATTCACTGTGTAACTATGTCATCTACAGCTCGGATCCTAGGGCCCTTTAATAAGTTTGTGATCCAGCAGTAGATACAGGGTGGAGTCCACATGATCATGATACATTCCAGTACTTCCCAGTAACTGTCTACATACCACACAAATGAGTCTGTACAATACTTACAGATTTCATTAAACTCCACTCAAGTAGTACCACTACTAACTTCAGAAATTGCATAAAGTACTTCAGAATGGAAAAAAAAATTAGAATACAATTACCAAAGAAAAAATACAAATGCCATAAATGCAAGTCATAGTTATATAAGAAGCTATGCACATTTTCTTTCAGCAAACTCAAATACAGAATATTCTGTATCTTCCTACAATACTCATCAGCTAAATCAAACCAGGTAAAGTTTAAGTAAAGGGAAACCAGACACTGGCAGAAGACAGATGTATGTTTGCCTTCAGAGATGAATGTCAGGTTAAATTGCCAGGAAGATGCACACAGCTATGCACTCGTTACACCCATAGCAAGAGTTGGCTTTTCAGGGAATCTGTGCTACAGGGGAAAAGGACAGAGCCGAAATCGCCGACTTGCTTCTGATTGAAAAGTACATTGACTGAGGCTTTCCTACTCACAGGTATGCTGCTGCTACCCTCTGGAAATAAAATTATGATTGCTGAAGGAGAACGTCTAAGTGAGGTGCTCTTAATTGTTGCTAATCATGGCTGAGCAACTGATAAGAAAGGACAAGATGGCCTAAAACCTTGTTTTCAGACTTTCTGTAATGGGTAAATTTGAGTTAAACAGAGAAATTTGGAATCTCTTTTGAGTGACCACATTTTACTCATTACTATCTATTAATATATAATATTATTTATTATACTTCTTATAAATTGGAACTTTTCTTATAAACTGAAACTTTTTTGACAGTATATCATAATTCCTTCCTGTGTCCTGAGGCTATTTTAATACGATATTTTAATAAGATCACAGACAGAGACAGTAGGAAGCATGGTTATTATGTCTCAAGTATTATCAATTAAAATTTTCTAGCAAAGCTCCTAACATGCTGAGCGGTCTGCAAACACTGAGAAAAAACAGACAAGTGAAAAAGAAACAGAAGGATGACCCATTTCTTCTGCCACAAGCGAAGTTTTCCTTAACTGTCAGAGCTTAAGCTGTAACTGTAAATCTCTTGAGTTATCCTATGTATTTCCTGCACACAGTTGAAGGCTGCAGTCAGGTCTTACAGAGTCCCAGAGGAAGAAAAAGGAAAGCACTAGTATTTTAAACTTAGACTTACAAGATATCACAAAGTTAAAAAGACTAGGAGTGGAAACATTAGTATGTAAGTCAATGCTTGGTTTATTTACCACTGTGGATTCGTAGGTGCTCCTTTAGGTGATGCTTATATTTAAAAGCTTTTCCACATTCAGTGCACTTGAATTTTCGATTACCACTGGACTGCGTCACATGTCTCTGTAAAAAAGGATTTGTAATTATTGCATAGGACAGCATGTTGGAAAACACCTTGTAGCAGAGAAAACGTAATACAAAACTGAAAAGAATCAATCACAATTTTAAGAGACTGAAGGTGGTATGCGTTATGCATGAAAAAGAAACAAATTAGAAGTCAGGTTAAAACTGAGCCATGTGTGTCTTCTGAATAAATCTGGTACAGTAAAAACAAAAAAACAAACAAACCCAGAATACATTTGCCCCTTCTCCTAACTTCAGCTGAAGGTTGCACTGACATGTTATGTGAGTAAAAAGTTCCAGGATGCATGCTAATTCTACTTGTCAAAGCAAAAAACCCAAGAAAAACCCCAAGCCCACCACCCACAGAATATGTCAGTCAGGACAGAGAAACACTAAAGCATATAAAAGGCTGTTTAAAGTTTAATCAGTTGACTTGATTTTTCCATTTACATGCTTCCAGCGCTTACTGTTGGCCTCGGATTCCTCTATGTAATGATGCCATGGGATTGCTCAAGAGAAGACGGCTCAGTGACAACAAAGGCACTCTCAGTCACTATTAATTCTCAAAATAAATGCAAAAAACTAAATTAAAAGAAGTAACAACATGGAGGGATTTCCCAAGTACACTTCTTCACTATTTTTCTGTGGTTATTTTTGTTATATTTTGTTATATCTTGTGAGAGCATTTATTTTTAAGTTCCACATTATTTTCAATTTATCTTTATTGTTATACTAGTTTAAAAAAAAGCAAAAGCTAAGACGAAGGAGTAAACATATGTAGTATATATGTGGCACGTATATGCAAGAGACATAATTTTATTACAAATTGTGTAAACCAATAAATGCGTATTTTTAAAGACAAAAATCACATGTATTTTAAGGTTGGAGCAGTTTAACTACCATGAAATGGAGGAGCAAGAAATTTTTGTGTTCAAACAAACTGTTTATTATAAAAGCAGCTGCTCCTTTTTAGATAGAGCTCACTTTGCAAGAAGAAACTCTACCACCATTCGGATGCAGCTGCAGACTTTTGGTAACCAGGGCAAGTATCTTCATTAACTCATTAATAGAGCTATTCACGTAGTCTGGGGAGGTGGCTCCCACGAATCGGCTGATGTGCACTGACTTCATCTGGTGTCAAATGGCAGTGGGGAGCTCCTACACCTGATTCTGGTCTGCTGTGGTGGGCAGCGCTGGGAGCAGAGGCTCACCAAGCACTGAGGCTGGTCCCTGAGCTCAGACACAGCAGCTGGGACTGAGATCTGCACTGGAGAAACTGGGATGAATAAAGAGGCAGGAGGACGTCCCTGTTCTGATTTATGCTTTCAGATCTGAAGAACCCACAGCCGAGCCGCTTGCTGGATCTGAGCACTCTGCTATGAGATATATGTTGTCCAAATTATCAACCCTCCTTGTTCTACACCCCATCCTCCTTTATTTGTTACAGATGCTAACAGAAGACAAATTGAAACAAGATAATCTAAATTGCTTCCAAGTACTCTAATTCAATAGTTCCCTTGGGATAAGCATTTGGTTAAGCTGCAGCTTTCACCTCTCAGCAGATACCGCTCCCACCCTCCTCGGGGTGGGCTCCTTCCCGCCTCCTACCAGGCTCCGCAGTGAGGTCTCCGCTCTGACTTATCCCGATTAGCACTTGACCCTTATTCCCAGGTTTGTCAGCTGTCTTCTGCCAGGCCACACGGCTTTTCAGCTTTATTTAACTAAGTCCCTTGAAGATGATGTTCTAGATGATTGTGCCTGAGTCACCGCATTTCACTTTAATGATCCAACTTCCCTGAATCTAGAAGACCATGTCAGGATTTACTTAAGCCTGCGGAGAATCAGTTACTGCTGTTTGACTTGAGATTATACAAGTTAAAGGCTCTCAGCATATATACAGCTACTGCAGATGCTGGACTACATAAATATTCAAACTAAATATTAGTGCATGTGTTCAATCTGTCAGAAATGTTTCTGTTCCAGTCTTTAAAATGTGATATTCTGTTTCCAAGGCATTGAAGCCTATGTTTCTTGTAACAAATTTTTAATGAGTTTTCCTATTTTCCTGGTCATAGCTGCCTTGAACTTTCTGCTAGGCAACGTTTCCATCTATTTTGCCGTACCTTCTTCTATTTGTAATTATTTATTCAGTTTTCCTGCTGTCTGTCCTATACCTTTTGTGTTTGTGCGTAAATCTGGGACATCCTCAGAGTCACTCTCCGGGATCATCTTTAAAACTAACTGAGAAATCGTAACTCTTCTCCAAAGTACCACCTTTGATACCCTTTCACCTGTACTTTCTTACATTGAAATGGTTTTCTCCCTTTCAGTACTGTTAAATCTATGTATCTGATGCGTGATATATTTTTAATGCACTGTACTTAACTGCTATTTTCCACCTACTAAAGAATTAACCACAGATTCAAAGAACACTTCTCTGCATTCCTTTTAGGAGTGAAACAAGAAATTAAGCATTAAGGTCTGTAACTAGCCACTAATGTATCCCAGCATCCAATATTTACCGTGCTTAGGACTAAAGTCCACTCTTTCCATAGCAGAGAACTGAAACTAATTAATGGAAATCCTCAAAAGTTATTTGGAGAACAGGAATTACAGGGACATTAGTGACTTTTCACAGCTGGTTTGACCTTGCTCTTCAAGAGCCGCCATTTCTCAGTGGTGTCAACAGCAATATGAAATTTTAACAAACTACCTATAGGCACTGTGTAAATTGTTGAGAAGAAAAAGAAAACAAATATAAGAAGCACTTATTGACACCAACATCTTTTTTGGTGCTTCACATGTGAGAGCAGACAACACATACGTACCATTGCCTCCTACCGACTGCTAGTGGTGTAGGAGCAGCCAAGGGAGCTGTGAGGGATACTTGGGATGGGGTGGAGACAGGGATGAAGAAGAAGGTGTCGAGGTGGCTCTCTGCTCCTCACTGGAGCAGAAGTAGCCATGGTTTTGTGTATTTCCCCTTTCCTCGGGGGCAGAAACAATGTGCACGTACCTCATCCACTGCCTTTACTACACTTAGAATTATCTTTTCTCAATGGTTCCTTGTACAGAAAAATTATAAAATCATCACATGCTGGCCGTTAATTAGCTATAAAAATTAACCAAATAATCAACTTCCAGGTGGAGTCCTTTAAGAATAAGACATTAAGTTTTGAAGATGCAGCTGTTTAAGATCCACTGCCAGGAGGTCTATACTTGACTATGGAAAAAAATATTTTTCCATTACACAAATGATGTAATCATTTACATGCACATGAAGCCAATTTTGAAGACTTGACAACTTTGTGACACCAACATAAACAAATACATATTTCAAATTTACCAAATTTCTAACCTACTGTAGCTTTGATTTCAGCTATGGCTCTAGAGAAAAATCCCACTTAAATGGATATAATACTGAGTTTCAGATACTTCGTAGCAAAAACATTTATCAAATGCAGTTGTGCCTTCAAAAGTATAAGCCCATTAAAATATATCTGCAGGAATACTATTTGAGTTTCCCTTTGTAGCAATTCTTTTGAGATTGTTTACTTGCTTGGTATGTTTCCTCTTTTCATTCAAACTTCATGCAAATATGCGAAAGGCTTCTAGCCCTTCCAACTACTTTATTGTTCTGCTTTTAGGCTTCTAGCTGGAAAAAATGAAAATAAATGTGGTAGCTCACAAAAAAGCATTATATAGAAAGCATTCATAGACTTTTGAGCGAGAAATATAAGATGTATGTATGTAAGATGACAGTAACTTTAAAGTGGTAGTCAAGCCAATAAAGAGAGCGAGACAGAAATGAATTGTTCATGGGAAATATATTTGAATAAACAAGACCTGCCATGCCAGAATGCGCTGGTGAGGTTATTCCAAACCCTGTGAGACAGTAACATCTCTCTAAGCAGGATGGCTGATAATTCTTGTAACAATTTTTTCATATTTAATCTACCCATGAATGTAAACCCTCAGGTAAAAAAAAAAAAAGCATAATACACTTTTTACAAAGTGCAAAAAAGCATCTTCTTTACTCTGTGTTACAATCTTTCAGCTCACTGAAAGTTCTGTTGCTTTGGAGCTGCAAGAAACACTGAAGTACCTTTCCCTTTACATTCTTTTCACTATTCACTGTTTCGCATCTTTCTGTGATGCTTCTCTCCTGTTTCATCTCTGAGGCATATCAATCCTTTTAGTCTGTCCTCAGAAAGGAATATCTCCAAGCACCCTTCTCTCTAAGCTGACAGTGAAAAATTGTTTTCCTTGGGTAATTCCTGACCGTTTCAGTTTTTTCCTGGGCCTCAGAGTGCCTCTGTTAAGCTATGGAAGCATGTAACTGGGGATGGATGATTAGAAATTGTGGGGAAGAAGAAAAGTAAAAGAGGGAGAAGAGAACAGCATCTCAGAACCTTCCATAGTGATGAGACAGCTAACTCATGGAAGACATTTAAAGGAACCAAGACCTCAGGATATCCCATGGACCACTGAAATCAAGTTCAGCATATATTTAGACCTTTTTATTGCTTCATTTAGTAATGAAGCATTATTTGTATGTTGTCTTATAGCATGGATTGCATTTAAAAACTCTTATGTCACTGTTCAACCAAATGAATCAACACAATGGTTTATTTCTTAAGAGCAAAAACAGGTACAGTAAATTTCGAATTAGCCAAACATAATTTATGGAAGAAAAAGTTAAGTGACACAATTTTTATGTAATGTTAGCCAATGAACAGAAAAAAAAAAAAATCTAATTACCTATAAATGCAATAAAGCACTTCTGAAAACTAAAACATAAACCCAACCATATCACCTAGATAAATTAAAACACAGGAATTCAGCTCTCGTCCTTTGACAGCTGTGAAAAAAGTCTAAATTCAGCAGCAAGTTTAAGTGCATGCTTCAGGACTGGGACTTCAGCATGTAGATAATATGATATGAACAGCTTGCTCACAAAACAAATCATAGCTTGTTACAGAGGATGATAAATCCTTAATTCAAACACAACTTACTTGATCTCTTCCTGATTTGTGTGATGTCATGTGGCGGTCTAGCTGCGTTCTGTACGCAAACGTGTAACTGCACAAGGAGCAACTAAAGTTATCTTCATTTTTTTCATGGCGATATTTGATGTGTTCCTTCAGAGAGGTAAAACGCTTGTACCCTCGATCACAATATGGGCAAGTAAGCAGTTGGGAAAATGCATCGGGTGTTCCTACACAGGAGAGACAACACACCTTATTTAAATACACGTAAGCTGCTGTTGTGGTTTAACCCCAGCCAGCGGCTAGAACCACAGCCATTTGCCCACTCCCCCTCTCCCCATTCCTCCCCTGACTTCAGATGGGGGAGAGAATCAAAAGAGTAAGTGAAAAAAAAACTTGTGGGCTGAGATAAAGGCAGTTTAATAGAGTAAAAGCCACACATGCAAGCAAAGCAAAACAAGGAATTAATTCCCTGCTTCCCATCAGCAAGTAAGTGTTCAGACACCTCCAGGACAGGTGGGCTCCAACATGTATAACAGTTACTTGGGAAGACGGACACCATAGTTCTAAACAACCCCCCCTTCTTGCTTCTTCCCCAGCTTTATATGCCGAGCATGACACCACACGGTATGGAATAGCGCTTTGGTCAGTTGGGTCAGCTGTCCCAGCTGTGTCCCCTCCCAGCTTCTTGTGCCCTCCCAGTTCCTGCTGGTGGGTGGCGTGAGGAGCAGAAAAGGCCTTGAGAGCTTAGCAACAACTTAAAACACCAGCGTGCTATAAGCACCATTTCTCATCCCAAATCCCTAACATAGCATTACACCAGCTGCTAATAAAAAAAGTTAACTCCATCCCAGCTGAAACTATGACAGTTCCAAGCTCACTAACATAAGAAACATGCTTTAGATTTTTATGCATTACTGTAGGGAAACATGCAGCTGCTAGAAGCATAGAATCATAGAATGATAGAATTGTCTAGATTGGAAGAGACCTTTAAAATCATCTAGTCCAACCACCAACCTAACTCAGATAAAAAACAACTCACCACTGAACTATGTCACTAAGCACTACGTCAATCTGTCTTTTGAAGACCTCCATGGATGGTGCCTCAACCACCTCCCTGGGCAGCCCATTCCAATGTTTGATAACCCTTTCAGTCTAGGAATTTTTCTTGATATCACATTTGAACCTCTCCTGGTGCAGCTTGAGGCCATTTCCTCTTGTCCTATCACCTGTGACTTGGGAGAAGAGACCGACCCCCACCTTGCTACAACCTCCTTTCAGGTAGTTGTAGAGAGCGATAAGGTCTCCCCTCAGCCTCCTTTTCTCCAGACTAAACAACCTGAGCTCCCTCAGCCACTCCCATAATGCTTATTCTCCATCTTTGTTGCCCTTCTGTGGACCCACTCGAGCACCTCAACATCTTTTTCGTGGCAAGGGGCATAATTTGTTTTAGAAAAGGAATAATGATTAATCCTCCCTCCAACCCCCTCCCAGGTATTATGCTCCTAAGCAGAGTATGGTACGGCTGCGCCAGTGTACAGTGGAGACAGTCAGCACAATATGATTACCAAAAAGCACACCTCTTACAATGAGCCTGTTGGACTTCCCAATGCAGCACTACAGCTTTTATATATATATTTCTGTTTAAAAACTGGTCTGAAAATTGTGAAACCTCTTTTAAGATTGAGTAATCTTTGTAGATCTTGTTAGCTCAATCACAACCTTCAAATCCTGTTTACAAATCTGAGTCTATTACTGAAACATTTAACTCATTCTGTTTTCATCTCCTAAGAAATAAATACTGTATAAAATCTTTTACTTTATCTAACATAGAATTGTAAGTGAAAAAAGAACTGAAAAAAAATATTAGAAACGTGAACATGGTTTACAATCTGGACCTGTTGGACAATCTGGACCTGTTGGAACAGGTCCAGAGGAGGGCCATTGTTCTTGCAATAGTGGAAAAGTCACACCAGTTTTCATTATTACTAAAAAAATAACACCTTCACTGTCACACAGGTTCTTTTGCGCTCATTTTGGTAACATGCAATGTAAATGCTTATATTGCACTGGCCACCCTGTTCTTCCACCCCCTTCTGCTTTCCCTGAGCTAGCCAGGTTGTTGAAAAATGAACCCACCCCCATGTGTGCAGACACAGTATGCTTCCCTTCTAGTCTCTTTTTTCCACCTACAACGCAATTTACCTGGCATAAAGAATGCCCCTTTTCAGCACAAATACTACTCAGTGGAAATGTCAAAAGCACGTTAACTCACATCCTGTTTCCATTGGAGTAAACGGCTTCACAATGGTTTCTCAAAGCCACTAAAAACTCTAATTCTCTGTTACTTCTCTTGCTCAGTCCCCCAGTTTGGAAGCATGTTTCTTTAGCAAATATCACTATTTTTTGGCATTTTCTGTTCCAAATTATAAAAACACTGAACATTATTGTTCAGTATTGTGATTTTCAGAATACTTCCCCGTGAACTTACTGCGCTAGGTCCAATTTAAATTAACGCAAATGCGAATTTTTAATGATTACATGGAAATCATATTTCAAGACTGCAAAACCAAAAGTTGACAATCTGTGCTGCTGCAATCACAGATCAAAATCTTTAATTAATTAAATTGTAAAATTTAGGATGGTACTGTTGAGCATGTATCTTACTTGAATTTATCTTACTTCAATTTTGCAAAAACTTGTAAAGTAAACCACAAAATATTAGTAATTCATGTCCTATTTCTATGCATAAATAGGCAGAGTTTAAATTTATCAAATATTTTAATTTACGAATCTTTTTGCTAAAATCTCTAATAACATAAAATATCTAGAAAGCAGAACAAAATTGTTAGTGTTACCCTTTCACTGTTCTCCCTTAGACTCCAGTACAGAAATACAGCTACATGACATTTTTTGTTCTATTATATACTTTTTTTTTTCAAGTGATTGGAACACAACAACTCCTAACCCTTTATGTAGGAAGTCACTTCCTTTTGGAAAATTTTAAATACACCAAGAAAGGAACACAATCTGCTTGAAATACAGTTTTCACAGGTTATGAAAGGTGAACACTTCAGAAAGTGCAGAATTCAAAACCAATCTGAACAGGTTTTGCCTTCAAATATTTAATGATGAAGATGCCATCCATTTTGACGATATAGAAGTGAGCAAGGTATGACTTCTCATCTCACTCAGAAAAATATCTTAAGCCTGAAATTTCCCTATAAGAAAAAAGGTGTCTACTTAAAAGTAACACCAGGTCATTATTTTTTCACATAAACATTTTCATATAAACAATGTTTCTTTTTTCTCCACTGCTGTCTTTTCAGGGAAAATAAAACAAAATAAAAAAAGGCAGCTCATCATAGACTGTCTACCTAGTAAAAAAACTTATAATAGATCCTTTTGTGTTTTTTATTTAGAAATACAAAAAAAAAAAAAAAAAGAAACATGTTATAACTTCCCCCAAGTTACTCTTACTTAAAACCACACTACCTTACTTCATTCCCTTTATATTTAATAAATATTTGTCCTGTTGATTTCATATAATGCTACTGAATGGCTTTATGAGAGTTTGATTTTTTATTTCCAGTTACTCGAGATTTGTAATTTAGGTGTCCCTACAACTGAACCTTGTGCATATCTTGTTTCACAAAATCAAGTAGTTAAGTTTTTTGCATGATGATTCCATCTCCTCGTAATTATTTAACAAAAAAATAAGTATTTTTTTCCCAAAGCTACACATATATGCATTGCTATCTTCTAAGCTACAACAGAACTTTTGGGTCAAGTAGTTATAATTTATTTCATTAGAACTGAACCAGATTTACCATTTTCATCCTGACCACTAGCTTCTGGTGTGCCTTGTCTCTGGTCCTCCTCAGGTGCTTCAGGGTAAATGACAGCTGTATCTTCTTGTTGAAGGAATTCTTCAACATTAGGGTCATGGTTTTGTTCATTTTCTGCATCAGAATCACATTCATCTTCTTTTACTAGGAGTGAAAAATGAGATACAAGATATGAAATGAAAAGCTTACAAAGAACATCAACGAGATTCATTAATTCACACAGCCAAATCACCCTCTATCCAAGGATTTCAAAACTCTTTATCAAAACCAGTATAGGCCAAGCTCCTTCAGATGCAGGAATATGCCAAGTTTTAAAATAAAGAATCAGTGGCATAATGACATATAAAAATTAGACTAAAACCACAGTTTTGACTCTTTAACTCAGTGCATTTTTTTTTTAATTTTAGATTTACCTGTTCCCCACAACTTCCCTAAAAAATCTTAGATGTACAACATTAATTATGTTTTTGCCCTTGTAGTTTGAAGTTGACTTAGCGAATTGGCTCCTGTGTTTGCAAAAATCAATTTGTTGCTTTCGAGCCATATTTTAAAATGTTATTCAAGACCTGTTCATCAGCTCAAACCCAGAAGATGTTTAAACTTGGAAAAACAATTTGGCTGTCTGACATGCAGTAAACTTGAACTTTGAGTGGTTTGCTCACTGGCATCAGAAATGGGTATCAAAAAGGTTTCAGATCTAGCTAACATACTTCGACATTTTCCAGTTTAAGAAAACAACCACTGAACAACTATATTTAGATGTTAACAAACAACAAATTAAATATTTTACTTAACGTTTGTACGATAAATATTTGCTACCAACTATTTGACTAAATACATTATGGATAGAGTTTACTTTTACCATGGTAGAACATTCTGTGAGAGCTCTGCCTATGGCACATTAATCATGACAGATGTCCTCCACTATTAATAACGTGAGTTATACTTTTAATAGGAAGGAGTAAGTTTTACAATTCGTCTTTCAGTCTGAAGTCACATACTCAATTTACAATTTGACACCATCTTTTTATGACACGAGACAGTCTTTCTCATATATAGATTGTAATTATTTCATTACTATTACATTATGTAATGTAATACATAATGTAGCTCTTCATACTTGTGTGAGGAGATCTGACTTCATAGCAAATAAAAAGAACACGTGAGTCTACAGTTTTAAACATATCAATGTTTAGTTTGGGGTTTGGGTTTGGTTTTTGTTTTTTTGTTGTTGGTATTGTTTTGTTTTATTTAAAATAAGACTTACCCTGGTAATAACTATTTAGCATTAAGGGCACTAGGAAAAAAAATAATCTTTTTAAAAGCTGGATGGGAACATGCTAAATTTTTTGTCAACCAGTGAAATAATAAAATAACAAAGCATCTGTTTTGATTTGAGTCTGAAACCAAAGAAATGTGTTTTATTTTGCCTTCTGCACAATCAGTACAGAGGAGCTGACAAGATACAGTATCAGCTTCAGTTTATTTTGGTCTATTCATTATTAGTTTTAAACGCTATCTATTGATCTGTACTTGTACTCTATACAACTACACGTAAGATCAGTGTTATTCCTTGTTTTGCTTCTGTTCCTGAAGTCATCAGGAGATGGGGTGTCGCAGTGGCACTGTGATCAGCCCTAGTGTGAAGGGACCACTCTGGGTCACTGACCAGTCACACTCCTGACCCAGCACACCCAAAGACGTGAGGGCCATCTGAGGCCAGATGGTTCTTCCTCAGCTAAAACATTGCTTACAGTATGAGAGCAAAGTGTTTTATAAAGAGAGGCAGGAGAACTTCAAAGATTTCAGGCGGATACTCACCTAGCCCAAATTCAATAGCACTTTATAAGGGACTCAGATTAACAAAGAAATACCTGTACATCCAACTTCATCTGTCTGAGCTTCAGGCCCCAGGATTTCCTTTGTTTCTTTTCCACCTGAAATAGTAAATTTCACAAGGAGAAGAATAAATATAAAAAATAACCCAAACCACACACACACTCCACCAACAACTTAATATATTTGAGTTATTTCTTCAGCAATTTTTTTTCTATTTCTGTATTGTTTAGAAGAACTGCATTTAAATACAATGTTCTTCCAAAAGCATGATTTCCATGTTATTTCAGCCACGAGTAATCAGTTGAACCACAAAGATAGTCCATGGTTAAAGACACGAAATCTTAAATGGAAGCAATACTAAACTAACCCTACTATTTGAAAAGAGAGAAAGACAAGGGCAGTGTGTTCCTCCAGCAAATACAGAGTAAGCCACTTAACTCTATCTACAAATGCAGTTATCTGATATATAGGAATATTATTTCTGGAAACCAGGGTATCATAAAACAAACACGTTTACGTGAATCTCCAATTGGCAGTTTTTGGAAATAATTGATGATTTGCTGGTAATGTCCTGCAAACAGCTACCTAATGCACTCTTTCTTGTGAAATGTCTAGCAACCACTTACAGGCTGCAACTGCTTAAACAAACAAGGGGATTAAATACAAACGCCCCACTTCAGATCAACTCTGCACTTCAAAAATGCTTCATGTACCAGTTCCAATATCCAGTATGGGTTTGCAGCTACCAGTTGTCTGTAGAACTAGCACCATGGAACCACCTGCTTCCGAAGCTCCACCAGCTCTTGCTGAGCTGCAGCATTCAAGGATGCAGCGTGAAAGTTTTAACTCACTGTGGGTTGTTGGTTCACATCAATACATGGCCCAAGTTGTTCCTAATTTACATGTGTTGGGGATCCTTAACTGTGAAGTTCCTATTGGAAAGGCCATTGCTGCCACTTTTGTCAATTACCAGCTTAGTGAAGGGGCATATAGGAAATCTATGTTGTTTTTTCTCCCTACTTTATCAGTAGTATGCTATGCTAATACATGTGAAATTAAAGCATTGCTTCATAGCTTTATTATGGAAACCTTAGATACTTCAGAGCTACACTGAAGAAAAAAAATGACCCTTATGTGATGCAGGAGGTTAGACTACACACAACTGCCATAACCTGAAATAGCAACTGTTATACTTTTATGTACCATACCTCACTCTGCTTCAGTGGAGGGAAAAATCCTTTGCTTTGGTCAATCAAAACCCCAGAACATTCCAGCTTTTTAATTACAAGAGAAGCCAATTTCTCCTTTATATGGAAGTTGATAAATTCTAGGACAACTTCAAGTTCTCAGATAAAAATGCCTTTCTCAACAGAAAAGACTGTTAACTCTGTTTACCTTGTTAAAATCCCACATAACCATGTAAGTGGAAGCTGTATCTGCAGGTAGTCATGAACAAGAAATATGCTCAAAAGGAAACTGTAACACTTAAATCTTATTTTAATTGCCAACTGAAAAGCTCTCCAAAACAGTCAATATTTTATTGGCCAATACTGGACTGTGAACTAATTATATTTTTGGCTCATAATACCAGAGACTTGGTTCAGAATTTTTGAGGTGGGTGTCTGCATACAAGGGAAATTTAAATTAAAAAAAATAATCTTAACATTCTTCTGCAAACTCTCTATTTTTTCTTTAGAAAGGGTTTGTGATTTTTCTCCATTATAAAATAGGCTGCGTGGAAGAGGGGGAAATACCAGTAAGTTATTATTCATAGAAATTTAAATTATAGTCTCTCTAGCAAATTCCACTGCCGTCAGTACAAATAAAAGATATGATTCCCAATGGAATGTCAAAGAAATGATGGCATTATAGATTAATGTCAGTGAAGTTAAAAACTCTCTCAGTTCCAATAATCATAAAAGTGGGGTACAAGACAGGGAGATCATCTCCTTTTTTCCACAGGGGGTGATCTTCTTTAATACTGCAGGAATAATTAATAATTTTTAAAAAGTTAAGTCATAATGTTAGCTATGACTGGTCAGCATAGGAAGGCAACTTTGCAATTGTGCCCTCAGAAGCCCAATTACCATGCTGCAAATAGAGCTGCTGGGAAGCAACGGGAAGGGACATGATGATGGGGGAACAGATCTTAAGACACTGTTAACACCATGGAGAAATCACAGCTCTGAATTCCAGAAGAAATCTGAGCTACCTGCTGAATGACTGCTTAAACACAGGTTTCCACGAATAGCATCTAGGGCATGAATATCCATCTTGGCATTACATCTGGACATAACAGATAATCGTAAAACATGTTCCTGGACTTCTGTATCTCATCATTGCTTATAAGCAGCTGCTTAGAGACACAGGGGGGCTTCCTAGGGTTAAACGGTAATGATTTTCAGATCACAGGCAACAGTGCGTACCGGCAGTGAACATGCATGACACAATCTCTGTGCCATAGGCTGGCTGTAAAGATCTCTGCACAGGTAAGATAACCGATCAAATTTAAACCACTAACAAGACAGAAAATTTGGTTGTAGCAGAAAGACAAACTTCACTGAAATTTACACCATGGTATTATCTTTAGAGAAGGGAATAGATTTCAATTCACATCAAAAGAGCTCCTAATTTAATTTCTTTAGAGGTAATTTTCTGATAACAACTTGCACGTAGCAAGCACTGTTTACAGCTTATAGTATTGCCTTATTGATCAAAAAGATGCTGCAATTTTTTAGCCTGCCTTCCAAATGAAACCAATACAAAATAGCACAGCAACCTTCCTCAGCAACCTGCCACACTGAAAGAACAAAATCCACCTTCCAGCACTCAAGCTTAAACTAAAATTTTATGAGTTAAAGGTATTTTTGAGTTCCAGGAGAAGCTCCACATAAAACATGATTTCATAAATTTTTAAAAGTTATTTCAAGGTCTGGGCATTTTTTTTTAAATTTTCAATTTTTTAAAGAGATTTTAGTTCCAGGTCTGAGACCTCTAGATCTGCTAAATACTTATAATACATATATTAATGCACCTAAAAAGCATTATTAGTATGTCAATAAGTTTAACCTTTGAGTTTTATTATTTTTTTTAAATTGTAGTGTAGATTTTACTTTAAAACTAAATTAATAAATTTAAAATCATATTACAGAATCATCGCACACATGAACGCTGGCCCATTGCCAACAACTTGTGCAGGATACACGTGGTTCATTTTTTTAAATCCATATGACTGTTTCAGTTAAACCTCTTGAGATACACACCTTATATTTAAAACACCTGTTCCGAAGGTCTTTTAGAAATTCAGTTAGAATGACTGGAAACGGAAGGAAGCTAATCTGATAAAGAATCGTTACGTGTGTTGTTTCTATTCTTGTGCATTCGTGAACAGAATAAATATGGCAAAAAACTAATTCTGTCAAGTTTAACTAAACCCAGGAACTTTCAGGACTACTCTACTGATGAAACTCAACTTACTAAATCTGCTGTAGTGTATGTTTTCTAAAGATGGTATGAGTGTTGCATGGACACCTACCCCAATACTTTTCCCTGCATAAGAGATCATGTATTCAGCACCCCTCTCTTTGGATTTCTAATGTGCAACTAAGACCAGTGGTATGACTTTCAGCTCACACCTTTCCTTCTAGGAAAGCTATAAAAAAAGTACTTTAGCATAACAAATCAAAGCTCCATAAAACCTAATGTAGCCTTCATTTCCCTCATGTAGTCACTACCAGAAACTCAAACAATTTATTTAAAAAAAAACTTACTATCAAATGAAAAACCCTCCAGACTAGTGCAAAAGAGGCTTCTGAATATATGTTTACAGAACAAATTTACGGCAGGTTGAGCAAGCCTGTATGGCAATAGTTTAATCTTTTGTATGTCTAAACACTGATGAAAGCCTGTCTTCATCAGCAACCAGCAAGGCAGAGAAAACACTGTCTACATTGTGATTCTACAATCACAGCAGAATTTAGTTCAAATGCTTCATTTTAGCAAACAAACTTTAAAATGTTAAAAACAGTACATTTAAAATGGAGTCAAAAAAGATGTCATTGCACATCTAGAACTCCAAAAAACTGCAGAAGGCTGCCTGAGGCAAGATGCTGCGTCATGACTACCTGCAGGTACATCTCCAGGGAAAGTTCTGTTCAAAGGGTCTTGACCCGGCACCTCTGTGAGCCAGTGCTCCTCTTCAATCCTTATTTCAGGTCCCCTACACCTATGCTTGATGGGTTCAAAACCAGTCTACACATAGCCCATTTTTATATAACTGCAATTCCTGATAGATATAGCCTGCAGTAGAGCAAAGATATTATAGGAGAACTAAGAAAATTACCTACCTAATAACTTAGCTCCAAAATACTCATTTCCCTGCACAGCATCCCTTGGCAATAGCAGCTATGTAAAAACAGGCTGAGTTGATGCTATTCTTTGAACTCTCAGCTGCTCTCTCTCAGCTGGATTGCAGTTAGGGACCATATGACTGCTTTCTGTTTATTTAGATGTGAGGTCATGCAATTTGTCTTAAACCACCAGTTTTAACCAGGTGGATGCTAAAGAATTGCGGCTGCAGTTCAGACACAAACAGGGGTATGCTGGAAAATATTCTGTATCTTTCAGAGGATTAAGGCCAAATTCCACAATAAATTCCACTAATTTATGCATTTATCCCAATTTGGCTCAAACATAAGCATGCTGTGTGAGATTATGAAGCTCAGTATCTGATTCTACAGTAAAAAAGCCCATTTCCTGATTGCCTCAATTTTTCAGCTTCTAAAGCTGCTGCATAGTATGTACAACATTTACCTCCTTCCAGTGTTTTCAAAATACAGATTCATTATGAGTAAGACAGCCAATTCTAACACGAATAATCTAAACATTATTTTCTGGCTATATTGTACAAGGGAAAAGGCAGGAGCTAGCAGACAGAAATTTACTTCTGAATATTATTTTGTTTTGTGTTTTTGGCTTACTGCTTACTCCTCAAGCTCAGTAAGCCCTGACCCTTACTGGGAACTATGACAGACCTGCAATGCAAAAAAACTTGGGAAAACTGAAACCAAGCAACTAGTTTCTGACCATCTTTGAGAATGCCTTGACTACAGATTTGAAATCCTGTTGAACAATGCAAGGGGAATGAACAGACCTCCAAATCTGCCTCCAATATTAAATAAAAAACATAAAATATTACAATATATTGCAATAAATACATTAAAAAACCTCTTTTTTTGATTGTATTACATGTTATTTATGTGGTCAAAAATAGTTCTATCAATTTTATGCTTTAGCAACCTTTGTCTACATAGCATCACTAGAGAAAATGGACATACCTTCATCTTCCCAGCAACTGTTTGTACTCCCTTCTCTTTCACTGTTTTCTGGTAATACTGTACGGTCTGTTGGCAAGTCATCTTCTGGCACACTAGCATCACAGTCTGCTCCATCAGTTACACTTTCTTCTTCCACTATATGCAATTTATCTTCATCATCTGAATCTGAGTTTGCTTCTACCACGTTATTGTAATTGGTGACTGTGGATAGACAAAACGCAAAATACTGATCAATATACTGTTAATTTACAGTGTGGAGGTCCAAAGCTTTCAGTACTGTGGCGAGCTGCTTTATCTAGTGCATCTCTATGGAGTCACATTATTATTTCTTCTTTCTACAAGGAAATGGCAGTGGCTTGCGAGCAACCTGGCCATGACGGCGGCACACAAGGAGACATCTAACAGCTGCTGGGCTTCTGCCACTGCTAGGAACCACGACATCTCTCATTTCTGCACACCCAGTGTAAGGCTGCACAAGAAAAGGCAGCAGACAACTCCAGAGCTGTGTTCTGTCAGTCTGCAAAGCATCAGGCTTCACTCCAGTTTGGGTATTAGCAGCACTGTATGTTTCCCTTAAGAACATTATGGCCCAGTCAACTGTCTGTGAAACACTTAATGCTCATAAACAACACTTTGTCAGAGAGAGATGCGTACGATGGGGATAGGCTGTATGTATGCAGCAATCAGAGGGGTACAGCAGGAACAAAAGCGCTGGGAATCCACTGGCACTGTGGACCCGGTGGCCACAGGGTGAGCACATCTCACCTGTCTGCTCACCCACACCACCCTGTTGCTAGCTTTTCCTGTAGGCAATGCTACCCCCACACTCTGAGCACGTGAATCAAGGAGCAATAAATGGGAAGGATAATGAGATTTGATTCAGAAGGGCTAAAGTGCTCCTCCCGATCCAAGCTAAAATGTTCTTGTCGTTACAACCCAAAGATCAGACTAAAGACTCAGCAGGTGCCTTGGAAAGAAAATCTTACATAACGTCTTCCCAACTACCATGAAGAAGTTAACAACTCCACTTTTTTCAGCCTGGAGATCATACTGTGAGAGTGTTGTGGACAAAGGGTTACATGACAATACATATGTTTCTGTTACACAGGAGCAGATTATTTTTAAACCAGTCCTAATTTGCAAGCGCAAAAGATCAGTTACGGCCATTTCAACTGCAAGGATTATGTATTAAGAAAAAAATTACTTTCACAACCTGTTGAGATGCCTTGTTAGTCATACTGAAGATAAACTATTAAACATTTATGGAAGATCGACATGTGTATTACTTCTTTGCTGCCAAGTTTGAACTTCTTACCAAAATGCTTCAAGATACAGTTTAAGAAAAAGAATAAATTTATCAATGCATAAACTAACTGGACTTGTCTTGGCCATGGTACTCCTTCAGTGGTTACCAGAATTATGCCTGTCTCTTCTTCTTCCTCATCAAAAGATTTTAAATTTTAAATATAATCTACTCATTATGACTCTAATTTTTTCTTACATTCTCACTACATTGATTCAAGTACTAAGTCAGCAAAATTTAAAAATTCCCCATCCTCCATAAAAAGTGAGGAGCAAGCGTTCTTTGGGATTTCACTTCCTTCCACCGAAGATCAGTTACCAACAAGGTAACATAATAAAATCAGCAAGAAATCTGGCTCTAACATTCCCGTTTTCCTCTTGTGGAGTGCTTTGGATAATCTGGGGGAAATAAACTGCCAAACCTGAATCGAAATGGGCTCAGCACTTTTGAGACAGCCAGGCAACCCACACACCAAACACAGCAGAAAGTCAAGCACTGAAAATGATAGAAACATCCATATATCTATATGCAACTCTAACTAAATGATTACATGCTGTTTTCCCTCTGGAGGATCCATGCATCACCTAAGGCAGTGATGGCAAATATGCAGGGAATGCTCAGGTTTTTGAGGTGAACCAAGTATTTGCAGCATCCTGCCTCATTTTTTTCAGTCTGCAAAGTGATTACGTATTCTTTTTATCCTTATCAGCAAGCAGTGCTCCCAAAACCTCATTTATAGGATGTTAGCCAAAATGGGATTCCTCAGGAAAGGTAGTGATAGGACAAGGGGTAACGGTTTTAAACTGGAAGAGGGAAGATTTGGATTGGATATTAGGATGAAATTCTTTACTGTGAGGGTGGTGAGGCACTGGAACAGGTTGCCCAGAGAAACTGTGGATGCCCCATCCCAGGAGGGGTTCAAGACCAGGAGGGGTGCCAAGACCCCCCTGGCAGGGGTGTTAGAACTTGATGATCTTTAAGGTCCCTTCCAACTCTAACCATTCTATGATTCTATAATTATATATCACATGAGATATTATACATATTATATATGTTTATATAAAACATATTATAACTATTTATTATACAATTTATGTAATTTTATATGTATATCTAATCTATAATTTCCTGTCATGGCATTCAGCAGGAATGCTTCAAAACTTATAACTGACTGTACTAGGAAGACTGTATCTCCTTTTTATAGAGAAGTAATTGGCTACTTAGAAACCAGAGGATCCTGGCACCTCCACGTCAGTGTAAGGCAGTGTAAGGTCTTACTTTTCAGAGGACTTTGCCTTTTTGCAGCACTTTATATATTCAAAGCACACTCGTGTTCATTCCCAGTGCAGTTGTGCTCAGAGCCCAGGTACCTCAGCCCACGTGCCACAGCAACTTGAAACACAGAGATCACCTCCAAAATCAGTGACCTTCCAGAAACACATAAAAACGCCTTGAAAGAGAGAGAATAAAATCCAGTCTTTCAGAGGAGCTTTCAAATGCCTTAGAGAGTGTGCTTTTGATTCTTGCAGCTCTTTACTTAAATTACTATGCTTTCCAGCAATTAAGGAAAGGGTTCTGGAGGCAACAGCTGCCTTTAATAAACACCCCTGATTCATTCTCTGGGCACCATTCCTCCTGCGAAAAAATTATGTGATCACATAATTAAAGATCTTATCGTTATGCATACATGCAAGGGACAAATTAAAACAGTTTGAACAATCTTCATTATGACATTTTCCAACTTTTTTTGAATGCTTGACTTTCAAAGTCAAGTGTTTGATTTCAAAGGATGTATTAATATTCTTTAATAGAAACGATGGTTAAAAAACAATCAAACCCTGTAATTTGTTGTATTTTTAGCTAATTAAAATCAAAATCCCATTACATGGTATCATACTGGTGCCTGCATGGCTGGAAAGCTTAGCTTTAGCAATGCAGATCTGTTCCTGGTGCCCTATGAGACTAAGGGGTGGTAGTGACAGGCTGCTATCTTCCTTCGCTTCAGAGACGCTTTGGCTACACGTTCTTTGAACCTCTTTGAAGGCATTAAAGAAACCCTGAAACTACAGCACCCGGCATCAAACTCCAGGGGTAACTCTCCTCCCCTCGCCTCCTTCCCCAGTTCAACAGTAGAGCCAAATTTAGACCTTCCCTATCTGTACTTCATTTGGGTGTTTTCTCCTCTCATCCTTGATGTTTCCTTGGAATGTCCACCACTGAAAGAAGAGGAAAACAAGCCCACACGCTTTGCTTGAAGCCTGGCACCACAGTAACTGCTGAAGTTGGGAGAAATAAATTCAATCAAATCTTTTTAGATAGGAACTAAAATATACTCAATACAAATGCAGTATGTAGAGACTACTGCTTACAAACTCTGAAAGAAATTAAATTAAATATACTTAAATTATAACTTCAAGGGGCCTCTAATTTGGTCAAATATTCCATGCAGAAAAAAACCCCCACGCATAAAACTTTGCTTAGAAAAACAGTTACAGCTTTCCAATGAAGTAACTACAAATATTTCGAACTTCAGTAACATTTACTTTTAGTTAATGTCATTGAAAAGTAGCAACTACCTAAACAAAATCATTCAGCCTGGATCACAGAAAACTGGTGCAAACAATGATCAATGTCTCCCCAATGAGCCACTGCTGAAGGATAAGTCACCCTCAGCCATCACTGCTCCAGAGGTGGCCAGCAGCAGCAGACCAGTGGAGGGAATCTTATTTTCAACTGTAAGAGCTAAGTCTGACTCAGATCATGAACCATAGCTGTAAGCCTCTGAAAATGGGTCACCAGACAAGCACATACGATGTATAACAGACATACAGACCTATTCTGTCCACTGTATAGCATGCAAACTTAGTATAAAAAGGTACATTATTATGGTAAACAGCTTCACTATTAATTTCAGCTTTACTTTCACAGATGACAAGAAAATAAGGCCCCATTTTCAACATATGCATTACAAATGATGCTGAAGGCTAAATATTTATTCAATAAAAATATTTTTTTTATATCACTACTATATATCTTCTGAAATAAAGATGAAATATTCATTAAAAATACATGAAAAATATATCTTGTGAACCATAATTACTTCTTTTCCTGTTGATCATTTTCTTGCTACAGTATCCTGATTCTTAAAGAATAAATGAATATCTGTAGTTGAAGCTTTCATTACTCTAAGAGTAAATGACTGCAAAATGAATTGCAGAAAATGAGCTTTGCTTTCTGGATTTTTATAGTCCTAAATGCAGAGATGATGTATGACGCTGAACAATTCTAATTAAAAAAGAAATATGTTCAAATGGAATTAGCAATTAAACAGCTAAAACAGAGAAACATATTATTTTGCTGGTTGAATACAGCTATGAAGCCACAATACATATGTCTAGTCAAATTCAAACACGACATTTAAAAGGAAAGAAATTTTTAGTTCTCTGATTTAAAACCTATGAACCCAGGAAGTTTAAGGCAAACACTGCTCTTGCTGTGATGAAAGTCCATAGGACTCACTGTTTCCATAGACTATACTATAATGGGAGAATCCCCCAAAGGCAAGTGACCTGGGTGGCAATAGAAGGAAAGCTTCTCAAAAAGCTGGCAGCAGGTACCCGCTTACTGCTTTCCCATCCAGATCTGCTCTCTGAATCATTAGATGACACAAAAGACGACATTCTCAGCACGAAGAATGACCAAATCAAGTTCATACCACTCAAATTCTAATAGGAATTTACTCAACAGAAAAAAAAAAAAAACAAACAACAAAACATGCGGTGACATATCTCTTGGAATAATTTGAGATCCGGTGGCAACAGCACAGAACCGCACTAAAAACAGGACAGGCTTCAACAGAACTAATCTGCAATCTCTAGTATGTGTTACCAGGATCTGGAAGCATACAGAGGGAAGGATGCTTTGAACCTGATCTGTTACAATCTTTTCTTTAATACTTGCCAAGGGCCAGTCTCTTACGTGGAGTCTGGTCCAACATTCTTACCACCCGCCTCTTTTATACCTCTCCATACTTAAACCAAAATACTACCTACTTCCATTAAAAAAAGAGTAAAATTTTAGGTATTTGTGAATTAAAAATAAACTTCCTTGAACTTTTCAAGTGTTGGATGTATGTAACCAACACAGTGGAGTTGTGTGGGCTCAGTATCTCAACACTGAAAAGGCTGGAGACCTACAACAGGCGTGAGGGTTTCTGACCTTTTAGAAATCTTACTTCTAAAAGCTCTTCCAAGTTCTAATAAAAAAATAAAAAAATAAATAAATAAATAAATAAAAAGGAGAGAAAGCTAATTCATGAATACTATTGAAAAGAAACCTTTGATTATACAAACTGGAACAACTCCTGTGCTGTGAAGTGCACTCTTGGTTCACGGATTTCTGTTCTGACAGCCTGCAATTGTCTCTTCAAAAACTTTTACTCTCTGTCAGCTCAACTGAAAATCTGCATCTATATATCAATTTGCTTTAGTCCTAAAAATATTTTAAGCAAAATATATCGTAAAGGCAGAAACCTGATAATTTAGCATTCAGTATTTTGTATTTAGATTTTATGGTATACTGTTAACATTATACTCAACGAGATGTCATACTACTGCCTCTCCACTGATAAGATGTGCTGCATCTTTAATAAAGTTAGACCTTTTTGTTTGTTTCATATTTTTCCTCTCAGTTTAATACATACATTTAAAATTATTAAGTGCTTTTCATGCAACAATATATGCAGGAACATGTTACCATCTGAAGTAGAAACACAGGAAAAAGCTTAAGGAAAGGCAAGGCATATGTTGATGTTTCTCCTAAAATTTTCTGCCTGTTTTCAGTATGTTTTTTGTCTCCTGAAATTCTTAAGTGAGACATGTTGCCTTCATGCCTAATAGCCTCATTCTCTATGAAATTGTTTGGTTACTTTTTGAATTCAAGAAAATGCTGTCATCCAATTATTCTGAGGCAAGCAGTTTCACAGCTCTGTGTTGTGGGAAGAATAAATTTCTTTTGTTGATTTTGAACCTGCTGTGTGCTAGATTCAGTGGGTGTCCCCTAAATCTTCTCCACATGTGCTCTCTATGCTGTTTGTGACTTTTTCTGCTTCATTGCACAGCCTGCCCTTTCAATGTGAAGAGTGCTCGTCCTCTGTCACTCACACAGAAGTTTTTCCACTCATCCTTTTTGGGCACCTCTACAGACCTTCTGCTGCATCACTGTATTAAGAGGGGGGAGAGATCACAACTAAAACTGCATCCAGCATTCAGGGCGCACATGCATCATGGCTTGGAACAGTGGCATAACAACGTGATGTTTCCTTCACCTCGTTTCTAATGATTCAAGTCATTCTCTCACGGGACCCTGCTCCTCTCATCACATACATTGCTTCACCTTCTACCTACCTAGCATTTTATCTGCCTGACTACTGCTTGGCTGTTTGGAAACACCATCGTTATTTCCCAAACAAGTACAAGCAACCTCTAATGAAAATACTCGCTGCTTCCCAATCACATCATAGCCTGCATCAGGCAGCAGGGCGACTTCCCATAGCATTGGAACAGCCAGCAGCACTGCAGAGGGAGGGCAAGCAGCAGAACACACTACGTAAGGCAGCTTGTTGAGCTTGGTAAAAGTACACTACAATGAGATCTTGTTATGTGGAAAGTGTGAGGAAACTGTATTATACTCTTAAACCATCCAC
Source organism: Thinocorus orbignyianus (assembly GCA_013400375.1). Lineage (NCBI taxonomy): Eukaryota > Metazoa > Chordata > Aves > Ciconiiformes > Thinocoridae > Thinocorus > Thinocorus orbignyianus. The sequence goes on from VXBW01005995.1 coordinate 645,001, forward strand.
AAACCTCACAACCTTGCCAGAGATTAGTTTCTGAAATAAGCCAATTTAAATTTAATTTAAAAACACATTTGTAATTTTCAGAAAAGTCACTCTGCATTTAAGAACAGTGTATGTGCTATAACTGCAGAACAGAACTGTATTTTATATATAAAAGGTTGACTCATTGTTTATTTAGACACATACACAGGTGAGTGCTCACACAGGAGAAGGGGAACCGGATTTAGTCCTTCCTCTGCCTGAAGGGATCAAACTTACATCTCCCATGGATATTTATATAAATACAGGAATAGTTGTAAAAATTTAAGTCTAAATATTTACACATACTGAGCACATTTCTGATAATTTTGTTTAACTAATGAAAATCTCTTTCAAAACGTTTTTACACCTCTTAACTGAATACTGATGTCCAGTCAAATGCAGCCAGCTTGACGCACATTTGATATAATATTGTGACACAATAAACCCCATAAAATTCAATAATCTTAATATGCACTAAGGAATATAAATCATTTCAATACACATGTACCGGATTATTTGGTCTTCTGGTCAACTCAAAGAAATCGAGTTTAAACTAAATGCTCTGAAAGTGGACTGCACATGAAAATGTGCTCTAAATGCTGTACCAAAAGTGAGACTGAATGTTTGGCTTGGCTTACACAACGCACATTAAAATCAACGGTGCAAATACAAATTTTCTGCTTGTCAATTTTAAATCTTGGTTTTAAGATCAATTGGTATTCGACATAAAAAACACAATGACCCTCAATGCTGAATTTTTTCTATTGATATGGCCAAGTCTGGAGCAAAGCCTGATAATCTAAGCCAGGGCCAGCTCCCCAGCATCAGGGTGATGGCTACAGCTCTGGCACTAGACTCTGAGATGACATAAGTGGTATCTGGAGCAAATCTGGCAAGCATTTTGGCATCAGCGATTAAATTTTTTGCTGCTTGCCTTTGTTCATCTGATCATGAGTTTGATTTAGGGTTAATTTATTCCCACATGCACAATTTTAGTGGAAAAGGACAGTTTGGTAGTGTATGATTTAGAAGCCCAGAAGCAGCTCCAGGTTTCCCAGTGGGACAGACGTGGTAGAGTTTCTGCCACAAAGGTGAATAAAGGCTGAGAGCAGAAAGCAGTTGGGGAATCTGCTGCTTTGGCTGCTCCCAGCAAGCAACTGCTTTGGCCAACTACCTGCTTTGCCTACAACTAAGATGAGTTCTGGGCAGAAGAATGTACGTATTCCCTCCATGCCTTCCAAAGTCTTCAAACTACATACCTAAGACATGAAATTTTACTTCTATATTATTTCTAGGGTGCTGAACCCAACAACACATCAGGAAAGGGATCTGAAATCAAGTCTCACCAACTGTAAAGGATTTGTAAGATTTGTAAGAGTCACTGGTTCTGACAGCGAGTTGGTACCCACACCAGCAGGCAGGATGGAGGAAGAGAAACAGAAATGCATGGTAACATTGTTGATGCTGAGGGTCCAATGTTCACACACCGTGTTTCAGAGCTATCTCTTAATAAAACTATCTTTAGTCTGGTCTTCTGGTGTAGATTTTCGTTAGTGGTTGCAACCTACTTACGAGTTCTACTTCTCATTTTGTAGAGAAAAGGCATTCTCCCAAGTCAACACACAGGGAATGAGGATAATCAGGAGATTCACTTCAAAAATGCAGACCTGATCTGAGTTAAGACAATGAAGGATGTGTAACTATAGCCAAACACCTGTGGAGGGGACATACACTTCTTGCCTGGACACTCAAATCTCAAATTCTTTACTGTGAGGGTGGTGAGGCACTGGAACAGGCTGCCCAGAGAAGTTGTTGATGTCCCATCCCTGGAGGTGTTCAAGGCCAGGCTGGATGGGGCTTTGAGCAACCTGCTCCAGTGGGAGGTGTCCCTGCCCATGGCAGGGGGGTTGGAACTCGATGATCTTTAAGGTCCCTTCCAACTCTAACCATACTATGATTCTGTGATTCTATGACTTGCAAGGGTAATTTCTCTATTGGATCTGCAAACGATGGTCATTTTTCTAATGAAAAAGCTAACTGTTGTCTGAACATTCTCTCCTTGTAGTCTCTTGATGGATCTAAATTCTACACGCAAATACGAAAATTCTCAGTGGCAGCATAATTCGAAAAATCGTATTATTACAAGGTACTTATAGGCTTGAAAATACTAAAAATGGCCCTATAAGAAAAAAATTAACATTCAGAAACAAGACAATTGAAGGTGTATGAGAAAATTAACTGTACCCTTCGCCTGTTATCACTATACAAGCCAAGGTTGCATAGCTTTCTTCAAATGAGAACTGTCTGTGAAATTCCATGCCAACTGCTTCTGTCAAGAAGTTTTACAAAACTTTAAAATAAGTTTAATACTTTAAGGAAGTAAAAAAACTTAGAGCAGTGAACAGGAAGAACCATATTCCCTCCCAGCATTTTTTTTAATCTACTGGAAAAAATTATCTCAGTAATTTCAGTGCAGCTTTAAACATTCATCAGGGAAGAAGCCATACCTTGGTTTATATTTCTCTCTTGCAGCTCCCCTATTTTATATGCCGTTTCTCAGCCAGCCTCATAAAATGCAGAAAATTGTTCACTCATTATAGGTGACAAAACCTCTCCTATGCAACACAGAAGCTTTTACAAGTATTTATATTTGTGAATGCATGTGGACAAAATAGGTATCAGAGAAGGTGGGACAGGCGTGTAAAGCACAGCCAGGAACTTTTGACCAGATCTCCTGCTCTCTGCCCGTTTTTCTGTTTCTAAAGAGCACACAATTTCCCCATAAAACTATACAGACAAAAATATCAAATAGGTAAAATCTTGATGCTTATGACTTCTTTAAAAAAAAAATCTGAATTTTCAAAGACTATACTGTGGGGAGCAATTCCGGGCAGGTGGCAAGGATCTAGTCATTCTCTGCTCCTAATTAAAGAGGCAAAAAGCATAAATTTTCCCCACGTGCTCTATTTCATCCCAGGTAAGTTTGCATTTCTGTCACCAGTATCAGTATTATAATCTATCATTTTACTCAGAAGACTAGAAAAACCAATCTACACATCCGACTGGCACCCCCCACAGCCAAGTACAACCTGACGGTTGCAATGGTTTAGTGCCTCCAAAACAACTGAATGTGGTATCATTAAAATTAAGCACGAGGTATATAAATATCTGAGAAACCTTAATCTTTTAGCACCTCCAACTAATGAACAACTGGAAACACTAAACTAAATTGAGAAGAGGTTGAGAGGAAGAGGTGTATTTCCACAGCTTACACAGTCTGTTTTACTCTTCAAAAATTACCTGTCCACCAGTGACTCTGCCACTCTGTTGTATGTTCAAAATGCTGTATTTATAAGACAACCACATTGTTTCTACACATTCTACTCCAGATGCTTGACAATTTTTTCCTTTATAAAACTTCTCACATATAAAAAAGTTAGCTAAGAGACATATTCAAATGGCAAGATTATGAACTACTTTCTCAGAGACAGATTTTTAAAAATAGATTATTTATTACTACAGTAAAAATTAATTTGTCCTGACAAAAAAATGTCACCAAGTTTAAGATGAGCCACAGAAAATTGTCTCATCATTACTTGCTACCATGTACCAATGGGTGCCAATCATATACGTGAATGTGGTCAGTTACAGGAATTTATTTGATTGCAGAAAGATGAAGATATTCATTGTAAGAGATACATAGGTATAAAACACAGAGACACTGCCATAGTAGCAGGCTTCAAAATTACATACAAGTTCCTTCATATTGTCCAACCTGCTCAAAAGGTGCAATATCCTGTCTCTGTTCACAACTATAGCATAAATTGAATACAACTGTAACACAGTTGCTTTAGATTTATCCTCATTAAAGACTTAATCTGAACTACAGTTTGATAATTACCTTAATCCATACTCAAAAACTTGACAAGTGTCTTTTATCATTATACATAAAAACTCGGGTTAGTGCAAATTATCAGTTGTAACCAAAACCACTCTACGCTGCTAACTCAATCACTTTGTGAAATTACTCTGCTCCTGTGGCACTCTTGCATGGGTGTCAGCTACAGAACATCCACTTGTGCATGAATTGGCCTGAATCTTGTGCCATTTATACAGGTACCACGAGGCCAGGTTAATTCTGCTTAAACATCATTAGCTATGTTTATATACATTATATATTTAATTCACATATAATTAGAAGACTCTAACACAGGAGCTCCAGTTTGACTTATAAAGTTTTGAGATCCTGTTAGATAACAGGCAGAAGAACAGTACTCCAAGTGCTGCATTTTATACAGAAGAATAACCTATTACAGCAATTCTTTCTTGCCCCCCAAGTTATCTGACCATCATAAGGTGCCATTAGAAAAGTCTTCAGCACTTAGAAAATTATATACATAGAAGAGATACCACCATAAGGAATCACACGCCTTATGAAGCCTTGACATTTTTCTTTAGTCATTCAGAACAATAAATTATGCAACTTTGAACAACTCTTGCATACAATCTAAATTAATAAATTATCAAAATGCATTAATCTAGCAAGTATGATTTTATTTTTTCATATGTAATTTCTTAAATATACCTCTTGAAAGAGAGCTATTTTCTCAAATGCATAATGGTGGGCTATTTATTCTGATTATAGGTTTAAATAGTCCAGCATTTAAGTAACTACCCTGGCTGTCCCTTGTTTAGGGGATTTTTTTTTTTTTTTCCCATTTATTTTAAATTTATCTTTGAGGTTGACAAGCTACATTTTGGCTTCACTCTGATTTCACATAGTAAGAGAAGAGCATTTTTAATGGTTTTGTAGACTTCAGTTTTCAAAATATGGGTCCTGACTTTTGGATTCCAGGTAACTAGTTTGTAGAGATTGCGTGTTATTATCACAACCGATTATTGTATCAAACATAATCCACTTTTCCTGAAAATAAAGATTACAAAGAGATGCTACAACACCAAAATGCAGATGAGCGCAGTTATAGTATGTAATGTGAATGATCTAGAACCTCATTCATCAATCCAAATCTTGAATAACATGAGTTTATTACGCATATTCATATATGACATGCACTTAATTTTTTGCATTTATATTCACAGCTAATCAACCAAAACATTGGCAGTAGAAAATTACTGTCTGGGAGCGGCATGACAAGTTCTAAGTCTCTGCAATTTTTAATTAGCTACTATATTTTTACAATACTCATTTTTGCATTACAGATTTTTCACAGCACTGATTTTCAATTCTTTTAAAATACTAAATCACTGACCATTTATATAATTTATTTGTGTGAAGTAGGAAATAAAACACCACCTAAATTCTAAGTGTAGCTTCATTTTGCAAGATAATGAACAGCTATCTGCTACTGCAGTGTACCAGCATGAATAAAGAGACAGTCAGAAAATATGCAATAGATTTACAGCTTTTTACTGGATTTCAAGGGTAGACATTCCCTGGTGTTCCATTTAAACAGGTGGATATATAAGATTATGAAAGGCCTCATCTTGTTTAAATGATTTGGAAACACAAAGCTTAAGGAAAAGTTTAATCTTCAAAAGATTCCATAGGATAACATACGTTGCTAAAATGACAATGGGAAACTACACATTAATGATTTTTTACACATTTAAATAAAACTTCGTATATTTATACAAATCAGGCTGAAACCTAATGGATATTTCTGACATTATATTAAGTAAATAAACATGTTTTGCCATACTAAATTTTTTGTTTCAAAAGGCTGTATATTTAGTCCACAGCACACTTTAGCAAGACGTTATTTTTCTCTGAACGTCAAGCAATTTATGACAGATGCATCCAAAGGCAGGGTTTTAAACTTCTTTAAAACTGTATTCTGGATTTGCACTGTTCCATTTCTGTACACAAACTGTTTACAAATAGCTACCGAATCTCCCTTCAAAGGCAATTATACTCAGATTTTTGGACCAAGAACCAAACAAACCAGCTCTTGAGCCCCTGATCTTGAGCCAGCGCCCTGAGCCCCTGAAGAACACCCCTCATCTAGCCATTACAATATTTCACAGACATATTTCACAGACATGCTTCAAGAGAAGTCAGGTTCACAAAGAAACACTCTAACACTAAGGAATGCTAAATTTAGGCACTAGCCTAAATTAAAAAAAAAAAAAACCTCATTCACTTCTCAATAGAACTATTTAGGTGAATTATAAAAACTAACAGATGTACTAGACAACTATTTCAGACCGTTTTCCTTAACAAGAGGAATAACATCCTGAGAAACCAGCACTGTTGAAGAACCCTGAAGAATGACTTATCTTTCCATAACAGCCTTAATGAATAAGAAAATATCTTGCAAAGCCAGGAACTTCAGAGCAGACGTACCATGATTACATGATAGTATCGTTCTGAATTACATAGGTAGCAGAAAATGCTATAGTTAAGGAAAAAAAGGATCTTACAATCATAAAACTATTTGAGTAGTGAAAATATTGAGTGTATACATGATTCTTAGTAAAGTACTTCCTTAACCTCTCAATTCAACACAGATACACTGAAAAAAGCATGCCACGAAAGAGTACACAATTCTACTGGAATACTGCTAACACTTTAGTCCTACCTGGACTCCTCATCACCACTTTTTGCAGCCAAATCAAGCATAACCCTTCCCCTCCTAACAGCTATACACATCCATAGATAGCGTAAAACACATTTTCACATAGATTTTGATGATTTGTAAATGAATGTAAGGTGGAAATCTGTCAAGTTCAATTCTTTGAGCCTAAGCGCTATATGAATGAACTGAAGAACAAGTGGAGCTGGACCTGAAGGCCATTCCCTGCCTGCTCTACAGCCTTGACTTTCCAAATAGCAACCCTTGCCTTTAAGCCTTATATTACACTAGCAGGGGGTTAGAATTAGGGGATCTTTAAGGTCCCTTCCAATCCAATCCCTTCCATGACATTCTTAGAATCACAGAATGGTTAGTTGGAAGGGACTTTAAAGATCATCAGGTTCCAACCCCCCTGCCATGGGCAGGGACACCTCCCTCAATTAGTGTAACATTACTGTAATATGAGCTGAATGAACAGTAGCTAATAAGCTAATGCTAAAACCTTTCTTAAATATTCATAATTACTTTTTATAGTATGCAGCTACATCATACACTGAATTTCCAAGAAAGCACATACTCATGTTTGCACAGGATCAACACATAGCACAGTAAAGCTTGTAAAGGTTCCCAACAAATACATACTTTAAAAGAGTCTAGCAAATGAAGATTATTTAAAATATTACTCCATCAAAGAGAAGTGTCAGATTTTAACTATGATACTGGAATTTACTGTACAGCAGGTATGTTCCAAGACTTGTTAATGGTGATGAGTAACTGTACTCAATTTAGTCCAACATCTCCAAATTCTCACTGTCTACACAAGGATGAACTTAAACATTTGAGACTTTAATTTAAAAGAGCTTATCTGTTCCATTTGACATTGAAATTCATTGTAAGGTGAATGAACAGCTATAAAGAAGAATCTAATAAAGGATCAACTATGTGGTAGCTTAAATAAAGAGACCAGTTTCCAAAAGAAGGAGAAAATATCCAATACAATATTTATTCATGTAAATAACCTGACATGCACTACAGGCATTCTTAATTTTGCCACCCTTTTGTAAAAAAATGGAAAAGACAGTAAGAAAGTAACAAAGACATGCCTGGCTTTAGATGAATACAGAGGAGGACAGTAAGAAACATGTGTCTCTCACTTCAAGACAGAGATTTTGTCTATGTAAAGGCTACTACAAAAACAGCTGAGTGCTAGCGAATCACAATGGGAAAGTTTGGCTTAAAAAGAAAAATATTTGGTTGAGGAGGCAAATGATTTTCAAGCTTACTGTATCTGGTCTCTTATGAAAAGACAGAACTTGCAAAAAGGAAGAAAAACTTTCAAATGCCTTGAGCTGTTTTTTACGGCTTCATAGCCAATGTTTTAGAAATTTCTCAAGAGCTATCTGGTTAAAATTATAACCCAGAGAGATATCAAAGACAGCAAATACATAGTGCCACCTCTATTTTAGCATATGTAATCCTTCGATTTTATATACAGTCTGTCTATAGGAGATTTTAGTTAAGAATCTTATTTGCTCTCTCAGATCAGTCCAACTGCAATTCACAGATATGTTAAAGAAAGTAATAAAAGCAGTAACAACAATGCTAATAAATATAAACATTTAAACCAGCTACTCCATTTGTGAATCTTAGTAATGGCTAGTTGACAATCTCTCAGATATTAAACAACTCTAGGTTTACAACCATTTATTTCCTAAGGGGAAAAAGAACAAGGAAACATGTAATTTGAAGAAGAATGAAGCATTAAATTACAATCAGATCTGACTTTTGGATCTTCTGAAACAAGAAATAAGTTTTCCAATCTGATAATTTTTCCAAGATAACCACAACCCATTTTAAAGATCTATCTAATCTTCCATTTCTTCTAAAAATAGTTGAGACATCTTTACGGTTACAAGCGTAACTAAAATGATCAGGATCCCAGAAGGGTGCTAGTCAACCCTAGATTACTTCTGGAAGGGAAGTGAGTTTTTTGAAAGCTGTGATGCATAAGAGAAAGGGAGGTGTAGGGAAGCATATTGTGGATTATGACACAAGCAGTCAGTGAGCAGAAGGCTACTGAGAATTTGGTGAACAGGAAACCAATACACCCATGAGAGACAAATGGCCAAAATGAAGGTGCAAGGATAGGATGAGCAACATTGAAAAGGACAGGGGAGAAAAAAAAAAAAGAAAAAAGCCCTGCAAGGTAGCCTGACAGAAATAGCACTTCTGGGAAAGGCAGGTGCAGAAGGAAAAAGATTAGTTTCCACTGTGCTGAAGACTGTATGGAAAGACTCTCTGTCTAACAGCTGTCTTAACTTTCCTTCCCAGCAGAGAGTACAACACTCAAAGGTGTTAGAGCCAGTACAAAGTGCTACCTGGTAAAAAGTCTAATGAAATAGTTGAAAATATGAGGGTATATACCAGTAATCGCCAAATACATCTGTTCTGCCCTTGGGATCCAAATCCAGATCAACAGCTTTAGAAATATTACTATGAACATTTGTGGTTAAAGACACTGTACAGAAGCTTGAGACATACGGTGTGGAATGGCAAAAACTAAGACATACCTATGGAATCTCTTCCCACAATTTTTTTTTTTGTTTTGTTTTGTTTTGTTTTTTGAAGCCCAACTGGAGACACGTGAGGTGAAGTAAATACTCCTCCCTGAAATGAATCGGTAAATTCACCCTTGCTTTTAGACCAATGAACTTTTTGCAAGATGATACAAATGACAAATTGGTTCTTCTTGGAGGATGAGGAAACTAGAGATACAAAGAGCAATAAATTAAGAACAGACTCACAAGGCTTCACATTACAGTTTAAATACTATATAACTTCAAAAACTCCTCCTTGTAAAAGTGAAAATCAACTTTGTTTTACCAGCTAAATTTAGATCAATAGGAAGCAACTAGTTTTGGCCACTGCAGGTAATCACTGTACTCCGGAAACCAGCAGCTGTAAAAGGTACTGTAACAATACATCATCTGGCTCACTTATGAGGTCTGTTGATTAACAAACTCAAGGCCACACAAGCATTCAGTAAGGAAAGGAAAAAAAAACCATAAAGAGGGAGTAGAGGGGGTAATTAAACTTTTCCAACCTCAGTGTTACTACACAGTGCACAGAAACACATGTGAACATTCCCCATGCTGGCTTCAGTCCAGGTTCCTTCTCTGACTTATTACAATGTTGTACTACCACTTCCATCAACTTAAAGCCGTTAAAAATTGTAAAAGGAAACAAACTTCCTTAACACAAAAATGATTTAAACTCTCTCCGACTAGGAGTTTTGAACAATGACAGGTGACTTTAGAGATATAAAACTTTCAGGCTGGCTGGGATGATGAAGAATTTAACGTAACTCCACTCAAGAGTTGGTGAAATCATAAAGTGCCTGCTGACCATCAATAAGTAGCATACTGAAAGGACAGCAGTCTGGCATTCCCAAGTAACACAGCAGTGAGGTTAAACATACGAGAGGAGGTCAGAAAAGTCAGGAACCTCAAAGAAATAAAAAAATAAGACATGAAAGTATATATTAAAGCCTATCCTATGATGTTCAGCTCAACAGCAAGTTCAGGTAAATTTTTATTTTAGGTAAAAAAGTACAATGTCAGGGTATTTTTATGAGCTAAGCCATAAAAAACAATATAAAGGCAATATAAAGCATTTTAAGTACTTAGGAAAACATACAGAATTCCAGAATTTTGTTATTCCATTTTTTTAAAAATTGTTTTTAAATGAAATTCTGTCCGTTTTGCAAACCTATGTCCTCTTTTCTCCAGTTATTCAGATTCCTTTCTCCAGGAAAATTCCCACACTTTTTGATTGACTACCTAGAATGGAAACACTCAATGCTACAAACCAGACAACTCCCGAGTGGAACATCACATTCATTTTGGGCCAGCTAAAGCAGAGCAGCATTTCGAGGAAGCTGAGTGAAGAGTGGCTTTATCAACTAGAACATCTGAAAGAACATAATAATGTAATTTGAAAACACTTACGAAACAGCATCCTTGTTCTGTATAAAGCACAACCTAGTTTTCAAGAACAGAAGTAATGCAGTTTAATTTTACAATATATTTATTTAAACAATATCTAGATCTTATAGTAGTTCATTAACTCAATATACTTGGAATAGTGATTCTGAATTCTCATTTTACTGCCTTATGGGGTAAAATCTGTGAAATTATGAGCTAACACTTACAGAGAGATATCCTGTTTGATAGCATTTTGTTAGTAACCACTTATTCTATTAAGAATTTTTAGAGGATCTAGCAATATTATAAATTCTGTGATTTGTACCATTAAGCATGACAGTGCAGTAATATCAGTAATATGTTCTTAGTAATAAACCAATATGAAAATATGAAGCAATGAATTTCTGCACCACTTGTTAAGCACTTTCAAGAAACAGTTCTAGTGTGCACAGTTAAGATTTAAAGTATGTTCAGGTCACTGCTAAAAGAAAACACTATAGTGAAGAAAAATTATTACCAATTTTGGGTTGTGAGAAACTCAATATGCACATGAAAGTCCTTGCAAATTTCTGTCATATCCTCTCCATAGTAATTTTAAATGTCTTATATTTTATGCTGTCACCATGGGGTGTAAAGACCTACAAGGAACTACTTATTCCCATAAACCAAGACAAAGAGTGAACAGGGGCTTTAATTACTGTTCACCTTTAAAATGGGTCTACTAGGTCAAATGAGATACTAGTAACGGCAGAGCATAAGCTGACAAGTTATTTGTGCTTATCAGCTGTATGCATAAATGCCGAGTACTATCTGACTATCAAACTTACCTACAAGCTCATTGGTATCTATGTACGTTGTTATAAAAAAACGAATTACTTCAGCGTAATTTGCAACTAAAGAAGTCACAGTCTTTTTTTCCTTCGTTCTTATTTTTGAATAGCAGCGAAAGTAGTACTTGATTGCCTTCCTGGAGTCAGAGATGTTTCGAATCCTAACCTAAGATCAAAAATACCAGAGACCAGTCTTACTCTCATCAGAAGGACAGATGTCTGACTGCTGCTCCCATTTCGTTTGAAGCTACTATTTCTATTTAGGACAAAGAACATCTGATTTCTCCAAATAAAAATGGATTTGTTCACTCTTATTTCAATAATACACTATAGACAGATCATTAGCCATAGGATAAGCAACTAATTACCCTTATGTAATTAAAGAAATATTTTTTTTTAATAATAAAAATGCCAGACACATATACCTGGTCTATGCACTTGTCAAAGTGCAGCTTCCCCTCAGAAAAAATGAGGTACAACTGAGCAGCATAAGCGTTCTAACAGCAGTTTAGCAAACAAGGAGCTGTCAACTTCCAATAAGCTATTATTCACACCTCTTTAATCACTGCCACAGAGTCGATTATAAATAGCCTCATACATTTTTAAATAAGGTCATTCTGAAATGAAACAACAAAGACGGTAGTAAATATTCCAGTACATAAGCAATTTAAATTCTACAGCATAACAGAACTGTGCATTCTCAAATATTCAGTCTAAAGAAAGCCAACAAAACCGTTTATTAAGTGGTGCGAAGTGTCAGATGCGTAATCTCTGTGAGATCAATAAACCTGCCCAATTATGTGATAGTTTGTAAACAGATCTGAAAGAAATGAAACTATTAAGACTTGCTCATAAAATCCAGCTCCAACAGCATTATTTACAAATACACAGTAATACAAATTAAGTTAATACAATACATGCATTGCATGAGTAAATCTACTATGCAAAGATTTTACACGAATATGAAACAGCTCCTCTGTGCTTTCGCAGAAGCAGAACACAAATAAACAACTTATGTGGAACCTGGTTTGTATGAGACACAGTTTTCTACTTTTTTTGAGATTTTAAATAATTGGAAATTAATACATAAAGAAAAACAAGAAAAGAACTGCACAAGGAGGAGTGAGGTGGTTTTTTTTTCCCCTTTTCCACAGTTTTTTCTCAGATTACTTGATTAAAGGATATAACAAAATAATGCTAATATCAAATCTCTATTAATTAGCTTGGGGAAAAAAAGACAAAGAATAAAAATATTTATAATCATGCAGAATTTTTCTCAGAAACATTATAATAACTGCAGACATTAAGTTGACAACAATTTAAATAAGTTAATTTTTCATTACCAGAAAAAAGAAAGAAGAAAAAATAACCAAATAGTTCCCATCTTACTGAACCCCTACTGAGTTCTTACTGTGGTAAGTACTGGAAGGCTCCTGCCTATCACACCTTTAGTTTTTCTAACCTGATACTTATCTTTCTACAAAGACACTCACCTGTTTTCTTTCAAAATCATAAAAGAAACACCTATTGACACATTATTCTGTATTTGCCTGAATATCAATAGTCCTTATTGCTCCACTGTGGGCAGTTCATTCCCAAAAACAGGCTCCATGAGTAGGGGACCTCAATACGTTTCCCCCCTGCTCCCCTTCTAATGTATTAACAATTTAAGCCTCACTTATTTCTTAGATTCAGCTGAAAGGCACTTTGAGCATGCGGTGAAACTTATTTAGTTCACAGGCTGCTGTGCATGTGATTCTTAAAAAACTAACATTTGACATGAGCAGCAAACACATAAATTTTCCCTGCTAGAAACCTACCTTAATATTACATGTGACAATGTCATGTTTAGACATTCACGCATCTGGACGAATGGAGGCATAAATTCATTCTGCCTGTACTCCCAGTTGGCTGTGCCCAGACGCTGTACCCCCAACAGCCCAGCTGTGTCTTCTTGCCTTTTTATGTTCTCACCACAAAGCAAGAGTGAACTCCCAGGTAAAGGGCATTCGGATCAGTTAAGAACCTCATCATTATCAAAACCTTTACCTACACCCATAAACACCCTAGAAATCAGTGTAAAGGATCCACTGATGGTTTGCTCTCAGTCTTATTCCCACAACAGGGCAGCACTTCTATTCTACACAGCTATACCTTCTAACTTAATTCCCATGTCCTAAATAAAGCATATTATAGCAGCTTACACAGTGAAGGGGTAAAACTGCAGCTGACCACTGAAAGATCTGCATAAAAGCAAGGCATGACTTCAAGGAGCAAACTTTGCTATTTCAGTTCCCAGATAATACAGAAGCAGAAAAGTTCCTAACAACTTTTGGCAATGACAAAGCCTCTTACATGGTGTTCACAGTATCTTCACAATCAGAGTTTTCTGGAAGAAACACAGACTCAACGATACATGTTTTCCTGTTTGTACGGTACATATATAGGCATACAGCATTTTAGAAGGGAGGTTTCAAGCTCTTTCTAATACTGAGAAGACAACCTCATTGAACTACCCACAATAACACAGAAAACTTTCTTCTCACTGGTGTGGGTTGGGTTTTTTTGTTTGTTTTTCTGTGTGTGTGTGTATGGTTGGACTCGATGATCACAGAGACTCCTTCTAACCATGAAAATTCTGTGATTCAATAAAGAACTAGGTATATAACCTCATAATTATGAGAAGTCTAGTGTACAGCAGTTTCAACGGTTGCACTGAGTCTCATGATAGTTTGCTTTCAGCTGCTTCACCTTGGAGAAGCCACAGAGGAACATTAAGTTCTGATAAACAAAAGACAGAATTATGACGCATTTTCCACCACACTGAGAAGACCATAAGTCAGATCTACAAAGCACAATGAACTGGAGAGGTGACAAGTCCAAACTGTGAAGATCTTTCAGGACAAATCTACTCAGCACTACCACGAGAGATCAAGAAAGTTGCAGTCCCACAATGGCATGCTACAAGAAAGTATGAAAGGATCATGCAAATGAAACAGGTCAGATCCCCTGATCTTTGGGTACCAATAATAATGCTACATATTCTCAGTACCAAAAAAAGCAAGTGCACCCCTGAGTACAAAAGGGCCTAGATAAAGGTGAGCCACCAAAACAATGAGAAGCAGCAAAGATGTAAAAGATAATAAAAATATTCCTGTTACTTGTATTCATTAGTATCAGAGTTGACCTCTATGAAGAGTAAAAAAGAAAAATAAGGTTTGTGTTTTATAGAATAAATATAAAGAATACACATGTATATTTACACACATACAAGTAACTACAATTATTGTTGAAGTGCCTAACATCCTTGGAAAGCACTGCAACCTATCTGACAGTAAGCTAGCCTAGAGGGTTCACAAAATCATTTTAAATTCTGCAGGGAGGACCCCCTCTCCTTGCTGTGTTCATAACTCTAACCATCTGAGCTGAAAACAGAAGAAGGAATGGAAAAGAAAACAATGACACAGAAAAGATACAACTCAGCTAAGAACCAAGAGTTAAAAAGAAACCCAACTCTCATGTAATAGAAGAATTATTACTCAATATGTTAGGAACACAGCACAATAAGTGGAAAAGAATGTGATACATACGCACAGATGAAAGTAGCACAATAGCTACGCCTATATGACCTGTAAATGAGAATGAAAACTAATACTTACACAGTAAAAACTTTAAAAGCAAGCAGGTGGGCAGCACACATGGGACGAAATCTCATCTAGCTTGATTCAAGTTTGGAGATAACATTCCAAAGAATATCTTGGGGCATGGGCAAAAAGGAATCTGCACATGAACATGAGTTCACTGCAACAGGAACACCACCCCAAAGCACAGGCCCCCTTTTATCACACTATAATACAATTATTTTTACCTATATAAATCAATGTTACTAAATTACCTTAACCTATTCAAAAGAAACTTAAAAACCATGAGGTGGCCTGCTGACCTGCTTATGAAAAGCCCTGCTTCAGTTCTTACTTCTGACTCTCCTTGCTTCAAACACTTCCCAGTCATCTGACCTGCTGACAGCACAGTTGAAGCCAAGCTGTTGTTATTATCAGTAACAGATATTTATCAAGGCATAAATATATATCTACATTATTGTAACTCGTTTGGTACAGTTTCGTAGATATACTAATTCAAATTTCATGGAATGAAACAGTTGGAGGACAGGTACATGTCTCCCAGTCATGATGCAATGCCTGGATTATGAAACAGTATGTTACCAACTACACCTTAACATACTCATGCTCCACTGGATACACCATGACAAGAATCAGTAGTAAGCAACACATGAAATTATGTTTTGCTGTTTTATTTTCCTCTTCTGTGGCTATGCAAATCTCACACTTTTAAAAACAGAGTATCTTCGGTGCTTCCAATCAATGCCTAGTGTGCTCTGACAGCTGTCCACCACAGGAGAGGTGGGCTGCCCTGCAGAAGTGCTTATTTCTCTCCAAGGTAAAGCAGGACTAGCTCAGATTATAGCATCTAAAATGCTGACAGCTAATTAGCACAGGTGACTCTCGCCCAGTATGACAAAGTGGACAAGGTACCCGAGGAAGAACGTACCTGGGAGAAGATACCTGGCAATCTCCTGAAAGGAAACAGATACTTTCAGGGTTAAGGTGTACTTGGACCTCTACCCCGGAGCTAGCAGGTAAACAACACGTACTAGCAAACTAAGATAACCTACCTTGCACAAAATCTGTTCGGCTTTCAGTTTTACCCCTGGTTTTCTCTAATGTTCTAATTTAAATATACTTGGGAGAGATGTCTGAGCTTCCCTAATCATGCAGAAATTGTGAGTCCCACCTGCAGAAATTACGGGGGGGAAGAGCATCACAGCAGAGTAATTTTGGCCACATTTAACTCATTAGGAGCTACTCCCATCACTGAAGTAGCCCTGCAAAAAACTATGGCATTCTGTAGACTGGACAGAAGGGCCTACCTTTGTATACAGACTCTTCTGCAAGGAGAAGCAAGCTCTAACTGCCCATGTTCCAGCTTGGCCTGATAGAAGCCAGCATCAAACCAAATCATGCCAAGACCAACTAAACCCACCCTGTTATTTACCAGTGCGGGCGTGCTGCCACAGAGATTATAGATCATGCATTTCAAACTACTTCAGAGCAGTAGGGCGGGCAAACTGGAATGCAGAAAATAACACATAACTAAGAATAAGTCATGGGGGAAAAAAGAATGTGGCAGGGAGGTCAACTAGGAGTTTGTAAAGCTTGCAAACAGCAGCCACTCTCTTGCTGCAGGTGCCATACCCAGGGCAGAGAACACTCTTGGCAAGTCAAGCTTTGCCACTCCAAACCCTCTCCAGACAAATTTACAGCTTGAAAGAGATGAAACCAGTGTCAAGGGAGCATTCAACCTAATTTCTTTCAAAAAGCCATTGTCAGTTGAGGAGGAACCTTAATTTTGTTCAGCATTTCTACCCCTATCATCCCTCATGTGTATATTAATGCTTGGGTCCCTAATCCAGCCATGGCTGTTAGAAAAAAAAACACAAAAACCCAACAGTGGGAGAAGTAACATAAGCTCTAAAAATATTTAGAACTGAAAGGTTTGAGCATCCTAACACAACTGTGATATAGGACACTTTTCTTCATATTTCTTTGCTGCTGTTGCAGAACTAGGAATAAACATTTTAAAAGAAAATTTTATTCAGAAATTATGACACTGATCAGAAATAACATTTTATAAAGCCATTTTCCTCAATCACTTTATAAAGTTTTTCCTCAACATACAGATGTGAGTTTTACAACCCTACTACACCTAATCAAACTCTAAAAGTGTTCTTTGAAAACACAGGCCTTGTTTTTAATTCCTAGCTAGGGTAAAAGCAGAAAATAGATGTTTGGAAGTTTTAATTTAGATGAACCTTTGGTCCAGGTATGATCTCCAAGATCTGTGTTAAACAGATTTGCACAGACCTGTGACCATAATTTAGTTTTTCCCACACATGTGGTATGTTTTCTTCATCACTGGTTGTTGCCGCACAATATCTCTCTTCAAGAAGCCTGTAGAGCATTCTTACTGCAACTTGCATCAGTGATTATAGGAGTACCTGTATACAGTGGCAGCTGTCGATATGCTCAAATGGAAATACAAGGTGCAATAGAGCTGAAGAACTAACTAGGTACAGCACCAAGGTAAAGGGATCCTTCTTATGCTCAAAATACCACCTTAATCACAGTTTTTTGTTTCCTAAAGTTTAATCTGCTTGCTTCTAGTGTTCCCAACTGCAAGTAATTAAGAAGTGCTCAGATTCCTTCTGGATTTAGAGTATCCTGTTTCCTTTGCTTTCATGTCTACGTCTACACTGCTGATGTCAGATGATACACCAGGTACAATGGATACTTTATCAAATCCCTGGAGAAATGAATCGGGATACCCAAACGATAGATTTATTTTATGATGACTTTAACTTGCCGCTAGGTACAATAAAACAAAAAGGTGGCACCTGATCTTCAGTTCTGAACTTTGTTCTTCTACCCTGAGCACAGGCTAATCTGGGCTGCTCAGAAGCCATCCTGCAGGATCGGCTGCGTTGTGGACTTGTCAGCCCACGTTCAGCTGTCCTGTCACACGGAGTAAGTCTTCTCTCAGCTTACCAGCGGGGAACTTCCAAGAGAATTTGTAGTTTACCCTGCTGAGCAAAGGAATTAGAACGATGAAAAAAGGATCAGTGACAGAATGGCTTAATGTGGTTCTTGCCAATAATCTGAAAAGATGAGCCAGTTGTCAGAAAGTATACATGGGAAGGTATATTTTGCTTTCTAGAGTCATTCTGAATTAGCTACACACTGCTACAGCTGGTAGGTCTCTTGAGAAAAAAAATACAACAGGACAGTTTTTTCCTACTCTATATCTTGGAAGTTATGTATACCCACATCCATATTGCAATTATCGTCATTGCATAAGATGAAAATGCATCAAAAGATGATTTGTATACCTATTTTAATTTTTTAAACTCATTATTACCTCATGCACCAAAGACAGACTACAAAAAGCTTATTATTAGTAGGAAAATGTCAGTGAACTAATACAACACTCTTGAATTTAATGTACAGCTTTCCTGGAGAAAAACTGAACACCCTCAGCAAGTGTTTTAGGCTCTATACAACCTGATTGCACAAGGAACATAAAACATTCCACCATTACAAATAAAAACAGCACTACAATAGTGATAGTAGTTCCTGTAGATAAAGGTTCAACTCTACACTTATGCCACAGATTCAACTAAGCTATCAAAAAGCTATTTCTGTTCATTAAACCTAATAAAATATTTCAGATAGTAAACATGATCACAACTTTTAACTAACTGACTGCATTTGAAATTACTTCATCTGAGTAGAATATCCCAGGTTCCCTTCATGTTAGGCTAGCAAGGCATAATGATAAGCTGCATTTATTTTCAGAATGTAGAAAAGCATGTTTCGGAGAAAGACAACTTTTCCCACCTTTGGTTTTGGTTTGGTTTTTTTCTGTGCTTNTAGGCAGACAAAGAAAAGCATACATTTACAAGATATCTGGTAATGAGTTTCTAACCTCTCCTCCCAGCTGGAAGGGAGGTGAGAGGTGCTGAGACAGAACACGAAGTTCCCCAGACCTCTGCCAGCTTTGTGCAAGGTCAGAGCCTGGGGCTCCAGCTTCCCGGAGCTCCTGGCCTCCTGCTGACCACAGGAGAGAGAGAGAAATGAGAGTGGGAGGAGGCAGTTTTCTCAATTAATTGAAGAGCTTGAGAAATCCCAGGACAGGTGGAGATGGCAGTGTCTGCCAGGCTTATGTGGGAAAAGAAAACCAGCCTGGAAGCCATGTCTGCAGATGTGCATTTATGTTTAATTTATTAATTAACATATTTGGAGTTTGTTTTGCACACATTTGGTAGCCCTGTACACTTCAAATAAAAATTGCTCTTAAGACTATCCTTTTATTTCCTCTGGTGGAATTCATTCTAGAAGTACTTACATGATAAGTCTTACTAGCCCAGGTTAGTTAACCAACATCTGTGTACAGAAAAACTTCATTTCAAATGTTCTCTGCAGGCAAATTTGAAGTAGACATGTTTAAGCAAATGACAAATAGACAGGTTTCAAAGCGAGAAAAAAATTCTCATAACACAAAGTCGGTTTTAAACTTGAAACTAAGAACTGATCTTAGAGATCAGAAAAGAGGAAGTGGAAAGGTAAAGGGAAAGTTATTTTCGCATGGTGCCTTGTTAGAGGTTTTATTTAAGAAATGCTTACACATTAACTTCAGCTTTCAAAAAAATAACTTTCTAACTTAACTTCAGAAACTTTCTAAAAATAGATTAACGATAAGAAATGTCACCAAATAAATTCTTCCTCCAGAATCAGTGACAAGCAGTTAACAGATCTGCAGCTAGAAATGTGTCATCTGCAAGCTGTGCCAATTAGACTATTTCCAGTAACATAATATCCTCTATACTCCAATCATTAGATCTTTCTTACTGCATCTAACTCTGCACAGTATCTCAAGAACACATTATAGTCACAAATCAGCATCAACTCCATGATTCGGAGTGGCTTCACAGGAGTAGTGGAGCGTCGGACACCACACACCCTCTCCTTGCCGTGTCACCCACCTACTAAGTACACAACATGTGTGCACGCATCCACCCATAAATTTAGAAAACAAAGCATGACAGCACTTACAATTTTGAAATCAGAGGCAAGAGACAAGAAGAAATATTTCAATTTTCAATAGCAAGGACAATAAACCTCTCCACAATATTACTCTTTAGGTGTGACAGCTATTTCAAAGCAAGAAGAAAATCATCACTGTAGCTTCAACAGATAAAGTCTTTACAGCACTTGCTAGGAGCAACTGTGCATTAACAAAGAAACACAGAAACCATCTCAACACTGAAAAAAATAGTTTTCTGCAATGAGTCAAGGAAAAGCAGAAATGGCAAGCATTGCCATATGCCTGACTAAAATAAGAAAATATAATATTTTGTCAAGCTTTGGATGTCTTTAAGCTTTAAGCAGAACAGGAAAGTGACCAGGTATTTTTACTTGAGCATATCTTCAAAAATGCAGTATTCATATGAAAGTCTCCTAACGCTCACCTCTTTTAGTTACATCAGAAAACACATTCATGAGCTTCAAAGAAATGCACGTTACAGAAATCTTACACCTTCTGTTCTAATGTTAAATTGTGAAAGACATTTTGTCAGCGTACAGACTATTTACTGTTGTCCAACCAGATCTGAACGCACAGTCCAAAAGATGATTTCACAATATAAACTGATATTGGGTGGGAGCGGAAAAAAAAAAGTACACACGTGCATACTGAAACCCTGAGACTTAGCTCATTGACTGTCCTTCTCTGAGATGTTTGGCATGAATATACTGAAATAGCGTGTGGCTCTTGACGTGACAGGGCAACCTCACATCAGTATATCTGGGAAAAAATAAGGCTTCAACCATAATAGTTTATTCCAACAGGTCTAATAGGAGACTAATGGAGTCATCAACAGTTAAGAATTTCACTGAAAGGAGAATTAAATTGGATCTAATGAAGTTCAGTAGTAAACACATTGGCTGATTGTAGGTTCTGCTCTCTACATGAGCATCACCTTAATGACAGCAAACCGTAAGAGACTTGAGAAACCCTCTTAAAGAAATAGTTTCTTCTACCACTTTTCTTTAATATCTTAAAGCTAAACTATAAAGCATCACAAAACATACTTGAAAAATACTGTTGCGTTAGATACTTGAGTGCAAAACTGTTTGATGACCTGGCCGATCACATTGTAAAGCACCAAATGACGGAGTTTGTTGGAGTGAAGGTGGACATTCATGGGATAGCAAGAAGAGAAGAGGTTTTCTTGCAGCGCTGCTCTGCCAGTTCCCTCCCCAACTTCCCCGGGTCCACAAGCCCCCCAACTCTGACAGCAAAAGACTTCCTCTCAAACCTTTGAAGTTTAGGGTCTTAATTGTTGCTAGATTTTACTATGAGAATAGGAGATTGTTGCAGCCTGAGTGAAGTCTGAGACATGTTACTCTCCTTCAAAGCAGAAGGACACAGAGTCTATACGGGAAGAAGTATATGGACAAACTCCCCTGATTATGAAGTAGGCAGTATGCTAGGATGAAAGAAGTAAAATGCTCTTTACTGCTCCTCCTTTCAGGCCTTTAACTGAACATCTTCTCCAAGACTCTTAAGTGGCTCTCAGCAGCAAGATGAGTATAAAATTCCAATGCAAATAGCTTTTCCAGTGTTTCACTATCCATTCCATGAAATTTATGCTGTCCTGCCCAATGATAATCTGGCCAATTTCTAGGCTTTTAATTAAACTAAAAATTACTTTCAGAATCTACTACATTCAAAATCTGCATTCAATAGCCTTTGCTGATCCAATGAAATAGCTATAAATATATGAGTCCTCATCTTTAGAATGAAGAGAGAACTCCAAGTAAGAACAAAGAAGAAAATGAATGTCAGTTCCAAGGAGCGGGTGACAAAAGTGCTCCTGGAGTTTTCAACATTATTAATATCCTGTTTTCAAAACATCAAGACATAATTCTTATGTTGTACCTGTACAAAGTTTTTTTTAACATTCCCCGGTTTATTATAGCAATGCACTAATGTTCTAGATACTTATCAAAACCAAAATCCCATAACCACTTGCTATGCCATAGCCATTGGGTGAGCAAGTGATACCTCAGAAGGACATGACGCGGTCTGAAATTTCAGAAGCTAAAAATAGTTGGCAGCTTAAAGCAAAACCAGAATTAATGGTATTGAACAATTTTTAATGTGAGAAGAAAAAAAACTGGTCATATCTGGAAACGCGTTTTCTAATTTTGATACTGTACTAAATTCCAAGTTTTAAAACACCTGTGACCAGGCATAACTGCTGGCTTTGAGATGAAAAGCAGAAAATCATGCACATGAAAGTAAAAGAAAGTATAAGCAAATCTAAGTTCTGGGTTTGGGGTTTTTTTTTAAGACTCAAAATCTACCTTCAATAATTTTTCTTTAGCTTTACTCAACATGTCTTTAGAAGTTGACTTTTTTGGAGCTTTTTTGCAGGACAGATTAAACTACTTTTTTCAATAAAAGAAAACTATATTGCTACAAGTGTGCTATTTCTGGCATGTATAGGATGGAAAGAGAACAATTAGAAGAATTATTTTTAAGAACTCTGCTAACAGTATCTAGGAAAACACATTAATGAACTTGAATTCATAACAGAGTCATCTGCATTGTCCTCAGAACAGTTTTAGGATCTACAAACCAAATGCTGAAAGCCACTCGCAGATACTGTCTGCATGGAATGTGATACATGAAGGTTCGGACTAATACACATCTGAAAAGCATCGAGACTTGTAGAGAGATAACAGTGGACTCAGCATATAAAAATAACTCAGGATAGATTACAAAAAAAAAAAACACCATAATCAGAAGTTAAGTGATTAAGAAATTCACAGCTGAGGGGGAAATAATGGCTCCTTCTGTAACTTCAGGTGGAGTCCCTGAGACAGTTTCCTACAGAGGTTTCACTTACATGACCACCTGCCTGTTTTTCCAACATGACTTTTGCCTCATTCATTGTACAGAATAAGCCATGCTCTGTCACTAGGCACACAGTCGGGTTTAATTTGCACACGTATCACTGAGTGATCACTCAACCCAAAATTTCTTGCATTCCTTCTTTGTATCCATGTACTTAAACATCTTCAGAACATCCCTCTGAGAAGTGGAAGAATTGAGTTCACTTGACAGAGAAAATAAAACAAGATTTAAGAAACTGTGAAAAAGAAAATCCACCAAAAAACCCAATAGCCACAAAGTGCTTGATAATTTGAAAGTTCAATTTGAAGTACTTAAGTCCAAATTTTAAAAGTATTTGTCATTTTGACAGCCATGTATGCGTGTAGATGAGAATTTCAACAGAGTGCAGCTGCTTCTGTGAACACCAATTGCTTCTACTGAAGTGACCTTAGTGGCAGCTACACAGCCAGAGCAACCTCTGTTCACTGACCACTGAAGGAGAAACAGATGTGATGGAAAGTACACAGCTATAATTAAAGACCATGGTAACCACTACACTTCCAAGTATGGAGTGGCCACGCTTCACATTTTACGTATGCTCTTCTCCTTCAGCAGATGACCAGGCTGACTCTTGGATCTTGGCTGCTCTGAGGAACGACTGCAGCAACTCAGCGCTCAGGCTGGATCTCAGACTTGCAGCTTTCTTTTCTTCTCAACACTGCAAGTAATCCTGGCAATTTTATTGTGGCTCTCAAGAATTTCCAATCAGAAATCTGAAATAACCTTGCATTGAAATCATCAAAAGATGCTATTAATTAAATCCTCAAAAGAGATGTGAATGAAAGCAAAAGTTTGAAAGAAGTAGCTTTACCTGTACAGGATTCTCTGGTACCTTAAAACCCTCTGCAAATACTTATGCTTCTCCTGCCCACCCAAGCTTGGCCGATAGGAGCCCTGGTAAGGAGCCACAGCCTGCTCTGTGATTGTTGCCTTACAGTCTTCTCTTCCCCATAGGTTATTTTGCAGCTTCCTCTGTACAGTTCCTTTTAATTTTAACCCACAGAATTCAAACAGGTTAACATAATACCAAAGTTATGTGAGAGGCACACAGAATTTAATGTTCAATTAAAAAATACCATGCCGAGTCTTTTCTCAAGCACATGCATCACTGGGCTGAATTAAGTCTTTGCAGGCAGTTTTTCCACAATTTTTAAAACCTTTGTTTTATTATTTTTCTTTTTAGATTATATCCCAAGATTATAAGATGTTAAGGAAATTATGTTAAATTGAAGCATACCATCTCTGAGAGTCATCAGCAAAACCATGCTGAGTAGAATGGTTTTCAGCTATGGGTTCAATTTGGGAGATACTAAAGACACCTAAAAATGATTATTTTGGGGACTCCCGAAATTATAAGAGCTATTATGATTAGTAGCAAAAAAATCGTAGCCTTTAACTATTTAAGATGGAACATACCCTATTAAGCAACTCTCTGATGACACTAAATCTTAACAGTACACATTTATAAAACTTGAGGACTCTGAATACAGCATCATCAAGGGTACATTACCAGCCATATTAGAACCTTCCTCCCTGACCCTGAATCTGCCATCCATTTGTAACACACAGATACATTTTTTCAGTTAAAAAGCAAATTAAAATCCTTAATCAAAACTTACAGAACACTACATTCAGAGCTTAAGACAAATAACTTGCTCAAATTTCACTCCATCAAACTTTGCAAAGTTGTTCCACAGCAAATAGGAGTTTTTAATAGAGCCATGCACACCAAGATGGAAATGTAGCACAGACTCCAGTGCGAATAGTGAAGTTTTTGAAAAGCAGTAAGCAATCAAAAAAATAATCTTATTTTTACAAGGTAAAGTGTTACACAGGCACTGCATATATTTAGTAAGTATTTTAAACCATTAGTCAGATGTTGGTTCTAAGATTAAATCTCAGAGTCTGGAACTGCTGTTATGAGGAAAAGCTGGTGAAGCAGATGTTTAAGAATTGAAAGGAAAAGAACAGATGAGGGCAGTATAGATTTTTGTCAATTAATACTTTAGAAGATAAGGAAATATTTACAGCTATTTTTAGCCACTGCTTCCTGCTTTTTTGCAGACTTAAAAGTTTTGAAATCAAAGTGCCACTTGCAGGGTAAAGCTGCAACTATGACAACTTTCGCAAGCTGAAGCTGTTCCAAGAAAAGGGAAAGAAAAAAAAAAGCCCAAACAGGATCCTTCTCACTCTTCTTGCCTAAGCAAGCTATGCCATATCAGCCAGGAAGGACCTCAAAGGGTTTTTAGTGCTGTAATGTAAAACCCAATGCTCAAAACCAGGGGAATTTCTACAGGTTAAAGAGGAGCAAACAAAAAGGAAAAAAATAAGCAGCGTCAAGAAAAAAAATAAATTAGCACAATTTCCAAGCAGAACAGATTAAGTTGACTAGTCACACACTACCCAGCTAGGAATGCTCTATATTTTGTCTACGGAAGTGCACTGAAATATATTCCACTTCAGTTTTACAGGTGTACCTAATTTAAAACAGCATGAAACTGATAAATAGGCAAAATCAAATAATCAATTTCCTCAAGGCTGTTTGTTACTCCAGTTGCAACATCCAATTCCAGCTCATGTGTCACGGTAGGAAATCCTGAGATACCACCATCAAGACAAGGGGATTTTTTCTCCTGGATTAACTGAAACAAAAAAGAAATTTTAAGACTTTTTTCTTTTTTTGTTTTTTCCATGCCTTAATAAAGAGGCAAAGAAATCCAAGAAAGGAGCAATTCTTAATTTATCAAAAGTGGAAGACACAAAGTTTCACCAAAGCATTTTCTGTATAACAGCACTTCACTTCTTTTTTCCTCTGTCATAGGAAGATGGTTTTCTTACCAAAATTAGGTATTTAAAGAGCCATAATTTAAAAAAAAATTACACGTACACATACAAATAATTTTGCATCTGTGTGTTTAAGGGGATAACACTAAAAATCAGTGCACTGAAATGCTAAACTAGTTTTACACATACTGAAACCCGGGTAAAACAAGAGTAATTCAAATAAAGGTACACAGAAACAACCACATCAAATGTCTTTCAAGTACTGCTACGGGCTGTTGGTAAAAAGCAAAACTATGTTAGTGGAGTTTCTAGAACAAAAGGTTAAACACGGAAATCAGCTTTCATACACCCACGTTATTATAGAAAATGAAAATCTTTGCGAGCATCCACATATTCAGTGCTTAATTCCTTGAGAATGTTTTCAGTGCACCTCATAATAGCTGTTTCGCGTTTACAGAGCTCTAACTCAAAACAGATGTAAAAATCACTGCTTATTTTAACACACTAAACAAAACTATTACGAAGTATGTGACAGTTCAGGTATAAATATTGGTTGTTATCCATTAAAAACAAAGTAAGTGGCATTTCAGGTAATTTACTACTGTACGAAATAGCTGTTATTACTGTCGGTTTGCCACTACCAATATCTCTCCCTATGAGCAAAACCCGACAATTTAGAATAAGCAGAGTGAAATGTAGACAAAAATCCAGATCTAAATAGAAAGGCAACACCTTTACACAGGGATAATTTGAAAACTTCATATAGTAACATGATATAGCATACTAGATCATACAGAAGACATTCCATAGAGCAGAGATACATAAATCCTTCTAGCTTGGCTTTGAATATATGCAGAGATTTTGATTCAGGAAGCTACTGGAGCCACATGCTGCTGAATTTGGATGATTTGCTGTTCTCCTCTTTTCATGTTGTTCCCTTAGCATCTGCTATTAGTCACTATCTTTCACGTTTTTCTCCATTTATGGTTGGGTGTTAGCTCACTGTAGCAAAATCAAACAGCCCAACGGCCACAGAAGAACAATAATTCAGTAATTGACAGGGTTTGGAGGCTGAAAGATGAACTGGAAGGAGACACCAAGCAGAGCAGCCCTGCCTACACCCATTGATCCTTGAAGGTGTCCAAGGAGGTGGTGGATGATGCCCGCTGACGCTATGCTTAGAAATGTAAGTTCAGGAGGACTTGCCTGAGACAGAAGATTGCAAGATCTAAGGCAACCCTCAACTTCTTTGGCAGAGGGAGATGCAGTGGGTGGACTAGATAAGCAGCAAGCCATTTACCAAGGTCATCTAACTATAGTCCATAATTCTCTGCCAGAACAAGCACCCAGCATGGCAAGGGGGCCTTTCAGGCCTGCATGCAGGGGTCGAGATTGTTCAACAGGTTCTCAGCAAGGTTTCTCCCTACTCTCTCAATGACCAAGGGAGATCTAGTTGGCCTGAGAAACTTTCAGTTTCTAGAGTGGTTTTGGTGGAAGACTGGCAGCTCTGAACAGTCCTGAAAAAGATCTTTTGATAAGAGGGTAAAGAGCTGCTGGTCATTTTGGAGCCCTCACACACGACAAAGGAAAGAATTCCTGCCCACAGCAGAATGCCCCATGCATGGAAGTTTCCACCACACAGGAACTTCTGGAGCCTGGAAGCAGAAAGTGTGAACCCGAATGCAGAAGCAGACCAGGTCTTATTCCCACCCTCCATTCAGGAGGGACCTGAGAAAACATACAGAGAACCAGTGCAGGATACTCACTAGCTAGATCCTTAGTCTGACTCAGTGCAGACAGTCCTTACAATCAGATTTGATGACTGAGCTGCAGAAAAAGAAGCAACAGTTTTGATGAGCAATTTTTTATCTTAGAAGACACTAAAAATCTGAGTCCTAGATCAGACTTTACTAGTTTGGCTCTGATTGAATTGCACCCTCTCACCGCTATGGGTGCAAGAACAAAGGGACAGTTGAGGTCAAGAGGCAGAAGAGAGGCTTTAATTATCTTGTCATCATGGTTGAGGGATAGCTCTTTCTTCTAACAGACCAGCAGGGGACCAAGGCATTTGTTGCTATTCCAAGAGAACTGGTAAAAATAGTGCAGGATAGAATGATACCTGAAGATTGCTCAATACTCAAGTTGCTATTACAATATTGCATTTTCACTTGCTTATAAAAGTAACATCAGCCAACTTTGTTATGGTTTTGACATAATCTCATTTGAGACAAATACTTTATGTGTAGATTACCTGTCATAAAACAACTCTAATCATTTCAAGAAACTTAGAAAATGCATGTGCACACACACAGAGAAACCCCATCTGTGAGCATGGTGGCACCTCTACTTTTAGTAGAAGGATCTTGATATGTTTAACAAAGGGCAATTTATAGGGTAGGAATTTACCTTTTACTGGTTTTTGTCCCCCACAGCTGGCCCAAAAAACATCTTCAAGAACAGAAAATTTGTGGCAATAGGAAATCTGTACACACTAAATGACATAAAGAAAAAGCTGATTCACAACACACCCTAGCAAGTCTCAGTAGGTTTTTTAAAACTTTATCAGCTAAGATTTCTAAAAACTGTGGACACCTCCCGATATTATCAGGGATTATCATGCTCCATTTTCCCCAAAGAAAAAGTTTCCAATTTACAGCACCCAAATGGCATTATAAAGTACACAGACATAGCCTCAACAACTGAGTATCTTTTGTGCACTGACATTATCTGGAAGAGTACTGCCACAGTGGCACTAGAAAAAGTTTTGGAACTTTGCCAAGGAAAAGTTTTACAATCTATCTTTAACAAACATGACTTCAAGGATAAAGGCTGTCTTTTTAAAAATGGATTTTCCCCACAGTTTTAGCTCTTTGGTTAGGTAAGCCAGAAAGTTTCTCCTATGCTTTCAGCTACTCTGTGCTGACACCTAGGCAACACAGAAAGGAAAATGTGAATAGAATGCAAAGGGCATGAATGAAGTGAGGAAAAGGAAAAAAGTAGATTGTAACAGATCTGGTGAGTGGGAAGCTGCAGGAAGCTGGCAAGGGAGGATTTGAGCCTACTTGGCAAGGCCAGTGGGAACTGGAGGGAGGGTCAGTGGAAAGCCAAATCATTTAGGAAAAGAGGAGGGAAGACAGAGGAGGCAATTGACTAAAAGTCAGTAAGAAAAATGGCAGATAAAGGACTAACAAGCAGTTGGATGAAGACTGAGAACGGGGGTGCTGAGAAGGCGGGAAAATTCTGGGAACAGAAGGAAAGTCACAAGCAGGTACAGTCATCAGAGCTGGGAAATTCTGGGATTGCAAGGAAAGGGACATGGGGACACCATCACTGGTGCTGAAAGGCAACAGGAAGAAGACAGTCATGTAGTTTTTTTCCAATTCTCCTAACAGACACAGGGTGAAGTGGGGGCACACTGAGAAGGAGCAATCAAAAGTGGGGGGGAAAGTTCAAAAAAGAAAGAAACAAAGGAGCTCCAAGGAATGAAATAAAGAGCGGTAGGCAGAAACAGGGAAAAGGGAGAAGGGAACTGGCTAAGCTTTCATGAAGATACTGATACAGGCTGAACAAAGAGAGCATGATTGATACAGGAACTCTGAATAATTCAGTTGGGTATCATGAAGAAAACTAAGAGAAGCACTCAAAGATGGAGCAGTGACGGGTGGGGATGAAAGCGAGATAGGAGAAATTTTCATGCTCAGAGCTGTAGGAAAAGAAGTGGAAACATCTATGCTTTCTAGAAAGCCTTCTGCAAAGCTTCTACTGGAACACGTAACTTCTAAGCATTATCTTTCTTTTCTCTTAGCAGACACTATACAGCTTGCTAACAAAACATGCC
Organism: Thinocorus orbignyianus; assembly: GCA_013400375.1. Lineage (NCBI taxonomy): Eukaryota > Metazoa > Chordata > Aves > Ciconiiformes > Thinocoridae > Thinocorus > Thinocorus orbignyianus. The sequence continues at coordinate 674,642 of VXBW01005995.1, forward strand.
TTCTCCTTATTCCCGGGTGGTCACTGTAACTAGTAGCAATAGCCCAAGCGGTATAATTTCTTGTGGAATTTAAGGGTTCACAACCTTTAAATGATGAACTGCATACAGCCTGACAGAATGAAATCAAAAGGGAAAAAGTATCAGGTGAGGCTGTTACAACTCCACTTCTCCCACCCCATGTGAAAATGAAGTAACGTGAAACCATTATTTATGTGTCCCTTCCCACCAAAACTGTATTACTACTCAGTGTCGAGGATGCACCTCTACTGGGAAAGAATGAGGAATTGTATGTGACTTCAGCATCTTTGGCTTATTTGCTGCAGAATTTGCAAAGTTGTGAATGACACAAGAATTGCAGGAAGACAGTCTCTGCTGGCATAACCATGCACTATTCCTGTCTTTGCTACAGAGTAACTGTTAGTGCCAAGTAGGCCATTCAAATAAAATTTCTTACACCTTATTAGTTATGCTACTTTCTCCACTTTTCAGGTATCTAACTTAATTTGCTTCTAAAGCAAACAGCTACTAAATAATCAGCTGAGGCTACAGTCAGCGGGAGCTGTTCTTGGTATTACACAGTACCTCTGTACTTAAGTCACAAGTTAAACAGGTTTAAGCAATGGAGTATTTAAGAATTCAAGAAGTCACCCAAAACTGATGGAAAAAGTCTCCCCTTACAATCTCACCTCAAAGAAGTACTGTGAAAAGAGACAATTGTCAAGTCTAATGAATGCTCACTTAGAAATTATTTTTGTTTCAGAATAGCGTCGAACATTATACTGCAAGATACAAAGCAACACATGGAACAGTAAGGTTGTAACCATCGTGACTAGCTTTTGATTAAATATGTACCACACATCTGCATTGAAACTGGAGTTCTCTAGAAAAAATGCAAGTGATCAGGAGATTAAATGTAATTATCCATACATGTACACGCACACACATTCTCTGCAGAACAGGCATATCTGTAATCGGAGAAGAAAGACAAAACAGAGGGGAAAAATAGTGAGAAACAAATTAAGAGTATAGTTTGCCATTTTTTAACCTCTGAATGCTCACTTACAGCCACAAAAACATTTAAGATGTAAGAGCATGTAGATCAAGAAGGACAGGAATTTAGAGGGGTCTCGCTTCAAGGGTTCTTTTTTCTTTTTAATAGAACATGACTCTCAAGTCCTAGGATACAATCTCCAGGTACTTCATTTGCTGCCGTGCTTCTTTCAAAGCAAATTACATTTGACAAGATTTGGATATCAACAATTAATTAAGCCCAAAGTGGTAAATTATGTTCACAGCCCACTTAAAACATTAAAAGCTTCTTTTGATGCTGAAGTTTAAGAAGTGAAATTACCAGGAAAAAGTCACCAATTTTTAAAAGCAATCCTTTTCTGGTCGGATGCAAGCATTTGTTTCTTTGTCAGAATATCCACAGATCTGCCAAAGGCTGAGAAGAAACTAATGCTACACAAGGAATAGGTCATCTCCTCTACCTCTGCACTGTGAATAAAGAACGGGTGATAGTGACTCACTTTATATGCATATCAGTGGCATGAGTAAGGATGAATCTCCGTGCAAAATATAGTAACCCTTTGTCCAAAATAAACTTCCAACAACTGCCAATCATTTCTAGGGAATAAATATAAATTAACAGAATTGCTGACACATTCTCTCCTTTGCTACATGCATTCTCTTGAGCTGTATTGGGAAGGCTTGGTCTTAAACGTTTGACCCAGGATAAAAAAGAAACACAGAGAAAGATTGGAATCCAAAACGTAATGCATATTTAAAGTGGGTGTGCTCCATTTCAAACAACTATTTCCATTCCTGCATTTGAAGACTGAACAGAAAACATATTTTAAAAGAAGTATTCTCATATACAACATAACAGAAAAGGGAATGTTGAAGAATGATATGCCTCATACTGGTCTTGAAAAAGAACAAATTTATGGCAACTAGATGGACTCTCTGGAGTCTGCAGTACTTTTGGTTCAAGCAAAGAGTTGCTAAAAATCCACTGCTCCCATTTTTAATGTTATGTGTAGTCTCAAGGGGAAAATTCGATTTGACAGCGAATTAATCTGTTCTTCTGGTTGTTCTTACAAAAGACGTAATTCTGCAGTAGCAACAACTGTGCAAAGCAACTATATTGCAGGATTTTTCTTCCTTCTTACATTACACTTGCCTCTTAAATTGTAATTTTCCTTTTATTGTTTTTTCCCTTTCTGCACTGGTTTTTGTATCATACTCATTTTAAATTAGATTATGCTGGCTACAGACTTGATGAAATGTTGATATTTTCCCTTTATGTAATTTGGTAAATACGTTAATCTGATATATAATGAACTATATAAACTCTTTCAGTGTGCCAGTATCACAATTTTTGTCCAGCTTCATGGTGTGTTATGGCATCCATATCCTTGGAGATGGAAACTAATCACAACTGTAGTAATCAGAGCCATTTGTCCCAAATAAATGCTTAAAACAAATCAAGGCTCTAAGAGAAGGCAGGAGCTTTCCTACCAGAATTTCTACCATGTTGCACTCTAGTTCCCTCTCTCTAATGCTCACTTTCTATGCTTATGAAAATTTTCTTATCGTTGGCAACAGCTATACAGTTTACGTCAGCTGATATTGTCCTTCTGAAAAATGGATTTTACATACTCGATCTCATAATCAGCTGTTAGAATGAAACAATGTTTAGTTCCGAAACTCAGAGCAAAACCCAGCTTTGATGAAATGGCAAATTTTTTGGGATCTAAGTCCAACTGCTTTCCCATTCTGCTTTCTATTTTTGTCTGTACCCATACATTAGCCATTTTGAATTTTCAGATTGTCATTACACCTCTTTGGAGCTGTGCTTCTACTTTCCATCCACTTAGAACATTGCCTGATTTGCAAAAAGAAAAAAAAATAATCCACTTTTTTAATAGTACTATGTTTTAATATTTATTTTCTTGATGTAGCTGCTATAGCAGTTAACTGTTTTTACTGCATGAATGTCTGTGGAGAAATATGTTATTTATCATGTTAAGGTTTAATCTCTCTGAAGGATGAGACAACTACCTGTTCTTTTGATGCATGTATTTGGAATCACAGATCAGCTACTTGTCCTTTATATAGGACAAATACTCTGCTTCACTATTAGAGTTTTTAAATACACTGAATTTCATTTGTCCTTTTGGCCTTCTGGCATAAAAACTCTCTGCAACTCCATGCCACCCGTGTTTCTATGACCCTGAATAAGTTCACATTATTAGTAGAAGTTACATTCTACTGTCCATTCCCTTTTCCAGATCATTTATAACATTAGCAGTGTACTGAACAGTACAGATTCCAGAAAGGACACACTCAAATGCAGAAAACTATTTTATCACCACTCCTGTTTTTTCCTGACAACCTCCACTTTAAATTAATTTCTCCATCCAAAGACCTTCCTTATTTTACTGCACACTAGGATTTAAGAACATTTAAGTGTTTTTGGTGACTTTGTCAACTGCATCCCCTTTGTCCACCTGCTCTGCAACTTCTTTGGAGAACACAGGAGAGCACCATGAAGTCTGCTGGTCTGGAGCTCTCTGAACTGTAGCCTCCTCTCCAGCTGCCCCATACTGAAGCAGTCTTGGGCAATATGTTCTATGTCACAGACAGGATCTTAACTTGGGTTCAGCCTTTTGAATTGAGAATCCATCCCTGGAGGTGTTCAAGGCTAGGCTGGATGGGGCTTTGAGCAACCTGGTCTAGTGAGAGATGTCCCTATCCATGGCAGGGGGGTTGGAACTCGATGATCTTTACAGTTTCTTCCAAGCTAAACCCTTTTATTATTTCATCTGCATGTCATTCATGGGGAAGACTACAGTTGACCTTGGGGTTTTTTGTTCATTTTGCTAACTCACCCCATCTCCAAACTCTTAACAACCTATTTTAAGGCAGTGTCCTTTTGCAAGGGAGCAGAGCTGACTGAAGTGAACTCACTCAACCTCCTACACCATGAACACAGTTACCTAAAAGCATCTCTTTTTTGTTCCATGACCTTATTTTCTTCAAGTGCCACTTGTATACATTAATCAGTTTCTAGCATTACAGCAAGCTTCTTGCTTCTGATGCTTGAAAAACAGGCTTTAATACTTATCAGGCACTTTGCAAATTGTTCTCCAAACTCTTCTTTTGGCCTTCTCCTTGATGTTTTCAGATTAAGCCTACCAGAATCTAACATAGCTTCTGTTCCCTACACTGAGCACCATTTCAGCTTTATGAGAGGTTATCCTTCCCCTTTCTGTAGTTTCCATTTATTGCACCATCTAATCATACAAACTCTCTTGATCTTTCACTAAAGACAACTACTTGCAGGTTACAAGGCAATTTCAGGGCTTCAAGAAAAGTCACGCTCTTGCACCTGCCCCTTTTCATTTCATTTTAGGGTTCAGGAATATTCTTACAGACTTCCTAGTTGAGGGGGTTTCAACCCAATTACAAAAGACTTGTTTTGGACAGTTGTAACATCCCTGTAGGAACAAACTACAGACTGATCACTCTTAGAAAATTTCTCAACAGCAGCATTTCCAGTATCTTGAGTTCAGCACATAGTTTAGGACAAGTCAAAACCATTTTTCCTTGCAAGCTCCCCAACAATCTGGTCTGCGATATTTTTGCTGTCTGATGAAAGTGTCAAATTGTATACTGGGATACTGACAACTTCCTGCACAAACTTACCATCCTTTCTAAACAGAAGACCAAGGGCGTGTGTAGTCTTTCTGGAATCTTACAGTCTAACAACATAATTTAAAAGGCAGCTCTAGATCCTTCAAATTATATTATCTACAAACAAAATCACTGTGGGCATTGACTTTATTCTGACCTTGAGGGGACAACAAAGTTCAACTGGGGACGATATTATTGTGTGTATGTGCACATATTTACATATTAATGCCAGCACATGACAGCAGCCTGAAATGAAAGCTCTATAACTCCCTTTCAGCAATCACAGCTTTTATTTTTACACTTCTTCAGCTCACCTGTGTGTTGTATTCTCCCCTGTAAGTATCTAATTAAATACACAATAATTTTTCCCCGCTGTATACTATGCTAAAAGATTTTTCAATTTGTCAGAACTCAGCAATGTTTACAACGAAATTAAACATTCCTTCTAAAAACATTGGTTTGGGTTAAGTTTGGGCATCAATAAAATTAATTTATTATTTTATATATTTATATTTCATATATTTATAATATATTTATATTTTTATTTATATATTATAAAAGCACAGAAAATATATGAATAAGATGACTCAAGTGTCTTAATGTCATATTTTCTTTATTCTACTTTTTAAAAAAATCACATCTCCTACTGACATATGCAGATAGAATTACATTCCATATTAGAAATGCTTATGGTAAGGTCCATCTGCGTTCAGTATTGCCCAGTTCAGAACTGACTAGTGAGAAGTCACAACTGAAACAGAACTTTTTAAAGTAATAAGCTTGTATTATCATATACAGCTTGTATTATCATATAAGCTTGTATTATCATATACATAACTAAGCGATTTCAAAATCAATACATCGCAAACATGTTTAACCTTAATCCTACAAGTGTCAGACTGCACTGTCAAAAGAAGTTTAAGGTCATGTCACCTAGCAGATATGGTACACAAGTCTCCATTTACACATGAAAAAAATTCCATAGGGACAGCTGTATAGAAAAATAATTCTTATTAATAGCCATAGTAATAAAACAAGAATTACTTTTATGCATTACAGTAGGTCTCACTGAGATTAAACTACAATATCCTTCCAGCTTTTCTTAAAAAAAAAGTTTGAATAAGTAAAAAAAATTATTATACAATGTAATTTCTATGGAACTTAATTTTCAGACTTTGTTATTCATAAGTATTTAATATTTTCCTCCATTTTCTTCAAGTCATGAGCTAAAATTTGAAGGGATTATTTGCATCCAAGAAAAAACAAAACAAAAAAAACCCCACCCAAATCAAATCAACTTTAAGGCAAACTGACACTAAAATTAAAACTATTTACAGCCAGATCTTGAAGTTTGTTATACACCAAAGGTAATAAATACACAAATATCATCAAGGTGTGATTATTATACTGAACCCTCAGACAAATATTTTCAGTAGCTATATGAACGTATAAATATGAAGAAATACGTCCATTAAACCCCATAATCCTTATCATAACTACTATTCATCAATTAAATATTAGCAGCAGGAAATGCTTGCCATAGAAAAATTCTACTATGATCTCCAAACGAAGAAAAATATTTTCTTGATTAAACAGTAAACCAGTCAGAAGAACATTGTGCCATTAGATTTTTCAAGTTGCCTTGATACTACCAAGTTGCACTGCTTTTTTTCCTCCCACTTCTGAAGTGCAGATTTTCATTTAGGGCATTTCTAAGCTTTATATTTATTAAAAGAAAATTCCATTAGATTTACAGCTAAGTCACTAAAAATAAGGAAGCCGACTCTGCTTGATGATAAAACACTGGTAATTTTAGCAGCTTCAATGGAAATTACAGATGCTTTTCAGCCATGAAAATCAGAGAGCAGCTTTAGAGACAAAAAAAGGTTAATAAAATGTCTGAAAGCTGAGCAAAGTTCATCTATTCTGTTATGTATCTTTATTTGTTTTTGAAGAATCTTGCCATTAACACATCTATTTCTTTTCCTATCAGAATAAGGATTTTTTTTTCTCCTTTTAGACTAATGTTTTAATCAAAGTTTATCATGCATTCTTCAAACATAAGACACAAGGGTTCACCAATTACTGCAGTGAGGAAACAGAGAAGTTGCCAAAGGTTGGTTCGCTAGAAATTACTAAGCATCAGGCAGGGGGGCAGGAATAGGAAGGACAGGAGACTCATCTGCGATGGGGGAGATGTCTCAGTGCCTGCTTAGTAGGGGCAAAGTTGTTGCAGAGCACAGATCAATGGGTGCATCACATTGACACAGCAAAGCAATACCAAAACAAGAAGACAGTAGAGAACATTTGGCCAAGCCCAAAGTCTTGCCACAAGTCCTATACAAAACCATCCTGTGGTCTTTTGGCACATGTAATCAAGATCCCAACTCTGAGGTTTTGAATGTACGCCATGGGACATTTGATACGGTACTAAGAATAGCTGAAACTATTTATTACACACAGCCCCTCAAAAACCAAACCACAAAAAACCAGAACCTCCCCAAACTACCAGACTGTAGCTGCTTGCAAGTAGGTTTTAGTTATATCTTCTAGTTTGGGACAGAAGACTGAAAGCCTCCTCTTAATTTCTGATTGGCTTAAGTACTGAATTTAGTACTAGTAAGAAACAGAAATAGATAAGAATATGAACTGAAATTTAGTACACAGGAGTAAACATCACAGGCAGCTTACGTTAACTTCACTGTGTTTCAGGGGTTAAATAACCAGGAGATAGTGGAAAGGTAGGACAAAAAGAGATTTTATTTTGACAAAAAGTCAGAACTCCTCTGAGTCACAAATAGGCAACAAATATGAATTTTACCTTATAATCATTCCATCTGATTAAAATAGTACAGTCATACTCTATTGCCTTACTTTTTTCAACATATTATATACTAAATAGATTGGCACTGAATTTTTGCTCACACAGAGGTTCTTCTTCACAGATGCTTCAAGCTCTCCTTGAAACTTTACAGTCTCCAAATTCAGAGTAACAGGTCAGTTCTTTTTATTATTTTTTAAAACTAAATTTGGACTTTGTTACCTATTTTTCCTCCCCATTTACATTTCATTTTCATTTACTAGCCATAATTGCATAGAGTCATATAATCAGAAAATTCACGCAATACATGCTTCAGCTCTATTGCACTGTTTTTTACTATTCATTATAGTACCTGTTTTGGTACTTATATCCAACCACTTAAACAGAGTCAAATTTAGTAATACTTCCTTATCTACTGCCAGGAACACCTAGTCTCTTTGATAACGGTTTCATGAATGCTGTTGGTTCCTATCTAAATACCTGGAAGCCATCAATACACCGTAGCTGTACAAAATTACGTTTCATCTTTAATCTCAAACCAAGGAGGAAATAAAAACACTGGGGTTAAAAATCAAAATTTTTAATTCTCAGGACATACTCTGGATTAATTCAAAGGAGGAGGAGGAGAAAAAAATGACCCTTTTCCAGGGGTTGGGATTTTTCTCTTTCAATTTGCATGGAAGGAATCCAGAGATCTTTTGCAGTATCAAAAGTAGTAACTGGAAATTTCATAAAGCCATTTTATGAAGATTTAGAAACAAGTTAATAATAGAAAAGTACGTTACAACCAGAAGTTAGGAACAGTTTCATGAAGGGCACAGGAGGGAGAGGAAAGGGTAGGAAACTAAAAATTGCTTTAAAAAATGCATTTGGTTAGGGGACAAAAAACCATCTGGATGCTACAGTGGGATCTGCATCTTCAGAAGTGTGTAACATGATTTTTGACAGCCCAGAATTCTTGACTTGTAGAGTATGGTAAGTCCCTTCTTCTACCTGACCTTTCTGATTTCCTTTGAATCGCCTTATTTAACATCCTATAGCTTCTGAACAAATGTGCAAGTGGAGGAAGTATGTAGGTCACAAACATACTGACATGTAACTTCAGTACTCAAATACTGAAGTATTTTAAAGTACTGTTTGGTTTTTTTTACTTGCCTTTAAGAATAAAAATGTAGGACAATACTTAATTAGAATAAAATCTGTTAATGTTACACAGAGGTATCGACAATTAAAATATGAGTACTATTCATATAACTGCTTTTCTCCTAAAGGACTATTTATTTGATATCTGTAACACAAAACAGGTAAGAATTAAAAGGAAAGACAGAATATACAAAGTATTTTAAAGCATATGGTGCCTACAGTGTTCTACATGCAGAATCCAAAACTGCAGCATTTGTAAGTTTTATAGAAATTCAGAGAAAACATACTATCACCTGTGACTTCTCTGTTATAACATGGCAATTACCATTCATGGCATTAGAATGTCTGCAAACCACCCAGGTATTTATATATATAAGGTGCACTTATATTAGGTACTGGTCTCAATAGCTTAACTCTTGAAATTATTTTATACAAGCAATGTCATGAACATTTTCAGAGGCTGAACTTTGAAAATAAAAAAGAAAGCTTTTAATTTTTAATATTAAAACTCAGCCAGGGCCCAATGAGCTTGAATGCTTTTACAATGTGACTATTACAGGTTGCTTCATCACCTAGCATAAACAGCATCTGCTTGAAGAATTGCCTTACTTACACTTAATAAATACCACTGCTGCTTAAGTTTATAATCCCCAGTTCTTAAGCATTTCACACAGCTCACATACACAAAACTGTAAAACAGTCCCATCTTCGAAGTTCTCAAAGTAACAACTGGCGTAAAAGTTCCAAACTACTAGTTTAAAGAGATGAGAGAAGTATTTACTTTTAAACCACATACTATTTTTAGGAAGAAAACCAACCAATCTTAAAAGAAAAGAATGTGCTCAGCATTCAATTAAAGGGCCAACATGAGAGAGAGATCTTTTCAAGGGTGACATTAGAGTCCCAGAAAGCAGTGCCCTGATACAGATACGAGCACACACAGTGGCAAAATCCACAGTACCTCTGCATAGGCTACAAGCACTACATGTCCATTTAAATCACATCCCAAAATGTTACTCCTTCATGCAAGTAATCTTCCTATCTCGGGGAGTACAGAGAACATCAAGAACTGTGCTCTCTGTACAGCTCCAGGAGAAACTCCGGTTCACAGTCACCAAGAGCTCAGCTTTGCACTGAATGCCAATGCCATCGGCTTCTTACCACACCTACTTACTGCTGAAATTCAGTTAATAGATATGTAGGACATTCTAAAATGACAAGTTTTCTGAGTTTTATTTTATTGACTCAAGCTTAGACATGTCATATTAAAAAAGAATTAAAAAGTAGTAAAATGACATTTATTTTTTAATGGGTAAGTGTATATGTGTGGGACTAAATTAATAAACAAATTAACCCATGCAAGGCAACTTGTGTCAGTACAAATGGCAAATCATAGGTTCTCTGTCTCCTAGCACACCTCATAAGAAACATGCTTTCAGTAGGCTTCCTCCTGAAATACCGATGGCAGGGAGACTTCCAAAACAGGGATTCTGTTTGCACCTGTTCATTCAAGCACCACTGAACATCTCCCTGCATATTTCTTCTATAAAATGCCAGGTGAGATTGTATTGACCTATGATACTTATGTCCAGAAATCGTAAGAGTATAACACTTCAGCTAAATAGCAAACTGGTAATTTTAGGAATACTGCTAAGATTTCTCATTATAAAAAATTGTTTTCAGTTTTTAACATTAAAATACCAAGCATGAAGATTCAAGATTTGTACTTTGTTGGGTTTTTAGTACAGACTTTCAGCTTACTTTGGTTCTTACAGTCACAGAGACAGACAGCAGCTGGGGGGAAAAGTCTGCGAGTAGTCTATCTTGTTTTCAACTTATGCCAACAAGATGACCACAGACTTGAGAGCTGGTAACTCATATTAAACCTACACACAAACTTCACACAAAACTCCTTCATAAGGAAGCTGTATCCAGAAAGAGAGGGCAGAAAGTTAATCTTTACAGCTCCTTTTCAGGCAGCTGTGTATTATGAAACAGTATGTAGGGAAAACTGATATTCCCTTACAAGACATTACAGATGAAGTGACCAAAAGGGAGAAACAATAAGTAATTAAAAAAAAAATTTACACTGACAGTTTGGAGCAGAAGGATGTCCCCTGACTCTCCGAGAAGTTTATGATCTCTGAGAGGCAAATACAGGCAAAACCAGAGCTCTCTTAATCAGAAAATCAGGAAAGAAACTGACTTACACCGGTGGCTCAAAGTCCCGTCCCATACTGTGTCACATCCCATCATACTCCCCCGAGCCCCCATCTTCTAGTTTAATTGACACATGTAGCCTTCTGGCAATTCTGTTTATTAAATTTGTACATATGCTTTATAAATCTGAAATCTTCTCATGTATCCATGTATCCATGCACTTGACTACTTTATTTTCTCTCCTACAGAGGAAAAAAGTCCATCTCTCAAATCCTACATATGTTACAGATACATAAGAAATTTCTTCAACCAAGTTTCACTTGAGGTTTTCTTACAAATACATTAGCCTTTTTAAGAGTATATCTATACATACACACATATATGTATTTTTAAACCAGCAAGCATACAGAGCTCTTGTTTAGGTTGCAAGTTATTCTGTGCGAAAGAGTCAAATGACTTATTGCACACACTTTACACTATGATCCAAAACTGCAGACACAATACAACACTCAGCTGGGTTTTCTTACTTCAGTGTAGCAGTAAAAAAATAGGAGGCAAGAGAGAAGGCGTGAGCCCATTGTTAAGAAGTTACACACATTTTCCAAACCACAATCTTTGGTGAAACAGGTATATCACTCCTCTTCACATGTTTATGGAATAACTGCTTCTTTCTACGCAGCCAGAATCCACCAAATGTTTACAGTTCTTAAGGAAAGCTGCATGGCTTACTGGTACTAACATAAGAGCAGGTTCATTGACTGAGGCACTGCTGCCACTGACATGCTGCCTCTAGCCCACAAGTATGTATTTGGAGTTAAAAGATGTAGCTAGAACACCACAAATAGTAGGAGAATCGAGCAAGAAAGTTCAGGGCCTGTATCATTTAACAATGACACTGGTCTTTTTTCTCCCTCCCAGAATTTCAATCTGAAATGATCCCGGTTCCAAGCTTTTTATAAACCCATAAAATTACCAATTAAGGGTGCCAGGAGCTGGGAGACAGGGAAAGGAAAGCCCTTCACAACAATGCTAATATGAAAAACACTCATGAAATTATGGTTTTATTTGCAGCCTGTTCGGTTTACTCTTTGGCTTAAATTGTTCAATACGCAATATGAAGAGCCACCAGAGTAACAAAACATGGAATTTATCTTTCTGACCCACTTCTGTGCAACTCTGCATTACAGAACAGCATGAGGGCAACAAAGAGAGTCAACCCCTCTCTTTGACAAGGACTCTGGCTCATTTCGTATTTGTTAGCAGGCTCAATAAATATCTGAAACGGGACTGGAAAACTCTGTTAACAGTCTGACATTCTTCCCCACCCTCTTGTCCCTCCCAAATAGAGAAGATTGGCAGGGTTTATTGTTGTTCTGCACAGTAGAGTAATAGGAATTAACGTCATCATTGCACTGGACTTGGAACAACTTTATTTCAACACTTTTTAACATCAGTATGACAACAGCATTGCAGAGTCTCTTTACTTGGTGTGCAAAACCTCAGCCAAATATTCTCATTTACTACGACTGGTTATTTTCAACTATGAACCATTAAAGCCATAGATATACAATAGAAACTTCTGCCTCTCTATTACCACTGGATTTAGAACATGCTAAAAGATTATATATTTAAAATATTTCTACACATGAAACACAAATACAATAACTGCATCCAAGCCTGTTCCATAGAAGAATGAACAGATCATAAGTTCAATTCAAAATATGTAGGTTTTGAAAACTCACTATACTGGCAGCAGTCTGAATTTGAGATCACCTAGAGTAATGTGTATTCAAGTTGTACATTTGATCCATTCCCAGACAACGACAACCAATTACAAAAAAAAACAGAATTGTACAAGCAGAAATGCATCGACCCTCTCCTGTGGAAGTCCTGCAGCAACTGGCAGACTACAAAGCAAAACCTGTGAGCTGCTGTGCCAGGCTGTGTGGGACAGAAAGCATGATGCAGCAGTTTCCATTAGCACCAACGCTTGCACACATCTTGCAAGAGCGGAGCCTCTTTAAATAGTTTAACAAGGACATTCTGTAACTTGTTCAGCAACTGAGATACCTCCTCCTTCCCTTCCTCCTCCTTCCTGCTGCTGTTTTATATGCTGATGAGGGAGATGCAAGCAAAAAAATGGAAGCCAGTACCAGGGATAGTAGTTTACACTGAGAAATACAGCTCATAAGAAAATCCTTTCAGACTAAGTTCCTCATAGTACCAAACTGACAGTGACTGTACATAGTGCAGACTTACATCGCTAACTCAGACCACTATTCAGCTGAAGTCTTCAACTGTGTTAGGTGAGGAGGGAGGATATTTATGGAAGTCAGAGAGAACAATGTTTTAATTCGGCTCAGTAGCTTTACATTTTACACACTATGTCTTTGTACTAGTAACAGACTGAAGAGGAAAAACATACAACATTTAAACCTATGTTAGACTGTTACAGTACATTAACTGTTTGTGCCCCCTAAAATGAAGCAAGGGATGTTACACAGAAGTAGAATAAGTGGCATTTTTTATCAATCTTTTCTTCGTCCTAACCAAATCTTCTTCTTCTTAAAACTTACCTTTTATGTGTCCTTCTAAAAATCTGTTTTGTTTAGGGCAGCTGCTAATTAGGAACTAGACAGTGTCTGGAAATGTTACAAGTGAGCAGTAACTTAGTTGAAAGAAGCACAAAGATATGGATGAAGAAAAATTACAAGAGACAGTTGAAGAGCAAAGAAGAATGACTTAAAACTTTTAAGAATAAAAAAAACCCCAAACCACCCACCAAAAACAAATCTCATGAACCTTCCCACAAGAGTGCCTTCCCAAGGCATGATGCTGCAAACTAATATACTAAAATGAAATGCTTGTAAAGCTTAAATATCTACTTCATGTTGTGCTTTATCTCCCATCGATCTGCTCCATTGAAAATAAAAAGTAACATTAAAGATTTAGTCAAACTGCAACAATTTATGGGTTGTGTTTTGCTTTTTTTTGGGTTGGTTTGTTTTTTGTTTGTTTTTTGTTTATTTGTTTGTTTGGGGTTTTTTTGTGGTGGTTGGTTTTTTGTGTGTATGTGTGGTTTGTTTTTTCTTTTATGGTGAGAGCTACTCATGCTTTTTTACAAATACTTTGGAATAATTTCAGCTTCTCCTCCATGCAAGTAAGGGAAGTGCAACAGCACTTGCCTGTGTACAGCAAATTCAAGTGCTCAGGAAGGATACTGAAATGTCTGTTCTGTACCGCTTTTTAAGTTTTTCTCTGAAACATAAACACTTTTGTAGCTTGTCATACATTCTTCAGAAACTTGATTTGCAACTGTTACCTGAGATAATATGCAGTTCTACACTTCTTTCTGCAAGGACAACCATGTTTTTAAGAGAGAAAATTCCTACAGCAGGCTACAGGAGACACACTATTCTCATCATGATGCTCTTAACTTTAAATGACTGCAGAAAGACACTGAATAGTAGCACTTTTCAGGAGGATAACTGGAAAAAAGCTAAATAGTTAGAGATAGAAGTGTAGGTTACCTAAGCCAAGAAGATGCACAGTCAGATGATGAAAGGCAACAACTATTACATAGATAAGCCTGTAATAAAACACTTCCCCCTGCCCCCACACCATGAACGGTCCCCCAAACAGACCATATATTTAGCTTTATTCAACACATTTAGAAATTTAGACACCAACTGCCAATACATACCATGAACCTAAAGATCCAAATCCCATTCCAAATTGACTAGATGTTGGAATGTTGTTATCCTGTTTATTTCCAAATTCCCTGTAAACAATGCAACTTAGTTAAATACAAAGGTGGGCATACCAGGTTAAACAGTAATGCCCATATATACTAATAGAAGTATCATAGACAGTGTTTGACAAATATTAACTGATATGACAAGATTTTTACAGAGAATTCAGCATCAGTTTTACGGGAATGCTCTCCCTTTCCAACTTTAAAAAATCAAATTCCCCCAAACCCCAAAACTTCACCACAAAACTAATGTTAAAATTAAGATCAATATGTTTCAACTTTGAGAGAGACAAACAGAAGGCTACAGTTTAAAAAAAGAAAAAAAAAAAAAGAAAGGTCAAATATCAGTCTGAATTTCAGTATCTAAATTTAAGTATTAACCTTCATTCTACCCTCTCGTTCCTGCATCTCATCTAAATTAGGAGACACAGATCATCACTATTTAAAATGGAGCTACCAAGTCCAAAACCAGTGAATTATTTCAGACTGCAAAGCACATGCTCTTCCGTGCTAACTAAATACAGTAAGGACTCTTTTATTGGCATTTACACACAACTCTCTCACTTTCCAGACCTCTCAGTTGAGCCCCCAGGACAATACAGTTACAGATTAAGGCCATCTCCACATATACCCGCAACAGTTGTCCAACGCCACTACACTTCTGCACCTCACATTTGAAACTTCTCACTTTCAATGTGCCGTAAACACACATCACTCTGCTAATAAGGGTCTAGGGTCATTATAAGTGAAACATTTTCAGCAAAAGGGCTATTATGAATGACCTTGGACCACTGGAAGGATAAGCCAGGCTAATGGGAGGCAACATTAGTCTTGCTGGAAGACTTTTCCCTGAACAGAATCCCTGCAACAGAATGGCAGTTTTTTCAACATCGCCTGAAGTCAGTCCCTTCCTCTCTTCAGACTTGAATAGGAGGTGGATCTTCCCAGGGCACAAAGATCCCCAAATATATTAGGACACACACTAGTGTAATTAGCTCAGCAACCTCCTTGCCTTCTCAGAATAGGGGACATGCCTAATTTGTCCTGTTTCCCAGTTCCACTCCCAATATTAGATGGGTAATCATTTACATGCTCTTCTTGCTTCTTCAGTTAATAAGAGAACGCCTTATACTATTTGGCTGCTTCTCACCTAGGAGTTCAAAGGCAGGCTTTCAAGCACAACTGCAACTTCAGTGAACAGAAGACCAGCTGGTAGAAAAAACCACAAATTAGAGTTCCAAACCTTCCTTTAAGGACTGCTAGTGCTAACTTAATTCATGCACCGGAGTGTTAAGGACAAGCAGAAACTGGTGGAGGACATGAAGGCCTGAGGAATCTCTGCAGGCACGGGTGCCAGCAGTGCCTCAAGCCAGCACAGTGCTGCTGCGAGATTACATAGTCTCCTGCAGAAGCATTTTTCTTTCACATACTGAAGTGCCTTAGGATGGTACTTGAAAGCTTAACAAACACAAACTATTATAGCTTCAAGAACTTGGATAAGCTGAGTATTTCTCTTAACTTTCTGAACAACTACACCACCTAGGCTTTCAGTGACCTTTACATGTACTAAAAACCTTTAGAGCTGACAGACTTGATAGCAGAAGTATCTCAAGTTATTAATCATTATTATTATTATTTTAATAATTTGTCTATTTGGGCATTTGTCATCCTGCACAGTGTGCAGAGAGGTTATTAATACAAACACAAAAAATGTTCCTACATTTCTGCATGTGCTTATTTTCCTGTTGCTCAAACCAGAGCATTTCTAGATGTGGTCTCACTACAAAGGTCTAGATTTAAAATCTTGACAGGTATCTTTTAGATACCATAAAAACCTTAATTATACTGATAAAAGCTGCCTTTCAAATTTACTTTGCTCAGGAAATACTCTAACATGTACTACTATAAATTATTGTTTTGCTAATACAAACTAATTCATAAGCATCTGCAGTTACTAGTAACACCACTTCTAGTTATGCCCCCAGTGTACAGTTGTTCTCCATCAAAAGTATTACTCAAGTTACACAGTACTTCACAAAACATCTGCAAAACATTCAGAGGAATTCACACCAGCTCAGTATATACCAAAACCATGAATGTAAGTTGTTTTGACTTCTCTTTTGGAACTGCATTCATGGGTTTAGTTAATATATGTTCTGATAACTTGTGTCCTTGTTATATTAGGTGTCTCTACAGCGTCAAAGTTGGATTTAATACCAGTAAAAACTACCATTCTTATTCTTATTTCGCATTTCATTTGGTAAATATCCTGGTTCAAGTGCTTCAACCTTATTTTTTTAGGTAAACACAATAAACTAGGAACAGTCTTGGCAAAACGCTTAAAATAATTATAATCAATTTTCAAAATGGTTGTGCTTGAGGGACTGCTCTCAGTGGCTCCAGTCCACCACTGCTCTTAGGTAAACAGCAAAGTTTAATTTCCTCATCACTTTATGGCAGCTTGAGTTGAACTTAACAGCACATTTACTGTATGCAGTTAGCTTTTTCCCTACAGTCTGGGAAGATTTTTACCATCTCTTGCGTGTGCTTCCTTGAGTAGACTATGGTTATAATATGTCCTACAACTTTTCTCTGAACTTTCAGCAAAGATATCCATAAACTGAGAAGGAATCCAGGTAACCTAGAAAACGTCATTCACCAAAACCAAGTTTTAACTGCTGATATTTTATTTACCTAAAAAGCACCTGACCTGAAGTCAGAAATGAAGATTCTCTGAAATTGTTAGAAACGTCTTAGCAGTATTTAGCTTTTGATGCCTTTTTTCATTTCTGACTTAAACAGACACATGGAACTTCCTCAGTAATCTACTCTACTGCAAGAACCTGGCAACTATCTTCGCTTACCAACAAAACAAACAATTCCATATTAACCTACCTGGTACTTTCAAAGATTATATAAAGATGTGAGTCAAAAGCAGCAAGTAACATCCTAAATATTAGACAGGTATGTTCTTGATAAGTATAGAATGCAGATTATCACTATTGTACAGAATTTTCCACAGTAACCAAATGCCTAACAGCTATCAGCTGTAAGGGGTTGGACGATGCCGACAATACTCAGGGGCTGCAAATTACCTAAATGCTCTAAGTTGAAGTTATATCCAAAGGCACAAGTGGGAGATGCTCTAAATAGTGGCAGTCAAAGTGGAAAAAACAACAACAACAAACCACCAAACAATCAACAAACAAAAAAACCTCAAAAAAACCCAAACAAAAAACACACTCTTCATTAATCACCAAGCAACCTAAAAGCCAGTGTCCTACCACTACCCTGGAAAATTCTTCATTCAGGAGACTGATTACCAGAGACGGATAGCACCAAAACCTGAACACAACTACTGCACTTGAATCCAGTAACAGGTAAAGAGTCAAACATATAAGGAAAAAATGAAGATGAGATTTAATTTTTCTTCTATAGGGTGGACATATTCTTCCTCACTCCCGTTCTTTCTTGGTAGCAAGGACAAGCAAGTGTGTAATTTGTGGGGAAACAGTGAGCATTTATTACAAGGAGGACACACACCAAACCTCCAAATCCTTCAAACCAAACAGCTTCAGTGAGGTTAAAAGACCTGTTTCACTTTGTCAGCAGCTTCTTCACCCACACTCTCACACTAGCAGAGAAAGAAGGGAAAAAGGGTGGGAAAATGACTAACAGAAACAACAGTGAGATTCAGTGTGGAAATATTGAAGTGGTTAGCTAGAAAAAGCCAAGCTTCCTTACAGCTAAATTGAGCTCAATGTCTGCACCTTGTGAAGTTTTGTGAGGAAAGGTGTAATATGAGGTACTTATTTATTTCTTCGATCAGGTAGATCAAGGTTATTAAAGATAGGTTGGCTACAATTACTTTAAAAGAACGCTTACCCTTCACTACCACTTACTCTTCAATACACTGCACACATTACATTTGATGCTTTCACAAAACTCTGGTCACAGTATGTTGATCCTTTAAGGTATTCATTTTTCTTGTTCAACATTAGGCAAGGCATGAGTTATCCTTTTTCAGCATCAAAAGCTTAACTCTCTTACTTCTTTCAACTTCAGAACAAAGGTAACTTAATTGAGGATCTTCTGAAGTATAGCCATTTTTCATACATCCTACTCAAAACGCAAAGGCTGTTCTGATTAACACATTTGCAAGAGCCACTGTAAAGTTAAACTTGGGTGTAAATGGCTGTCTAGCCTAACTAATATAAGGTTTTAAACAAAGCAGAGGTTAACAAGCAATACAAGTGTTACCCTCCTGTCACGGTTTAGCCTCGGCGGCAACAAAAGCGCCACGTGGCAGTCCCTTGGCTCCGCCCCCCAGCAGTGTGGAGAGGATGAGAAAGAAAAGGCAGACTCGTGGGTTGAGACAAAAACTGTTTACCAGAGCAGCAGGTATTGCAGGGAAACAGCAACACAAATGGAGGAGACAAACATGAGTACAATACCGACCGCCCCCCGCACCGCCCTGCCCCGACCCGACCGCCACCGACGCTGCTGAGAGCGCTCCGGCGCCGCCCGCCCATATATACGCCTACGCCGTGACGTCACCACGCCCACTCCCGTTGTGGCCCCTCCCCTCCCGGCTCCCTGCTGCCCCTGGGCCTGGCACACATGGGGTGGGATAGCTGTGCCGGATAGAGACAGGGGAGAATTGTCCGCCTCCCTGCAGGAAACCAGGACACCACCATACTCAGGCGTTGCTGAGCAGCAATCACCAGTTGGCAAAAAACTCGAGTGATTACAGGTAGCTCATAGAAGCACACAAATTAAAGCAATATCATCCCTTCCTAAACATAAATACACAAAAATATTCACATACAACCCCACCACTTGCAGGTCCATGCATTAAAACAGATAGCATAAAAATCCTACAATTATTCAATCGTAGAAGCACCTGGTGGACACAGAAGTATGTGAGGAACACAACCAGGAGCTCCAGGAGAAAAATATTAAGACTCATTTTAGGCACAGAAGACTGAGTTCTTCAGTGCACCTTTTCTAAACAAGCTGCTTTAATAAGTATTCAATCATATGTCTTGTGCAATGAAAGTCATAAACAGAATATGTATTTCAATTATTTACTGAAAATTTTTGTCTAATCCAAAGGCTCAGTTAAACCATACTACATGAGTAGTGTGCCTGACTGCTTAAAATGTTTTACAACTTCCACAGTTACGCAGTTCTGGACAGATGGGAGCAATGCACCTGTGCCCCTGTGATTCCACAGCAAAGCCCATTCAACACAGACACACACACTGCACAGGGAAATCCTGTTCTCAATACACATTTGTGTATCTGCACAATTTAAGTGCACATGCTACCTCATATTTTATAGAAAACAGAATAGAAAACTCTGTTCTAGTTTTCTAAATTCAATCCTGAAACTTAGAGATCCAGAACCCAAAGTTCAATATTTAAGCAAAGAGAAAAAAGACTATCTGATTAAATTCTGTAGTTAGTACATGAAGAAGTGTCTAGATAGAACACCGTGTATCTTATATTGAAATATAGACCTTATGGTTGAATATAGATGGATTTTCAGATTCAGAAGAAAACATTATCAGCTTGATTTCTGCTGAGAAATCAAAAATAAAGTAGGAACTAAAACAAACAAGAAAACGTAACTCTGATTGTCTGAAGATGCTGGTCTCCATCCACCAGACAAAAGATGCTAAGCTAAATTTCTTCCTCCACTGAGTTCATTTAGATAAATTCTGTGGGATGAAGATGCAGTTAACACGCAAAAAGATAAAATTTTAATTGTTTCCAGATTCCCAATTCATGACCTCCTGTGAAATTTTAAACAAAGCCATTTCTTCAGGAAAGAGTGAAACAACTCAACACATGCAGAAGTGGTTCTGGACACATCCCATCCCCTTCAGAGGCATCACTGTTCTAAAGTGAAAAGCTTTCAGCAAGGTGTAAGTAGTCAGTGATCCCAATAAAGGTTTCTAACAGAAAATGTATACAGCAGTGTCAGACAAAAAAACCTAAAAAACAGCCTCACAAATCTCATTTTATATAAAGCCAGAAATACTCTGGGACTTTACTACCTCCCTAACTTTTTTCTCTATCTTAATCAGAAAACATTCTCTGCTTCTTTTAAGTTTGAGTCATAGTTTCTAGATCTTCAGTGATAATAATTTAAAGACTGTAAATTAAAGGAACACATCTAAGCTTGTGTGATGCTATCTTCAATTTACCTTTATAACCTGAGGATATTGATCTTCAAAGTTTGAAACATAGTGAGGGTATGGAAAAATGACACTTTTAAAAATTTTCCTACTGTTGTCTTGGGGTAACCCAAATAACAGGCTGATGTCTAGCAGAAATTACCTCCTTGTAATGACAGTTAGTCTCTTGTAAAATTTCCTCCAGCACCCTTGCTCCAAAATTCTTAGATGCTTTGCATAGTTTGTTCATAGAGATATAAAAAGGATGTTACTCCCCAGCATACATGAAGAAACATGCTCTTCTGGAGCCTGCACCTCTAGGCTTCTAAATCTTGTGTGCTTCACTCTAAGATGCAAGATGAGGCCTTGCACTATTCTCTGGGAGAGAACAAAGGCTTCCAAACATGAAGTCTGTCACAAGCTGAACAGAAGGATCACAATAGTAAAGAGTCACAAGGGATACAAATATCCCATATACTTAATTTTCCCATCATGATTTGTTTTGCTATACAAGGATCCTCAGTGCAACTGAAAACACAAAAGTCCTTTGTGCAAAGGGCAAGTGTAGCTGAAATAGTGCCAAAAAGACTGACATGCTTTTTGCTCCATCTGCCTGCTAAAGACCACACGAGCAATCATCCAGCTGTCTCTACTGTTGATCTCTAATATATAGAAGTTCCTGAAAGACACACAAAAGTCCCCAAATCCCTACCCACACACAAAACCACAGCAAAGAAAACATAATGCTGTTCTCCAGAAAGAGTGGGAAATGGAGGAATCAACAGGAAGACTGCAAGAAACTCCAAGCAACTATTATTTTTCCCTAGAAAGGATGAGAAGGAGCATTACATCATGCCACAGTGGCAAGTAATGGTCACAGCAGTAACTGAGGGTTTGACTGGTAGTGGCAGCAGTCTTACAGTCAAGGGGATTCAGCATAACTCTACAGTGAAATTAAGAACATGCAAATCACTGTTTAAAAAGGCAATTATCCCATAGGCTTCTGGTAAATGCTGCCACTTTATCAGCAAACCCTAAAACAAACAAACAAACAAAAAACCACAGGGAGCAGGGGGAGATGGGGAGAGATGGGGAGATGTCTACTTGAACAAAAATTATTTTCCTTTTGCAATACAACAGGCCACTAAATAGGATAAAGCCTAAACAGACATAAATGTAAACGATATCTTACAAATGTATTTAGTCCCACCTCTATAAAACTGTGTTAGTCCACACTGTTTTATTCTGCCTACGTGAGAGATATACTTAGCCACTGGAGGGCTCTTAAATCTGAAGATGTACATAATGGCGCTCTACCCAAGTATTTTTTACTTAACTTTTTCAGACTTAAGAAGCATAAATTGTGACCCTTCAGCAGTTAGCTAATATTACACTTTGATCTCATACTTACGTGCAATCTTCGGTTTATAATTAATATTATCCCCTACCCCCCAAAAAATTTCACACAGTTGTATGTCATGGTATTATGATCCACGATGCTGAATGTTAATGAAGCTTGAATTATGTCTGAAGATTTGGGGGGAAAAAATAGCTTTACTTTTTCCAAACTTATATTCATTTTTTATCAGAAGGACATTGAGAAAGTAATACCAACACAGAACTCAGACCATTTTCTTCATCCCCTCAGGTTCTTTATTTTTCAGCTGTAGTGGCTTCAGGCTCTTTCTTTGCCACTCAGTTACTGAAAATCAGATTTCTTCTTGACAGTCTGTGCCACAATTGCTTGTTCCAACACATAAGGCAGTGCAAGCTTGGTCATCATACTAGTGATTCGAATTGACTCTCCAATATTTAATAAAGACAGATAGCTTGTGAAAGCCTCACAAGAAGCTCAATTTTAAATATTTAAATTTTATGTTCTAATCAGACATTGAGACGGGGAAAAAAGACTTAAGACATCCTTGATGTTGATAGCAAATGTAATTTTCAGCCATGCATTAGGCAAAGGATTGCCCAAAAGGAAAGGAAGATATCTTGTGATAAAGAAACTGAAGGTATCTATTTTTTACATTGCTCCTGAAATGTAATGCATGACTTGCAAAAATGATCAGTATAAGAAATAAGCAGCTAACATAAAAGTTAAAAAAACAACACACCAAAACAAACAAGCAAAAAAAGAGAACCCCATCAACTATGATTTCAAGTTTGATAGTAATACTTCATTTCCTTTTTGCTACAAATTAGATTTTATATCACCAAATGTGATTAAAATCTTCTCTCAACTAAGAACAGCATATCTCAACTTGTATCATGATTTAAAGTACTTTTTTTCCTCCTTCTCTTGTCTAAATTCTCTGCTTAAGAGGAGGGGTGTTTTTGGAGGGAGACAGTTAGGATCCACCTACCAAATAATTTAGAATTCTGAAAATAAAAATCTTCAGAAGACTTAACGTCCATAGGAGAGTTATTCAACAGTTAAAGAGGTAATTTCTAATAACATATTTAAATGAGTCTAGTGCCACCTTTTAAGATTCATGACTTTGGAAGAAGTACAGGTAATGCCATTAATCATGTTATTAATGCAGAAGTATGGATAGTCTATATAGCATTGAGTTGTTTACAGTTTAAGCCTTGCAACTTTAGAGTATGAATGAGAATTTTATTTGGACATGAATTATGAAGCAGCACTGTATATGCTTCTGCCCTGAACCTTAGAATCATAAAATAGTTTGGATTGGAAGAGACCTTTTAAAGGTCAAACTTCCACATGTGCTGTAATTGCCATCCCTCACATGGTAGAACATAATAAAGTATTTTATTGTGACTGGCTGTAACTGAGAAAAAAGGATGAATAAAATAAGAGAGAAAAGTAGAGGGTGTTGGTTTCCTACTTCTAATGTGGAGGAATTTTTTTTTTGAAGTGGACTAGAGTTTAACTGAAGGAGGTTAGTTCCTGCTGAAGGTTGTTTTTTTTTTTTTTTGTTCAAAGTCAAAACTCACAAGTTGCTTCCAGCAATCATGGTGTGTTAATTAGTTTTAAACAGGTCATAAAAGAGTCATAGTTCACATACAAAGTAATTTAACTATTCACTAAAATCGTATTCAATAGGCAATGAAGCTTAACAAACTGCTTCTTCCAGAGGTCTAGCAAAGACAAGTTCCAAACACTCCTGAAGTGAAAATGTACGTATTAACCTTTGTTAGCAAAACACATCTAACATGGAACTCGCAGCCAAACTGATTTCCCCTCTTTGCCTCCCTCCCTCCCCCAGCAAATGGAGCATTAAAAAAATCACTGTCAGAAAACTTAAATGAATTTTTTCACAAGTTGCCCAACCATAAACTGCATTTTTCAGGAGGAGAAGGAAACCATCGTTAACAGTTAACTTTTACAAAAACAGAGAAACAAATGGATGGAAGACGAAAGGATGGGAGTACAGGAGACACACAGGGAGAGACTGCCTTGAACATAACAGCCAGTTCATATATTTTTGAATCATAGAAATCCAGTTGCTTTAATACAGCTGACTGTTTTAGCTGTGTTAAATCTTAACTTTGTCTGCTTGGTGAAAATCACATATTAATATTTTATTCTGTTACATAATGCTTCCTTCACACAAAGTTAAGTTCCAGAATCTTATACCTTTATGCAATACAGAGCTTACAATACCCCTCTAGAACCTTCCCTCACATTTCACATTAAATTAAGATGAAATCACTGCACCTCATCCCATAGGATGTCTGCCACATCCCCTTTTCATGCCTGCTTCCCTGTGCAACCTCTCTCACTGCAGCCCACCTACCTAGAAGGGGTGCAGCAGCTCTGAAACACAACCCAAGGCCGCTCCTGGTTGAATCTACCCCAAAGACTAGAAAACATTCATGTTTTTCTTCTTCACCCACAGAATGACAGAGAAAGAAATAAGGAGTTGAGGAAAAGGCCCGCTGTGGATTGTAGGGTATGAACTTACAACAAACCAATAGTTGCATAGAAACGCCTTCAGCCCAGGTAAGTGCAAGGGAAATGACTGTAAAACGTCCACAGTAAATGTTTTTGAGAATATGATTCCTTCCTTCTGGTGTTTTTCTGGTCACATCCTAATAAAGTCATCCCTTTCACCGCTCTTTAAGTAGCACAATGGCAAACATTGTGTACCGAGGTGTACTGAGACTTCGGTAAAGCCTACAGCCTCTCAAGACAGTGTTTATTGACAGTTGCACATATACTTTTCTTTAGAGTTTTATGTTGCCATAATGCCTGGGACCATTTCTTCAATGAGTCATGAGGAGGTCTTTACGAGACACTTAAGAGCATGAATCTGCTTGGCTTGAGTTCATCTTATTATTAACTGAAAACAAATTACAGTATTCAAGTAGTAAATTGTGAGATTTATTAGTAAAAAATAATAAAAATAGTTTGGCCAAGAAGCAGAAAACATCTTATTCCAACACCTTCAATTCTCGCTCAAGGTTTCTCTTCCACATTGAGGCTTTAAGTATGTTCAATCATATTATGAGCCCCTTCAATCATATGGGAGTGTTTTCATCCTGCTTTTATCAGTTATTATAACATCAGAAAAAGCACCACACCAACCACCTGTACTTAAAGTACGATTTCTGATCATTCTTCCTGTTTTTCTTAAGCTCCTTTTAAAAAAAAACCTTAGAACTGATTTTCTCCCCTTGAATTAAAGCACAGCCTTAAGTCACATCAACTCTCCTGCGACAAAGCCAGTTCCCAGAAGCCTGAAGCTTCAGGCCTGCGCCATCAACTCCACAAACTCCCTTATACTAGCTGTGCTGCCAGCTGCTCTTCTCTTTTCAGATATAAAATAATCTTTAAGCAGCATATGGCCTTGGCTATGCGTGTACGTTCTGGCAGGTTCAGGCTAACAGGGTTACAGGCCATTTGTCAAGCCCTATCACATTTCCTCCACACCCTTCCTCTCGTGAGTAACCCAACGCCACGCACAGCTACAGCTCGATGCAGAACCGCGGCCATGACCAAGTGAAGGCTATTATTTGAACCTAGCAAAATACGCTGTAGTGAATCATGGCTATTAAAATAAAGGGCATGACACAGCAGAAATTAAATTGATGAGACACTAATGGTTAAGCAGGGTTGAGGAGAAAAGCCTAGTTCTCCAAAACTGCAGTTTTACTGGGGCACAGCCCTCAGTTCTTGTGTACGGTCAGTGGGTTAGACAACCACTGGAGCCACCACACTCCAGCACAAAAGGGAGGTCACACTACACCATCCTTCAGACCCATGGCCCAAAGACCGATGCTCTATGGGCTCAAGAATCCTGTTACACTCCATCCAGTGTAAGGTTTGTAAATGGAAGGCTTTGCCAGTATAATACAACCAGCCAAGTGATGACCCACACTGTCCACTTCAAAAAAACGGGCAGTTCTAATATTTACTGGCTTATCTCAGTATCTCTAGATGTGCTACAGGAAAATCAGAGTTTACTCAAGATAAACTCCTATATGATTTAGGGAACTTTCACTGCCACAGCTGTATCACTGGCACACCTCTTACCAACACTGCTGAAACTACTGTAACCAGGATGAGTTTTCAGTACACTACTATCTTGGCTTTGGTGTCATACTTTCTCTGAAGTAAAGCAGTGCTTTGGGATGAGGTACCAGCAGATGGCTTCAACATCAACTTCATTTCCCCCCATCCACAGCTTTACAGACAAGTCTTCTGCACTTCACAATGAAATCCATCTATTCAGCCAAGATTTTTCCATTCTAAATAGTGCATTTAAAATGAGTTAATTGCATTTAACAGCAGAAATCTCTTTTCTTCTTCAAAACAAACACACAAATAAAAATATCTTTCTATTAACAGAACAGGAATGATAATTACAAGAGAACACACTGAAAGCTTTACCAAGAGAATCATTCCATTTCACACAGGTCAGCAAAAAAGTACTTTACAGTAAGTATCAGGATAAGGACTTTTTCCTCCTCTAGGCCAGATGTTTTTGAAGAAAAACAGTAAGTTACTTTTAGTATGTTTAATAATGGTTGAGGAAACTCTGTGGAAGCTTCCATACCGGGGAAAAGACAAGTAAGTTTCAGAACTGGAAGTGCACAGGCATTGCAACACTACAGGAATGAGGAAATCTATCTTGTTTACTTTGTGGCTCTGAATTTGATCATTCCTAGATGACCTACAGGAACATTGACTGAATCTAACTTCTAGGTACTAGAAAGACACACTATAAGAATACACTGCATAAATCTGCTTAGATATCTACATGGGTTAATATGAAATAACTGGTTCCATAAAGCAACTTGGGAACAGGTGGCTGGGTTTCAAAGCTTTTTGTCCAAATATTATGGTGGCCTAATACTTCAGAAATAGCCAAAACCCTTCTGCTTTAAAAACGTTCAGAACACACACCACCTATTTGAAACCACCCAGCATATGACCATATACTTGCTGAAGAGGAGACATATCAGCATGCAGCAGTAGATTCTGGGTTTACAACCTGTTCTACCAAATCTGTCTTTATTTCTTATTCCAAGTGACTTACATAACAGCACTTGGAGTTCTTGGACAAGAATATATCACAGTGTCTACTTTCCTGATCCTACTGAAAGATATTTCTGAGATGGCCTAAAAGAGGGAGTTCCTCTCCTGACAGAAGATCAAACAGTTATCTGTAGAAAATACTCTCACCTTGAGACAGGCTATTTTTGAAATTGCTTACCCTTTATCTAATGGAAAGGTTTGAGACTAAATAACAGAAGCAAATTACAAAACTTGGCTTCTGAAGATATTTCTGTGCAGAAAGTTTGTCATGAATTGTTAAGCATGCCATTAAAAGCATTTAGAGCACAATAAAAGAACCACAGGAATGCCCACTCAAGATAAGGCTAAGTATCATTCCTACACCTCAAGAAGTTGAGTTCAACAGCTAAAACAGACATAACTTTACCTCCTTGTGGTCCCCTCTCTCCCCCCTCCACTAACATTGACAACAATGGAGTAAGTTGGAGGAAGAGCAGAAAACATCTCAGAAGTCACACATGTCCAGATTAGTATTGTCTGGATAATACAGTTCTTGGGTGCCTTTTGTGCATGCTGAAAAGGCATCCATACAAATACTAAAGAAGTGTCAAAGCATAACTAGTTCAGCTTCTCAGGGCTACAATTAGCACTGCAGTAGTCCCCTCTACTGAAACTACTGATGCCACAGTATCATAGAAGACAATTATTGATTTTGCCTGTCTTACATCAAGGATAGACTGTAAAGAAGGGAAGGACGCAATACAACATGTTTTTATAGTGCAATAACATACAAGTATCACAACATTTCAAGAAGTTTGGTCATTTAAAACATAATTTTTTTAACAAGCTGTACTACAATCCCCAAAAAGCTGCTGACTCAACAAGGCAACAACTTTCATGTTTGAATTACTGAGAGTACAATAGCAAAGTTGTATTCTCCAGTGGAGAACACAAATTGAGCTGTTTATTTACAGCTCACCTCCATGGATAACAGTGTAAGCCTTTAATAGTGCCTCTTGCCATACCTAATATATTTTGTTGGCTGTGCTACTTATTAATATAACAATACCATGTGGCAACCTGGAATCAGATATAGAAAAACTAACACCAGCAATATTTATTTTTAAATGTGAACACGTAAATTCTGAAACCCTGAATTACTGGAGTCTGAAGAGCTTCTTACCACCAGCTAAATGCCACACATTTTGCCTGGAAATGAGCTGCGACACAGTCTGTCAGACATCTTTGCACTACTTTGCTTCATGGTTTGTTTCAATCCCATTTTAAATTGGGTTTCTTTTTTTTTTGAAGCACAAAGCTATAGGAATACTCTTTATGGGACTTTTCCCAGACTTCTACACATTGCAAGCTTGGGGCAAAACCTGCATTTGTTCCATACTTCTCATACTGGTTAAACAGGGGGCTGGATCTGTGGTAGTGCTAACAGTTTCAGGGTAAGAAATTCTCATCTGAATAGAACATTTTCCTCTCTCCCTTAACATTCATTAAC
This sequence comes from Thinocorus orbignyianus, assembly GCA_013400375.1. Classification (NCBI taxonomy): domain Eukaryota; kingdom Metazoa; phylum Chordata; class Aves; order Ciconiiformes; family Thinocoridae; genus Thinocorus; species Thinocorus orbignyianus. The sequence goes on from VXBW01005995.1 coordinate 703,397, forward strand.
TTTCCAAACCATTCCTGACAGTTGCCTGCTTTCTATACTGGTAAAACTGTTACAGCTTAGGCCATCAAAAACACTGCTAAGCATTTAAAAGAAATTCCTTATGGGTCCTTTTCAGAAGTTACTCCTCAGGAAACGCTTCAAACTGACACATCTGAAGATGCTTCACTTGGCTAAACAGCTCTGCTAAAACAAGCGCAGACCATATAGGTCTTAAATGGCCCCTCATCATGCAACTCTGCTTTGGTGATTCCAAACAGCCACTAGAAAGCAGTGACCAGTTATCCTGACTCCAGTAGACACCACAACAGACTTTACTAAAAATTGCTTGATATACCTCAAAGGAAATCACTGACAGATATGATGTTTTCGTTAGCAATCAATCCAGTCACAGGACAAGAGAAGCCTATCAGTTACAGAGACTGTCGTTATTTAATTTTTTATCTTGATTCCACGGCAACAGGAACTTGCTGCTGTTACTTGGCAGAAAGGAAACTACTGAAGTTGTAACCAACAGGTTTGCTTTTTACTTTAAAAACAACATACATTTTCCTGACCTGATCAAAGTAACAAGAAAGTACTTAAATAGTGCAAATAGACTCCCATTACAACAATTATTTAATACAGATGTCCCTAGCCCTAGCCCTTCACATACAAATACAATACAATTCTACACAATTATTACAGGACTGTTGTGAGACATTACTGAACTTACTGAAAATGTTACAAGTTTAACTCCTGAACACCATCCTAAAACAAAAACAAGGCTGAATTTAATATTTGTGTATCTGATATATTCATCACAAATAGCAGTTTGTACAGATCTACACTTGCATAGCTGGCAGAAGCTTTTTCTCAAATCACTAGAAATCAGGTTTAGACAACTGCTAGAGCTAAACATTCCAGTTAAGCTGGCAAGGGGGCAGGGGGAAAGAGAAGACTGGGAGAAGAGGAAAGAAAGGGAAAAAACCTACACAGTTCTCAAACCAGTAAGGTCCCCTTGAGCCTCAATCCCAAAAAGCATCCACTTGTCATTATCTTTGCAATATAAACACAAAAAAACCCAAACAATGTGAAAAAGCATAGCAGGAATGAAAGAACTGGGAGAACTGGGGGCAGGAGAGGGGATGGGACAGACCCAAACAAAAAGACACGAGGAAATATTTAGTTAAGAGGAAGTTTGGGATTAAATGGATGCAGCACGGTCTAAACCTGAGTTGAGTTCTTCTAGCATAGATCATGGATTTTTGTTCTAATCACCTGATCAACTTCTCAGTGCTGGAGTCACACGATCAGACTGCCAGCCTTGGTTCAGTTCAACTACTGCTACACACTACCGCAACAAGAATACAACAGATCACATCCTCCAAAAGAAGGAATAAGTCTAATCAATTTACAAAAAACCAAATATTGCTGTCATATATGTCCCTACACAAGGATCAGAACAAACGCATTAAAATTCCTAAAATATCCAGAACTTGATGATATTTTTGGTTTACACTGTTGAAATCACAAATTTTTAGCTGAGAAGGTAAAAGAACACTCTCCCAAAGCTAACAAAAATATAATAAATTCAAGTAGGATATATTTCCTACAGAGATTCCAACTCAAACAAGATGCAGTTGTGGGAAGCTGATGCTGCGTTTTGTATGTGGTAGACTACACCTTAAGTAAATCTGTTCTTCTCAAGAGTCTATCAAGTTAGGAAAGCAGCAGATTTCCTGAACCAAAGTAACTACAACTCTGTTGCTTGCGGCAAAGTAATTTGTAGAGGTGCAATCAGTGATTGAGATGGAATGTAACTTTTCACTGACCTCAGCAAAGAACTACATTCTACACTGAACAGAATTTCATTGCACATGGGTATTCCTCATCAGGTAAGTCTTCCTCCCAGAAAACCTCTGTTCTGTTTCATTTACAGGAGAATGTTATAAAGTTAAGTTACGAAATATTACTTCTTCATATCCAGTAAAGCAGACGTGGTTTGATCCGTGGGGAGTAGTCTCATACAGTATTACTGTCACCAAGTAGAGCCCTCCAGACGACAACCGCACAATACAAAAAGCAGACAGGCTCCTGGGGCTGGCAGCATTTCAAAGCTGATCCTGGCCAACACCAGTGCCATTTGCCAGCTGTGCAGTTAAGGGTCAGCTTGGGCTGTGCTTCCAGAAGGCCAGGCACCTTAGGAATGCTGAAGCATAGAGTACGTAACCAAAGAGCATACACATTCAGCAGAAAACCAGCTCAGAGGAAAACAAGTACATCGGATCTGCTGCGCTGCAGGTTACGTCCATTATATGGCTACCAACTGCACTAGCAAGAGCCTATAGAAGAGTGTATTCAAGAGAGGGATGGGAAAAAGATGACAACTTCACATCATCATCATCAACATCACTTTGCAAAATAGGTGGCAACTGCAGAGTTGCAGGCTACCAGAATAGTTCCTTTCTCCTTACCAATCCATTTGAAACACAGCAAATGCTTTTCCTCCCTTCTGGAAGACGCGATATCTAGCTGATGGGACAGACACACGCATGGGACACGCTGGTAAAGTTTGCTTTAAAATCTAGTACTAGGTCTGCACAGTACTACAAAAAGTGAAATTGCAGCCTTTCTTGGTAATGGCAGAGGTTTAAGGTGCATGGGCACATGAGCAAGGATCAAACAATCACCTTCATCAGTTACTCCACTCAACAAACAGCAGGAAAGATCTGCAGTAGTAGCAAGGCATGCTTTCCCCTTCCGCCCCAGTCAACACCATGTCATGTTTAAAGCTTCAAAAAAATACTCAAACATCTGGGGTGAAAAGATAATCTTGTAACAGAGGGATGTTAACAGTACTGTCCTTGCTAAGTGTTCAGCAGCCAACAGCAACTAATACATTGTACAGTGGGACTATTCATCTTTCTTCCCCATACAACAATCTGGTTGAAAGCAATCTGGGATACCAGGTGCAGACCAAGAGCACCTCCAGCGGGCACATGTGACTGAGAAAGCGAATATGGCAGCATCCAGCCCCTAGAGAAAGTACAGCCAGGTGCATTACTCAAAAATTCAGAGGTCTGATAGTTGAACAGATAAATAATGCAAATAATGTACAGTTCTAGCTGAATAGATGTTTTACTTGCTGTTCTCCTGATATAAATCCAAGAATACAGACAACCTTCTACAACCCTTTAGACATCATACACAACACAATAATGTAGTGTAAAGTAGTGTAACAATCAGCTATTAATTCACTTCCCAATTTGCCTGTTGGGGCAAATAACAATCCTCTAACATCTCCCGGATTTCCACAGTATTATCTGTGGAAAACCATGACAGACACCAGTGTTATCCACCAACTCTTTCACAGCAATGCACTTCTGCCATGAAAGAGGGATGCAGGCATACTCATTTTAAGCAAAGACATAGTATGGAACATACACAGTCAAGTTATCATCTAACAGAACATTTAAGAAAAAGGCTGCATATATTCTCCAAATTTTGAGATGCATTCCATGCACGTTATTTTAACTAAACTGCATCTGAGTAAGATTTTATTAAATTTTCTTAAGTTAACCAGTATTTGCAAAAGTTTCTCAGAACAAATACTGGAAATTTTGTACCTAGACTGTAATTCATTCAAAAATGTGTAAAGAACTTTGTTCCACTCATCCCTGGTTAAAAAACAGATACCAGCATGATGATCTAGTCTTACGTCTTGAGCAGCGCAGATCACAGAAGTTTCACCCACCAACTCAAGAAGTCCACAGTTCCTGGGTAACCTAAAACCTGCTATTTAGAAAGGCTTTTTTTTTTAAGCTCATTTAACAAATTCACTTAGAAATTTGCAAGCCAACTTTTTTTAAATTCCCCAGTTGTAACTGTCTTTTAAGATCTGGCACGTACAAGCAGAAACTATGCTAAAAGTAACTACTGAGAAGCAACATATGCCTACCTTTGCCTACTAGAATTACCCAACTTCAGCTTTCTCATCTTCCTTCCTTTGAGCTGTAAGACTTACCACAAAACTCTCTACCTTTCTTTTGGGTAAGCTCAAACCATGCTTCTTTATTCTCAGCTCTAACAGTTTTACTGCAATTTTTATGTAAGGTTTTGTTGTTAGTGGTGGTTTGGTTCTGTTTTGTTGTTGCTTGGTTGGTTTTGGTTTTATTATGAGCACAGACACAATCTTTCCTGCATATTATGCTATGCTGGCAACCATTCTGAAGAGCTGGCACAAGAAGCAGGCATGATATCCTAGTTGTGGTCTTCATTAGTGACATATACATCTGCAGTTCCACTTCCTTAGCATTTTCCTGCAAGCAAGGAGCCATTTCTGAGAGTCCTGGAAGCTCACAATCAGCTGGCCATCACGAATCTCAACACCTTTCAGGACCACCTTTTCTAAGGTATGCACACACTAACAGCAGGAAGCAACTACAGTGCGAAGAACATTCTAGTGTCTTCTATAATTACACTTTAGCTGAAGCTTGCTATTCAAGATGAAATCTCCAAAAGGTCAATCTGAAAAGCTAGTGAGCGAAGGTTTCTTCCGAGCAGATAACCTCACTTACTGCTACGTACTGGACAAATTATTTTCAGGCCACCAGTTTCTTTTGTATTACAATTCATAAATTTAGCTATCAAACATGGGTTTAAACGCTTCAAAAGAATACTTGGAACAGCTAAAAAATATGTTTTGGGGGAAAAAAAAGGCATTTCCTAAGGACTTCTTGAAATTTACACTAAGTTAAGCATAGACCATTTTCACTTAAACATTACATTTTCAGACTTTTGAAGGAATGTGTTGACTTCTAATATATCTTGTATAATTTTAAGAAATTTTGATCTCTGCAGAAGTAGATTAATATAATGGTTAGTCCATGAAATTGAACTAATTCTTTTCAATGGCAGTTTGGAGAAATTAGTGTAAAAGTTATAATACAGTTGTGCAGACAGACTTAGCTCCTCTGGAATTTTAAATCACCTGACAATTCTCAAGTAAAAGCTACAACAGAAGAAACAGAAAAAAAAAACAAACAACCCATGCTGGCTCAAAGTAGATAGATACTTCTCTGATACAGTTACAGGAAGAAAGAGAAAGAAGCACAAGGATATTTGTCAGCCTGCATGAATTTGTATCTACTGAAAAAAATGGGGAAAAAAACAGCATGAAGTTTGAGAGAGAAGGAAATTACAGTCCCCTCTTAGTTTCCTCCTGAGAAATCTGCACCTGAATGGGTGCAGATGGGTCAAACAATCCCATCACTTGTCCTCAGAATCTGAGATTTTACAAGAGACAGTTACAAGCTGAATCCCTACAGGATACCTACTGTGTGTTTCACCAGTGCACTAACTTACTGCAATGGTGCAAATCTACTCCTGTCCTAACGTAAGTCTCTTCATCTCCATAAATAAAGTCAAAAAGACTGTAAAAACCCACTGTACAAACACTAAAAGATTCAGGAATTTCAGCTAGGGCTTTGCACAAAACTAAACCCCCATCCATTTGTTTAAGCACCATTCCTCAGGTACTTGTCTGTGTCCCTGCCCCCACCGTTTCACTAATTATGTACAGAATATATCCTGTGGTTAGCTAGTACTTTCAATATCTAGGACACAATAAAATCCAAGCTGTCTGCATATCCAGAGAGATGCTCTCTGGCTACAAAGAAACCTTTAAAAATTAAGTATTAATATAGTAAGAAGAACCAACAAAGGAGTAAGAAAAGACACTTTTGTTACCAAGATGCTCAGTTAGACAATTGACTCTTCCTTAATCTAAAACAACTAGAAATCACTCTAACCACACTGAACTCAATGCAATTGCACAGAAAAATTCACTGCTATTAAAAAAAAATAGTCTTAGTTCTTCATAGTGACATCTCACACTTCAAGCAGGTTTTTTTTTGCATTGCCAAACCTGTCCAATGCAATGCCCCACACATCATTTCACTTGTGATCACTAATTCAGTACAAAAGCACTCTTTAAGTAATAAACAGAAATTAACATTTCAAGTTAAAAGCGAGTTGTGACCAACTCTGATAGCACATGCAACTGAATAGGAGAAAACAGAACAATTTCATTGCTGTTTCCTAGCAAGACCTCAAGATAGCATACTGATTGCAAGAAGCTCATTCATTTCCCATTATGAGACAGCAGAAACCTCACTTGAGTCAGATGAGTCAGCTACAGCTCGACATCAAGATGTTCTGAAGGGAGGTGCATGGGGCAGGGGGAAGGCAGGATGCCTGCATCCCAGCTGGGAACTGAGATACTAGCACATGCATCCCAGAGAACTGAAAGATACCTAAGATCAGACTGTTAGAGAAAGCATTGAGACAGGAATCATCTTCAAGATGTAGCTTTCAGCACTCAGGACTTTAACCATGGCTACAGTTTTGAAAAGAAAGTAACACAGGAGAGAACTCAGAAGGTGAGTTTTAATAGCGCAAAAACATCAAGCTATTTTTCAGCTGTTAGAAACAAAATTAAAAAAAAGCATTTAGCTGAGAGACAGATCACCAGTAACAAAACCTAGATTTAGGAATTTATACATTAACTAGCTGCCTACGTTCCTCCTATAATCAACGGTATCTAAAGAACTATTCTGCTCATCCAAAAGCAGATACCTACGTTCAGTCAGCTGAACAGCTCTTCAGGTTCACTGACTAGGTCTCTGCAGACTATAATGGGAGCACAGGCAATGAGCTCACACCCTGGCACCTAAAATTAGGTGCTCTAGTCTGCGAGCCAACCCTACAGTTTATACAGCCAAAATACATGGACATGCTGATAGGCCAAACATACACATGCTGTAAGCAACTGCTGAGAGAATGGTCCTTTAAAAATCCCTTTTCTCAACAAGGACTCTCATGAGAAAAATGCAACTTGGTATAATAAGAAAGCCTGCTAATAGAAAACAAGTCGAGTTCCTGAACTACGTTCCATACAAGTTTCAGTCTGCGTGAAAAGCAAATGGTTTCTAGATATACATAAGGAGGGAGGGATTCTGCCCTACAAAAGTTGTCTTCAAAAATAGCAACACATCTGAATGATTTCCAGTACACAGCTCGTCAAGGAAAATATCCCTCATTCATGAACTGTGTGTGTGAGCAGGGAAGGGCTGACAAGGATTTCTCTTTTTAATACGTAAGCATTATAGTTGTGTCACATTTTTCACCAGCTGTTATATATATATATATATCTGTATGCAATGCTGCACTTAGAAACTAGAAAGCAAAATGCATAAAGGTTTCATAAAGAAAACAATATAATTTTTAAAAAAGAAAAAAACCTACACTACCGAAGCCAGGAGAAATTGAGCTAGGGCACGCTCAGACACTATGGTATGACAACAAAGTACTACTTCCCTGAATTGCTGTAAATTGACCATTTGTTCTTAATCTGTCCCAATTGCGAGATAAACTAAATAGAGAGAATAATCTCTGCATCCTCCGCCTTTCATAGATCCACTTGTTGACAGAGCCATGGATCACATCAATTGTTTGCCCACAGAATAACGCTGTAGCCACGTTTGACAGGTATGCAGGCTAACATTCTTCTCTTTTCCCTTCAATATCACACAGTTGTAGAAAAGGACAGAAGAGCAAAAGCAAAGACTACGTTCTCGACCCTTGAGATGCCAACAGCTGGCCTACTGAGGTACTCTTCTGCAACCAGCTTTCTTGGTGACCATGATTTTCCAGGGTAGGGATGACTGACACCTCTCTCTACAATTGATAGCTCTTCCTCCTTTAAGTTGCCTGCCAGCTTGACCAGGAATGATTTTCACTCAAGGACCAGGATGTAAAAGCATAGATTCAAGTAGCAGATACAGTGAGATTTGAATGAAAAATCTCTGTAAATAAGTGACATTGATTCTGCATTGTTCTGTCTTCTTGAAGACTCACAAAATCTGCTATTTCAACACTTTTGCTAAGATTTCATCAGGATCACCAGAGCTAATGCCTTCCTTTGCTTATTGGAATTTTGTTTCCTTCATTAATACTTTGTCAAGTCATACTCAGTAGCAAACTTCCTGTTATTTCACCTGAGCACATAAATTTGTAATTATTTTGATTGCCCTGTATTCCCTCTTAGCTACTGGGATGGGATCGGCTCTGAGAAAAAAATGAAACCAACCAACAAATAAAACCACTAGAAAACAATCCCACAGTACTCGCAGTGCAGAACTGTCAACTCATTTGAGCCTCTAATGGTTGCTACTTAAATAGGATCAAAGTCAGTTTTAAATGAACAGGTGAGGAAACTTCTAGTTTTCCTTTCACAATAAAGCATTCTGCAATATAACCAAATTATAATATATAGCTAAAGCTTAAAGTAAGAGCAAAAAATCTTGGGGCTGTCAGTAGCCAGGCACGCTAGAGTGCTCAACTCCACTGTCCCCAGGCAGAGGGAAACTACTTCTTTCATGTTTTAAGATGAGGCCATTCACATGTTCAACACACTTAAACTCTTTAAGAGCTCAAAACTATAATGGGGCTTAGTGGCAATACTGCAAATATAGATTTCAGCATATTTTGAAGGAACGCTGTACAACAGTGGGCTCCAGGCCTCAGAAAGCAGGCTTTCCAAATTAGTACTAAGATTCTGCAGAGCGGTAAGTCACAGGGGCAGATGAGCTGAAGGACCCCTACATGGCAGGCTTCTGGTCAGCTATTACGCAAGGAACTGTGGCTTTGAATGTACTTTCGCCTGTGCCTTTATGGTCTAAACTATTCCAAATCAAACAGGCTTTAAGGCACGTTACAGTTCATCTACTCCCCCAGGCACTCGTGTTTAGGACAGTAGGAGAAATGTAAAATCAGACATGTTATGTTTACACTCCTGAATTGTTAACTGTTGGTATTACCGAAGTATATAGCTGTCTCTTTAAACTTAAGTGCATTTGTGATCAATTGTGGAATTAGAGCAGCAGCACACAGTTAGATTGTTTTGCTGTTTCTGTGATGGATTTTTAGCATTGTATAAGTTATAAAAACAAGAGCACTGTTGCCTCTTTAATATTCATATCACTTAAGAAATGCTGCTTAATAGCAGGTTTGATTGTTGCCTGCTCTGCCGTTAATTTACTCTATTGCTTGATCTCTCTATTACCTGTCTTCCCACCTGAAGCTGGCAGAAGAACAGTTATTTTAACCTTCCTAGAAGATCCTAAAAGCAACTAGGAGATGTACTATTTTGCAACTAAGTACAAAACTGTAGGTTTGTTTCCTTCAGCATTGCTCCTCCGGTTCCGCCTTTTCACTTCACAGCTGGTAGAGCTGATTCTCAAATCCCATCTTCACACCTGTGTAAGTTTAAAAAAAAAAAAAAAGAAACCAAGAGAACACAGCAGATTTTGCAGCCAATAGACTAGCCATGGAAGTATCAGTTACTAGAAAACCTCCCTAAACATCTCAAGACTGAAGCAGTCTTTAAAAGGAGAAGACAAAGAAAATAGAAACTCTTAAAACTGTATGTAGTTTCATAGCCTGACAGAAGAAGGAGGAGGCAGAAAAGCTGCCATTATATAACAATATAAGTGGCATTTTAAGAAAGGTTTGACTGACCAATTAAAAAAAAAAAAAAGATATTGCAACAGTGAACATTTGACTGTTGTCTTTTCGTTCTGATTAATAAATTCAAGCAAAGGATTTTCCAGTATTATTTACAAGTTCCCAAGATTAGTCGATGAGAGCTCATAAACAGCTCTGAAAAACACGTATCAGTTTCACTAAACTACGGTGAAATTGTTCAGAGTTTTGCTGTACTGTGAAACAGTAAACATTGTGGCATATATTTGTAGGTGGATATTCTAGATATAACTTACTCCTTTACAGCCTACAAGAGTAAGAGAGCTTTAAGATGCAAGTTCTTGCTGCCATTAGTGTTGTATAATTAAATTAAGCATGCAAAGAAGACACTACAGATGGATACGTAGGCTTCTGGATGCAGGTTGGTGACACTCAGATAAGTATGTGCAACATCCAAAGAAGGAGAGTACAGTGGGTTGTGACAGGAAAGGGGAGGGCAGACAAACCGAGGGCGGAACTCATACAGAAAAGCACACCGTGCTCTCCAGGCTGTCCGAGACTGAGAAAAATTATCTTGGCAGCATTGAACAAAGGCTCTAAACTTATTCCTTAAAGCAGTAAGGGATGATGATGACAGTAGGTTCCCCAGAACTACTCTCCTAGAGGAATTTTTGGTAGCACTACACTGGAAGCTGAAAATGTGTCTCTCCAACACATGCAAAACTTGAAAGGATGCAGCTGACACGGAATGAAAGCCATTACTGAAACCCTATCAGACTGTTTCCTACCCCCAAATACCTCATCTGCCCTCCTGCCAGTGGGTAGTGCCTCCACAGCACAGACAGCTAATGTGGGCAAAGGTCCAGGCGTCCCCTACTTCATTTTAAAATTACTCGGCTGGGCTGGAGCCCGTTAGTTCCAGCTCATGTGCTGGGCTGTGGCCTGTGGGGCTGAGTCCTCCTTCAGTTCCTTCTGTGATGGAAGCAGGACCCTGCTCTGGGTGTTCATGCCCAGCAGCAGAGCGGCTGCTCCTCTTCAGCCACTCCAGCTCACCTGGGCCAGGCAAGAAAAGCAGAGCCATGTTCTCCCCAGAGCACTCCTCCTCCTCTCTTCCAAGGTGGACTGAAATAAGTCAATTCACCTTTAAAAAACCCACAAACTCCCAAACCATCCAGCTCATCAGCAAGTCTTTGTGTGAAAGTGTTTTACACCTGAAAATTGGGTGCTGAGTGAAGCACATTTGTTTTCAAGCAGAATGAGCAGGTTTTTAAGCACTTACCCACTGAGCCAGGAAAAGAGAAAGTAAACAGTGAAATGTGTGGAAGAAGTTGAAGGGGAACTGCAGATTTAACACAGAGAACACCAAGTTTCAAAATCTAGTTTGAAAAATAAAAAAGCTCACTCATGCTTTCAAAATGATTCTTAGGGTAAAAAAAAAAGGAAAAAGAAAAAAGAAAAGAGATCTCCTTGTTGCTTTTAATCTCTAGAGCTAATGAGGGCAAGTTACAGTCCAGTTTGGAAGTCCTTAAAAACCAACAGAACTCCCTCTTTACTTAAAAATAAACTTTGCAACCCTTGATTAAAAAGGAAACAGAAAAAAACCCCAAAACAAGTGCACACGTGAGGTGGAAAATACTGGCTGAAGTGTCAGATTAGGAAGCGCTCACCCCGTGAGGTGCAGGGGCTTCAGAGCCACGCTAAGCCGTTTCGGGCAAAGCCTCAGAAGGCGCAAGGTAAATCTACACAAGCTGAAAACCCACAAGTCGTAGAGAAATTTCCCACAAGCCTCGTGTGAAAGACTGCCTCCTTATACGCAAGTCTTTGAATAGTGCTTTTCTTCTGAAACAAAGTATATGAGGTACAGCGAACAAACTGTAAAGGTAACTAGGCCTTTTGTCATATAGTTCCTCCACCCACTTGTACTTTACCACACAATAGCTCGTTTACAGATTCAGACCACTCCAGCTCCACATAGAAACAATCCTGCATTGTGAAGTGCATCTACCACAGGAGTAAAATCTAAAAATAATGCGAAAAGTCTATAACAATCATTTAGCAGAACTCTACGGCTCTTCCCTTAGAGACAAAGGCTTTCCCAATTTGAATGGGTAATAACAGACTTAGTCACTCCTTACTGGAGTATGACTAACAGCGTGCAGAAGCAAAAGTACATACATACCATACAGTATACTAAGCTGCTGATCTCTTAAAATAAAACGATGATTTGCACTGCAGCAAAAGTAGCTGTAGTATAAAAATCCACATTATTTCCTGTCCCATCTCCACTTGAGAGAACAAAGCACTGTGCATGTTCTTTTTGTTCAAAGAACAAAACACAGACCCAATTCTGTTTGTGCTACTCAAGACAAGCTATATGTCTTTGTTTACACCAGCAGATAGGTGTAGCAGCTACAAAATAGGCATGGATAGAACAAATAGCAGATCAGATGGATCAACCAGCAATCTGCCCAGTCAGCTGTACAATAATTCAAGTAAATCATGGGAGACCAGCTAGGTTGTTGAGAAAGTCTGGAAGAAAAGACGGATAGCCTACCTACACTCTACTTGCACTTTCACCTCATAGAGAACAGTTACTCCATCCCCCACAAGCCACTATAATAGAATAAAGATAAACGCAGGGATTATGCCAAGTTGACCCCACGCTTTGTTCTTCCCCTCCAAGCACATTCAGTGAAAAGGTCTAAACACACATCTGATTTGACAAGCATTCAGATTCACAAAGAACGTGGTGAAAGTGAAATCATACTTGGGGCATTCATGGGTCCCTATGTCAAAGGTCATTCAGCAGCGTTTCAGCTGCTGTTTGCTAGGATTTAAACTAAACTAGTTTAAAACTCCATCGCCACAGACACCAACATATCGTTTGTGCCAGCCAAGAATGTTTTATAGCATGTTTATCAAAATTTATCTCAGAGATATTACGACGTCTGGACAAACATTTAATCCTCACAACTGGCACCATCTCATCTAGAAAGGATGCATAATTTTCCTTTTTATTCTTGATGTAAACTCACTTAACTCATCTGCAGAATACTGAATTATTATTATAGAGAAGAGCTGAAGAAAATATTTATATGCCTACCGCATTTTAAAAAAGACCTCTACATTTTTTTTTCTACCTAACTAAAGGTAGATCAGTTGATTCAAGCAGGAAAAAAAAAAAAAAAAGTCACATTGAAATCACTTAGCTATACCACAGAACTCAAAAAGCTTTACTAAATAACTTTCCATTGATTTTCTCATTTTATCAAATATTATTCAAGTCTTCCAGCTTTCATTAAGGATGTTTAAAGAAGCTGCATTAGAAACTAACTTGAAACAGTAGCTGTCTGGGTAGCTTCAGGGCTATGAAAAGTGGGAGAAGCAGCAACTGAAAACCTGCTGAGAAATAACAACAGTGCAGGAAAACAAATGTATTCTTCTAAAGCCTTTGTGAAGCACGCTCTCTCAGCTACTGGCAGCGCAGTGGTAAGCCCAGCTGTCGATTCAGCAAGCTGCAAGACTGTCACTCCAAAACAGGTCACAGTTCAGCAAACAAGTTGTTATTTGTTTTTACTGCTGATGAAGAGGTCTACTCGCTAAAAAGCTGCAGTTCTGAAGCAGTGTTTTCCTAGGAAAAACTATATGCCTTTATGTATTACATATAATATAGCACGTTGCCACCAGTAAACATCAGCAGACATCTTCACTGGAGAAAATCTCAAACCTCACTTTATTACAGGAGGTGGTTTCACATAAGGATGCTGGTTTGCTGTAGCTGGCAAACGGGTTTCTATCACTTTGCTCGCAATTCAGACTTCCCCAAAGTTGAATGGATAGGGCATCGACATCCCCTACCACCAACCCTAGCTCCTATGCCGAGGTATTTTAAGTGTATCTGCCAAAAAGCAGCCTCTGTTCCTTGAGGTTTCCACCAAAGGCACACAATTTGGTAACAAAAGACACTGGACCCACAACTGGCTGCTTCTCAAGGAGAGAGACAGAAAGTACATGACAGCCCACGTTTAGTGGGATTCATGCCATTAGCAAACAGGAATTAGTTGCATTACATGCTCTCATCTCACACGCTTAGGCATCACTTTAAGTAACCTTTGGGCAGAAAACAGCCTTTATCCTTTTGACTAATGAGGGGGGAAACAACCCTCTCAAAGAAGCACAAAACAAGCTTGTTCTTTTTGGCTAAGGAAACAGCCCTCTAAAAACCTCCAGATGACCAACAGGACTTCTTCATCTGCAGCCTTCTCCCATGAATAACTGAGAATCCAATTTAAACAGAAGATTGACTTAATCTCAAAGACTGAATATGTTGTTCCAGAGCTCTCATGCCTAAATGGAAACCCACATGTAACAGGCTTTCCATGAGTGACTTGATTGCAGAAATGGAGAAAAGCATCAAAAATAAGGATCTTCTAAACAATTTGGGACAGGAGAGAGAACTAAAAAAACTTTGTTGTTCCTCACGTGATACTGTGAGGATGATAATACAGACATCTCAAGGCAAGGCAGGTCTTGCTTCTCTTTCAGATCCCTTCCATCCCCCAGTGGGAAGCAAGCACATTAGGAAGGCAATGACTGGCAGGTCATGTTTGGGCTAACAGGAAAACCCTCCTCTTCTATCACGCTGCACTAAGCCAACAGATTTACCATGTCGGTGTAGTTGCCTACTAGTTTTAGAATATTCTGAATTTTCTAGGAACCTGTCATGCCTATCAGATACTTTAGGAAATCATGAGGTACAGGAGAATAAGATTCAATTGAAAAAACAACCAACCACATGTCAGAGGTATTGATTAGATATCATCAACATGTTTTTGGCTGTGTGGGTTTCCAGAACACCCTTATGAATCGAGAAGAAATCTAAGGGCAAGCCCACGTGAATGAATCTGATTTTGAACATGTAACTTTCTCCAAAACAGAGCTTGACAATCCTTCTTGTCATACACTACAGGCTGACCTGCTGCGAGTCTTTGCAATTAATCCAAATTAAAGAGTTCCTGACTATAACTGTGTCCACTGAAGTATTCTGCAGTAGTCACACAGGTTTTGCAAAATTGCTCCATGAAACTTAAACCACCTGTTATTACAGCAGAGATAATCATAAGCCTTATTTAAGCTCAAAAACACTGATTTGGCTTTTTTGGTGGGTTTGGGGTTTTGGGTAGTGGTTTCTTCCCTTCTCTAAAATAGTCTTGCTTGGAAGAGGAGGAGGGGGAAGAAAGGAGATGAAAATACACTGTAGCTCTGCATATCTTAAAATCTTGAAGTTCTTGGACAGCTGGATGAGATAGCATGACAGAGTTCACTACCTCATCCAGGAGGGAGAGCAACATTGTAATGAGGCCTTTAACTTCTCCTAAGAACTACTCAATTTTAAGATAAGGAAAAAACATGAGGCTTTTTAACATCTGCCTCTGAAGCATATCTAAGAGACTCTTCTTTCTATTCACAAAAAAGTAATCCCACAAAACTGGAGTCACCAGGACTCACACAGGGTCTACAACACATAGAAAAGATGGAAACTAACAATGTCTCAGTCAGATAATAAAACCACATACTCCATTCTTCTACTGCAGAAACACATCTGTTCTATCTATGGAAAACAGCAGGCAAGTGAAACAGATGTTAACTACAGGGTTCTGGGCTGATCAAGGGAAGAACAACAAGTCACTATAAAACTTACAAGTTTCCACATATTAGCAGCACTATCTGCCAAAAGAATAATTTTTCTCTTGTCTAAATTACTTTAAAGACAACAATACCCTCTGTTTCCCTACACTTCTTTCCAGTTAAGTGAAGTCAAGCTTTCAACTGTTTTACCACTTTGTCTTTGGTATTCTGCAACTTCCCGAGTCTGCCCTGAAAACCAGCCATGGCACAACACTGCAGTTATGTCAGGCCAAGGCAGCAATACCTTTCTCAGTATGATGTATAATTATAAAAACTCACAGGAGATTCAAGGATAGTTCTAGATTTTTAATGCATAAACGCAACTTCTCTAAATTGCATTAGTGTGCAACATACTGCTTTCAGTAGTGCCAATTAAGTTAGATGTTGAAAGATGTGTAAAACATGTAGCTACCTCCTTCCCCCATAAAAGAGTTCACTTTCTTATTTTTACTCAGATGTTTTTGCATTACCTACCAGTGACTACCTTCCTTCCCACCTGTGACTGCAGAAACCAGCAGCTTCCTACTGAAAACCACAGTAATCATATGGGGCAAGGAAAGAGGAGAAAAACCCCACAGATCTCTCTTACTAAACTAGCCTTGAACATATTGTAGTTGTCACCATCTACAGACTAGCCACCACCAGAGACTGTTAACTAGGTTTTTGTTTTATCACCAGCTTCCTCCATAAGCAGCTACAATCTTCAGTACCATAAAGAGCTCATGTGATCACAAAAACAACTCTGAACCGCAAAACAAAAATGCATGCAATGTGAATAAATGCTGCTATCAAATCATTAGTATCTGCAGATTTCCAGTTTGAAAATCACTCTCAGTTGTTTCCTTTTTCTTGGAGGTGGGAGACTTTATTGGGGGAGGGGAAGAAAGAGAAAGAAGTACACATTGGGAGGAAGGGTTTCCCTTAAGGAAAATCAATCTGAGAGACTGGGAAAGACTTAGTGTGTGAATGGCAGCTAATAGGAGATCTTCAAGGGACATGGTCCATACGGATTATACATCCATAACAGCCACAGTGACCTGGCAGCAGTTGACAGAATGAGAAAAACAACACACAGCTTACTCAAACAGTATTCCCATTTTATTTATTACAAGCTGTAATTTGTACATTTTGTTGCTAAAGCATGGATTTCCAGAGTCCACTTAGGTTATACCCACAGTGACATATTGAACAGACTCCAACAAGTGAGACAGACTACAACAAGTATCAGTCAAGAAGTTTCTTTAAGCATTTTAGGACAAGTTTTCCATGTTTTAATATTTCTGCCATATTCTCTATACCAAATTGTTCTTACGCCGACTTGTCAGTTGGTTTGGAAGTCCACATTTATTAGCAGCTGCCTGAACAGCTCCAACCCAGAAAGACACTCTATTTAGCATAAATGAAAGTAGCACACCTCTTTTGGGGGGAGAGCACCATTCAGAGCTTGCATGCCATAAAACACAGGAAAAAAAATATTTTTGAAAGCTGTAACTGGAAGTTTGGAGGGTGAAAGCAGCCACTATTGCTTACAGTGTACTGTAGACAATAGAGAGGGCTGGTTGTTTTGTTGTGGTTTGGTTTTTTTTTTTTTTTTGTAGTGGGTAAGCATAGCTGTCAAAGCCTTACTAGGAGTCCAAGCTATTTTTCCTGCTACTGCTTCTGCACAAACCAACTCACTACAGCTTTATATTTTATATCTCCCTCCAACATCTGGATTCCCTCTCGGTCAGCCATGTTTCTGGCCCAGCTTCTTTCAAATCTGTATTAGTGTATCTTCCAAAAGACTTAATAAACCCAACACACTTCTGCAGGGCAGATTATGTAATCCTGTAATTCATCAAAACACGAGAAATAAAAAAATTGAAACAAAAAAATAAATAAATACACCTGCATGGTGAAAATGAAACTGAGCCATCATGCTATTACTCCCTTCCTTCCCCCACACAGATATAGCAAGCAGAAACAGCAAGTAGTAGTACATCATCCATTTAGCTCATCTGTATCTTCTTGCTAGAAGGATCTTCAGCACTACTCTGCAAAGCACCTAGGAATACTTTTGACAGTTGAAAAAAATTAAGTTTATTTTACACCCATTAACATGATCATAAACCAAAGGCTACTCTCTCCATCTCTGCAATACAGATATCCTCTATGGCAGGCTTGTCATTTTTTGCTTTATAATGGAGTCATTTTATTGTATGCAAGAAGCCTCGGGCATTTTGTGCAGCCCATTACTCTTTGCTGCCCACATTCAGATGGCTAATCTGCTATCAGCCAGAAGCTTGACAGACAAAAGGAAAAGGCAGGAAAACAGCACACATGGCTGCGCATGCGGGCACACACTTCAGCCAGAAAGTGTTTCGACAGCAGACCCAAGAACCAACAAGACACATTTGATGGCAGTCCTACTTAATGCTTCTGTGGCTAAAGGAAGACATAAAAATTCTTTAAAGGCAGATAGGCTGGGGAAAGCATTTAACCCCTCCCTCCCCCCCCCAAAAA